>NC_069486.1:18246690-18317086 GCF_026875155.1 Cherax quadricarinatus | reverse complement strand
AGACAAAGAGGTTTGCCCTTGGAAGCAAAGAGGGGAATGTATAAGAGTATAGTTTTACCAACGCTCTTATATGGGTGCGAAGCATGGGTGATGAATGTTGCATTGTTGAGGTGGTTTGGACATGTAGAGAGAAAGAAACAAATCAGAATGACTTCGAGAGTGAATAAATCTGTTGTGGAAGGAAGGTGGGGAAGGGGTCGGCCTAGCAAAGATTGGAGGGAGGGGTAAAGGAGGTTTTGTGTGTGCAGGGCATGGACTTCCAGCAAGCATATGTGAGCATATTTGAAAGGAGTGAATGGAGACAAATGGTTTTTAACCATCTGAGGGTTTCGGCTGTACTAGTACGGCTTACGACCCAGGGTTTTTGACAAACTAGTATGCCTAAATTCTAGTGCCCTCATATCTCATGGGAGAAAGCTGGTAGGCTTGCATATGAAAGAATGGGTCTATGTGGTCAGTGTGGACAGTATAAAAAAAATCCTGCAGCACACAGTGCATAATGAGAAAAAAAACTTTGACCGTATTTTTGGAATAAAACAGCGACTTTGCACTGTATTTTCGTATGGTATTTATTGTTGTATTCTAGTTTTCTTGGTCTGATTTTATAGAATGGAAGACATATTACAGAAATTGAGATGATTTTGACAGGTTTTACAATGAAAAGTACCTTGAAATTGAACTCAAATTAGCAGAAATGTTCGATTTTTACCAAAGTTCAAAAGTAAACAAATCATGCCAAGCGTCCAATACACGTCAACTGATGAGTCTAATATTCTTTCACAAGTGCACTGATGTTATTATGCCATTTCTACACTAATGCAGTAGTCTGCATAACAGTAAATCTTCTATTTTTTGTAAGAATAAAAATTGAAAGTGGAAAGCCAAAGAAATACAAGAGGGGCCTGGGGATGTGACTAACGAACAGAGAACTTGTTAATTTAGTGCCAGGAATGTCTTTCTTGTTTATTCTGAACCTTATTCGTAAATTGGCATCTTTTGAAATTTGTGTGAAATTGGCAAAATTGCTAAATTCTGACCACTTTATTGGATAGTTGAAATCGGTAAATGGGTGGTTTCTTGTGCTCATTCTATACAAAAAATAGAGTTCTAGCGAAATAGTTATGACTTTTGTTGACTAGTACATAGGAATTGGGGACAAATAGAGCTCAAAATGGGCAAAATCGCCGATGCGTAAGCTTCGTCGAGACCGCTAACTTCGCGAGAGCATAATTCCGTAAGTTTTCCATCAAATTTCATACTTTTGGTGTCATTATGATCGGGAAAAGACTTTCTATCTTTTCATAAGAATTTTTTTTTTTTTTTAAATTTGGCCAACCCTGAGAACAAGTCTCGGAGAGGGCCTATCGACCCTCAAAGGGTTAATACTTGACATGCTGTTGGAGTGTGAGCAAAGTAATATTTATTAAGGGATTCAGGGAAACCGGCAGGCCGGACTTGAGTCCTGGAGATGGGAAGTACAGTACTCGCCTAGTTGTACTCACCTAGTTAAGGTTGCAGGATTGAGTCCAAGCTCCTGGCCCCGCCTCTTCACTGGTCACTACTAGGGCACTCTCCCTGAACCGTGAGCTTTATCATACCTCTGCTTAAAGCTATGCATGGATCCTGCCTCCACTACATTGCTTCCCAAGCTACTCCACTTCCTGACTACTCTGTGGCTGAAGAAATACTTCCTAACATCCTTGTTATTCATCTGTGTCTTCAACTTCCAACTGTGTCCCCTTGTTGCTGTGTCCCATCTCTGGAACATCCTGTCTTTGTCCACCTTGTTAATTCCTCTCAGTATTTTGTATGTTGTTATCATGTCCCCCCTATCTCTCGTGTCCTCCAGTGTCATCAGGTTGATTTCCCTTAACCTCTCCTTGTAGGACATACCTCTTAGCTCTAGGACTAGTCTTGTTGCAAACTTTTGCACTTTCTCTAGTTTCTTTACGTACTTGGCTAGGTGTGGGTTCCAGACTGGTGCCTCATACTCCAATATGGGCCTAATGTACATGGTGTACAGAGTCCTGAATGATTCCTTATTAAGATGTCAGAATGCTGTTCTGAGGTTTGCTAGGTGCCCATATGCTGCAGCAGTTATTTGGTTGATGTGTGCCTCAGGAGATGTGCCTGGTGTTATACTCAACCCAAAATCTTTTTCCTTGAGTGAGGTTTGTAGTCTCTGGCCCCTTAGACTTTATTCCGTCTGCGGTCTTCTTTGCCCTTCTCCAATCTTCATGACTTTGCACTTGGTGGGGTTGAACTCCAGGAGCCAATTGCTGGACCAGGTCTGCAGCCTGTCCAGATCTCTTTGTTCTCCCTGGTCTTCAATCGAATGAATTCTTCTCATCAACTTCACGTCATCTGCAAACAGGGACACTTCGGAGTCTATTCCTTCCGTCATGTCATTCACAAATACCAGAAACAGCACTAGTCTTAGAACTGACCTCTGTGGGACCCCGCTGGTAACAGGTGCCTACTCTAACACCTTGCTACGTACCATGACTCGCTGCTGTCTTCCTGACAAGTATTCCTTGATCCATTGCAGTGCCTTCCCTGTTATCCCTGCTTGGTCCTCCAGTTTTTGCACTAATCTCTTGTGTGGAACTGTGTCAAATGCCTTCTGGCAGTCCAAGAAAATGCAATCCACCCACCCCTCTCTCTCTTGTCTTACTGCTGTCACCCTGTCGTAGAACTGCAGTCTACATTCTGAAGGAGGGGTGTTAATGTTGCAGTTTTATAAACTATAGTGTAAAGCATCTCTCTGGCAAGACAGTGATGGAGTGAATGATGATAAGTTTTTCTTTTTCAGGCCACCCTGCCTTGGTGGGAATCGGCCGATGTGTTAAAAAAAATGTCGAAAAATTTTTGGAAAAAAAAAAAATTCTTATGAAATGATAGAGAACTTTCTCCTGATGGTAATGACACCAAAATTACGAAATCTGATGTAAAACTTACAGAACTACGCTCTCACAAAATTAGCGATCTTGGAG
Source organism: Cherax quadricarinatus (assembly GCF_026875155.1). NCBI lineage: Eukaryota > Metazoa > Arthropoda > Malacostraca > Decapoda > Parastacidae > Cherax > Cherax quadricarinatus. The sequence goes on along the minus strand of NC_069486.1, from coordinate 18,314,093 downwards.
AAATATACGCATCGGTGATTTCACCAACTTTGAGCCCTATTTTCTGCCAATTCTGTTGTTCCAATCGACAAAACTCATAGCTATTTCTCTAGAACTCCATTTTTTCTATCAACTAAGTGCAAGAAACTGCCCATTTACTGATTTCAACTAACCAATAAAGTGGTCAGAAATTGGTAATTTGGCCAAGTTCACACAAATTAAAAAAGATGCCATTTTCAAAATAGGGTCCAGGATAAATGATGCAGACATTCTTGGAACTTAACCCTTTGACTGTTTACGCCATATAAATACGTCTTGGGTGCCACTGTTTCTGACGTATCTATACGCATAAATTCTAGCAGCTTCAAATCAAGCAGGAGAAAGCTGGTAGGCAAACATGTGAAAGAATGTGTCTCCATGGTCAGTGTGCACCATATAAAAAAAATTGGGGAGCCAGAGGTGCATTGTGGGAATGCCATTTCCGTTGTCCTTTTTCAGCATGCCTAGCGGTAAGAAATATGTGACTCCCCAGCAAATCTGGGACTCTTCTCTTCCCAAGTGATGCTCTAACACAGATGGAAGTGTCAGTGAAGATCAATTTCATGATTTCCAGGAATTTGAGACCAAAAGCAATGGAGGAGGAGGAGGAGGAGGAAGAGGAAGAGGAGGAAGGAGGAGGAGGAAGGAGGAGGAGGAAGGAGGAGGAGGAAGGAGGAGGAGGAAGGAGGAGGAGGAGGAGGAGGAGGAGGAAGAGGAGGAGGAAGAGGAAGGAGGAGGAGAAGGAGGGAGGAGAGGAAGGAGGAGGAGGGAGGAGGAGGAAGAAGAAGGAGGAGGAGGAAGGAGAGGAGGAGGAGGAGGAGGAGGAGGAGAAGGAGGAGGAGGGAGGAGGAGGAGGAGGAGGAGGAGGAAGGAGGAGGAGGAAGGAGGAGGAGAAGGAGGAGGAGGAAGGAGGAGGAGAAAGAAGGAGGAAAAGGAGGAGAAAGGAGGAGGAGAAAGAAGGAAGGAAGAAGAACAAAGGAAGAAGAACAAAGGAAGAAGAAAGAAGGAAGAAAGAAGGAAGAAAGAAGGAAGAAAGAAGAAGAAAGATGAAAAGAAGAAGAAAAGAGGAAGAAGAAATGAAGAAGAAGAAAAGAAGAAAAGAGGAAGAAGAAAAGAAGAAGAAAAGAAGAAAAAGAAGATGATGATGATGATGATGATGATGATGATGATGATGATCAAAAAGAAGCGCTAAGCCACAAGGACTATACAGCGCTGCTGCTGCTGCTGCTGATGATGATGATGATCCCGATCCCTTGAAGCATGGAAAACAGTTCACCCCATGACAGTGACAAGATAAGGGGAGATAACATCTGATAAAAGCTGACCTTTGATGACCGTAAACAAGGGTGGAGAGAGGGGGAAGCTGATAAGGAAAGGTTAGATGGCCATCCCCCTCGCTTTGTTTTTGCGGGTACACAAACATTTCTGTTTTCTTTTTTGCTGTCGCCAAGCTCCTGTCTATCCACTAGCTCTGTCTCGGGAAGGCCACAAGACGGGGTTCTCATGTTACTCACTTTTTCAAGCAGAGTAAGCATTTGTCTGGATTTTTTGGGTTTCCTACTTTGTGAAAATTTTTCGGACTGCCTCCAAGTGAGTTGCCTCCCCGGGGAAAGCTCTTTTGGACTGGCTCTGAGGGGGTACCCTCACCCAAAAAGTGGCTTAAAGCACAGATTTAAAAAATGACGATCTGCAAAAACCCGCCTCATACACTTTAGGGACAAACGGGGTTTTTGCACATTAAACCTGATCTTCAACCTTTCCCTAAGCAAGCCCCTTGGACTTCCCCCTAAAACCACGTCAACCCTGGCCCCTTATTCCGCAATATTTAATCGATATTAGTGCCTGCCCACACAGAAATTCCTTTTCCAAAGGGGGTGTGTATCCCTATAAACAGCAAAACAGAAACTAGCTTCTAGGAAAAAAAAAATCATGTACGGGTCATGAACTGCCGGCCCCCTGCAAAAAGGGCCCACAGTTCAACCACCCAAAATTTTTCCCCCCAGACACTACCCAGAAATCCAAAGAAAAAGGGGAAGTCTTGTCTTACTGTATGGGCCTACGAGGAGTCATCTACGTACATCGAGGTGCCTCCACCAATTTCCCCAGGCTCATATGTGAAACACGTGGGGGGGCACCCCTGCTGATCAGGGTACATGTTGCCAAGTGATGCCCTGTCATAGAAAAAACCGCTCTTTGAGACCCGCCCTTTTTGTTCAAATTGGGCGCCAGTTCTCCCACTAACTTAACCTAGTTTTTGCCTACTTTAAAACGGCCTTTTACTACCTATGTTAAGGTTCGGGCAATAAAAATTTCACAAACAGTTCCTCAATAACCTAATTTTGTGCACAAACATAAAACACCTACTTTTTCCGTAAAGGGGTAAATCTATAAAAAAAAAGTCCTTCCATCCACCCCGCCAATCCGGAAGTATGTTTTTTTTTTTTGGTGGGTGAAGGCCCTTGAACGGTGTGTTTTTCCCCTTTGGGCCCCTTTTTGGACAAAAAAGTTCCAACATCCTCCCCCCGGCAAAGGGTAGGGCTAAGTCTAAATAAATTTTCACCTTCCACGAGCCCCCAGTGGGACCCTGGACATGAGGTCGTCCGGGGCCACTCTGGTCGAGAAAACCCCGGGTCAAATTTCCCATCCATTTTCCCCCTGCGGGGACCTTGGGGGTGTAAATTTGGTTCGGTGGTCTTAGCACCCTTTCCTTAAACTTTTAACAATTTTCGTAGTCTGACTTGACGAGTGGCCCGACTTTCCCACCCAGGGGCCCCACATCCCCCGGTAGCCATTCCTTTCCCACTGATACAGGTTCCCTGTTTTAATGGCAACAACTCCCTCTTTATGCACCCTGAAAAAGTTTTTTCCCAAGGGGGCCCGGTGTTCGCACCCCCCCTACCGGGTTGGGCTTCCCTGGGGGTTCACGTGTATCGTACTCATTATCACTACCCCCCGCATCAGGGGGACACTACTTCTCTATCGGGCATGGCGGGGAATTCTGGAACCCTGCCACCATGATGTATCCTAGGGGGATCTGAAAAAAACCAATTTTTTCCCTAAACGCCTGGGGTTAGAAGGAAGTCATCTATCTGATTGGTTTCCCCACCACGACTGTGTCATGGTTTTCCCTGGCTCCCATTTTTAAAACGTCAAGGTCTTTCAATCGTTAGCTGCTGCAGCAAGACTCTCGGTAATTGCCAGGGGTAACGTCCTACCCCCAAAGGAGTAATGCTCTGCGAGTCCACCAAATTTTGACGTGACATCCACCCCAATCATAAATCTAGGTGGGGCCGATTTATAGCCCCCCCAACACAACTAACTTTCCTTGGGCCTTTCAATTTTAATTTTTAGCCACCAACTTCTTGTTAAAAGGGATACTTTGCTCCGGGGGGTCAAAAAATAATCGGGTTGTTTCGGCCCTGTGCCCATTCACAACTTTTGCCATGACTATGGGTGGGGCAGCACCTCTGTATTCTCACTCAATTAGAGACTTAATCCCACAATCATGCGGTTTTACCATTTCGGGCTCAGACCACTTTCTATCTCACCTGAGAGATATCCCACTAGCCGGGGGGTTTCCCTTAATTAAGGAACATAGTTCAGTATGGTGCTTACCTTTGCAACAGACCACACTACTGAGCGGGGTGCCACAGTCTCCGCAAAGTTTCCCCAAACACTTAAAGCAGAGTCCAGCCCCTTTATCTCTGTTGCCTACTGTCATATTATAAAACCACAACCATGCTAGGTTTCGCCTTCACAGAACCGCAATTCTGGCACAGTGCCTCGGGGTTCTGTTTAGGGGTTCTTACCTTGACCTTCTTCCCATATACACTCCAACGTTATCTATAAACTTTAGACTGATCCCAAGACTTTGAGTAACTGCTGGGTTTTTTTTGGGGTGAGGGGGGTGTTTCCCTTCTCTCACACCTATCTCAAATGAAAAGAGATCCCCCAACCCTCAACAATTTTGTATCATGAACCATTCACCGAAATTTTTAAGTGTAACTCAGCACTGTGTGCAGCCATTTCCTCTGAATCACCTGGCAAAGGCCCCCATTCTGAACATCCTCATCATCAAATCTCTGAAACTATTTGCAACTATAATTTCAACACGGAACTTTCTCTAGGTTTTAAAACTCAGGCGGAAAGCCTCTAGATCCAACAACCGTAAAGTAGGGCCACTTTTACTCTTCAGTTTGCCAAACGGGCTTTCTAAGGGTCTTTGGCATGTTTGGTAATTGGTGTCAGTAATCTGGTATGCCGGACCAAGTCAAAGGGCTTTACCCTTGAGCGTGACTGCAAATACGTAATTTGGGAGGGCATCTAAACAAATCTTTCCCTGTACACGGGGGTTTTTAAATGGGGCCCAGAAAGAAGTACTCGCTAGGGGTTTCCCTTAAAGTCGGGAAAAATTTAAATGGGGGAACCTGGCAACATATTGACGGTGTGGGGGTTTTGGGTACCTGCGGGGTCGACACCACCCTTGGAATACAGCCTTTAATGAATTTAAATTATCTTTGCACTATTCCTCCTGTTGACAAACTAATCTCCTTGGAATTCGTTCCCCCGGGCCTGCCCAAAAATATCCGGGGGTTTACCTCCTCAATGCCCGTAGCTCATATGCTGAGAATCTTGTTTGTAGGCTTTTCCCCTTTTTTCCCCAAACGCTTCAAACATCTTACAAAACCACAGTCTATTTACTGCATTGGGGAAGTAGCCTTGCACCTGTTCGATTCTGTTTTAGATGCCCTTTGTAGCTGCAACTGTCATTTAATTTTTCTAACACGAACCCAACTCTCGAACTCCCACTGCCATTGTCGAGGGTTTTAAAAGGATGGGACACTAAAATTTTACTTTACTCAGTCCACCCCAACCGTCACGGGGTTAGGGAAGTGAACGAGTCCAAAGGGGTCCTCAAAAAATTTAAAAGATTCCCTTTTTTAAATTTACTCACTCTAAAACAAAAGTACAAATGTTAGCTCTCAAATCCCAATCGAAATGTGATCGATGTAAAGCTTTAAACCCGCATTTTTTGTAAATGCCAGCAAAAAATTTCAGGCCTTAACCTATCTGTGGGGCAAATTTACAAACCCCCATTTAAAAAGATCCAAAAACAGTGAAAAATCACAAAATTTTAAAAAAGCAGCATACAAATTTAAAAACACTTTGGTTACACAAATAAAATTTAACAATTCAAAAGTAAAAAAAAATAAAAAAAGTGTGTAACCCTTGGCCTAACTGTGCCCAACTTTCCAGCAGCGTGGAGGTTGGATAAGGTAAATCCAACCTAACTAGTTGCTAGCTTAAACCTGGCTTTTGAAAATCCCTGTAAATAATAACTAGGGAAATCTCCCCGCCTAAACTGTTTTAAAATTGCACAAACCCCCTAACATGGCTACCTCAAATCCCTGAAGTAATTTACACCAAATCTCCTACTCTGGATTTCTTATAACACGTAAATAATTAAATTCACAAGCTTCTCTAGCCTACCTGGCCTCCCGTAAATTTCGCAAATAACAACTTCTGTGTAAGTCACTTGGCCTGCCCCTGTGTAACTTTTACCCAGGTGTGCTAACTTTTAAACCCAACTTTTTTTAAATGGTTCCTAACGTGGCCTAATGTTAATTTTTGCCCCAGCTATTCCACACATGGTTATAAGGACCACTTGTGAAAATTTGGCTGGAGGCCCCCCAATAGTCGCCTACCCTGGGAAGCTCGTTACACAAACTCGAGGGCGGTTTCCTCACACAAAAGTGGCTTTTAGGACAGATTTCATAAATGATGATGTTTTCAAGAAACCCCCTGCATGCACATTCAAGGGCAAATTGGGTTGCAGCATAATCCTATCTTTAACCCCCTAAGCTTTGCCCCCCTTTTGGACTTCCCCCAGAAAAACCCCGTGCAAACCCGGACCTTTTGTTCCTGCAAATTCAAAAAGAATTTTTGACCTGCCTCACCTCAAATCCCGTACCAAGAGGGGGTGTATCCGCTAGTATAATTTGCAGAAGGACATAGCTTCTGTAGACAAGAACAAAATCACTACTGGTCATGAACTGTCGGGTGCAAAAGGCCACAGCTAAAATCACATCAATTTTCCCCAGAACTGGCCAAAAATCCTAAGAAAAGTGGATCTTGTCTTACGTGGGGGCCGACGGAGGAGGTCATCTACGGACATTGGTGCCCCCACCAGTTTTCCCAGGTTCTTGGGAAGACAGTGGGGGCGCCGCCTGCCGTCATGGCCAGTTTCCAAGTGTGCTGGTCAAAAAAAATCTGGGACTTTTAGACCCAGCCTCGTCGTAAACTTTTGGGGGCCCGTTCTCCCAAACTAACTTAACCAGTGTTTTTTTCCCACATTATCGGCCCAAAACACCTAATTTTAAGGCTTAGGGCACATTATTATTTCACAGTTGCCTCAAAAATCCCAATATTATGTACAACGTATAAACTACCTACTTCTTCCCTGAAAGGGGAAAACTATAAATTAGGAAATACCTTTCCCTCATCTCCGCAATCCGGGAAAAATTTTTGTTTTTTGGGGGGGTGTAAGGCCCCAAAGGTGTTTTTTTCCCCCTTGGATTTTCAACCGAATAAGTTCCAACATAGGGAATTACATTATGTATACTTAAATTTGTACCTGTGGGCAGAGAAGACAGACAGATAGAAAAAGACAGATTGAAAGAGATAGAATGAGGGGGAAAAAAAAATTAGATAGAAGGGGGGGAAGCAGCATCTGACCCCATTGTTTTGACAGGGGGTAGGGGAGTGATAATGAAAAATATGTCATTTTTACGCTGCCAACCCCTGACTCAAAAAAATTTAAGCCACACACTGGGACCCAAAAAAAAGCTTGCTGAATGGGGGATAAAGCATTTATGAAAGTATCAGTGACTACTATGGATAATAGCAGTTTTAAAGGGCTATATATGTGATAATACAGTATATGACTAAAATGAGATAATAGAGTTATATGAAATACTAGGCTATTTTAAAAATTTAAAAACCGAAGCAAGAAGGAAGGGAGGGAAAAAGGAAGGACAATGAAGGAATGTTGGGGGAGGGAGGAAAAAGGGAAAAGAGGAAAGTAGGGAAGGGAAAGAGACACCAACCCCTTTTCCTAGGTAACACAAAACCAACTGCCTGCTAATATTTTCAAAAACGCTCAGACAGGTGTTTTTGTCTTTTCACAAAAAAAAAAAAAGTCCACAAAAAAACAACACACTGGTTTTTTTGAGGAGGTTAAAACACCTGGGGTATGAAAAATGTTTCAAAGAGTTCACAAGCGCCGAACTTCTAGGAAAAGTCCAGTGACGTAATTGGTATATATATTAAGAACAATATAATAAAAAATTTTTGTATTGTTTTTTTTTGTAAAAAGTTTGTAAAAATATATGAAATTATGTTTTTTGTGTTATTGTGTTGTATACAACGATGTATATATGTACATTGCACCTTACTTTGCTCTCACAGGCCACATAAGTTGTGTGAAAAAATAAAATAGTGAAAAAACAAAAAACCTTCAAATACAAGTAAACTAAAGTTTACCTGGTGAACAGCAGTCGCCGCTGTTGCCATACGCGGCTCATTTTCTGCAAACTTCACAGCTCTATATCTCGGTAAGTACTGATGGCAAAAAATTTTTTTTGGACTAAAACACTCAGAAATATAATCTTAACATTTTCATAAGAAATTTTTTTTTTTTCAAATACTTTGCGACATAGAATGAGTTTCAGAAAGGGGCCTGCAACAGTCAAAGGGTTAAATACCATATCCTCTGTTCATTAGTCACATCTCCAGTCCTCTCTTATGTTACTCATGTTTTCTATTTTGATTTTTTATTCACACAAAAAATAGACAATTTACTGTTATGAAGACTATTGCATTATTGTAGAAATGGTATAAATAATATCAGTACACAAATGAAAGAATATTAGACTCCCCAGTTGACGTGTAGTGGACGTGTGGTGTGATTTGCTTACTCTTGAACATTGGTAAAAATCGAACATTTCTGCTACTTTAAGCTCAATTTCAAGGTCGTTTTTTTTGTGAAACTAATCAGAATCATCTAATGTTTTCCATTCTATCAAATGAGATCAAGAAAACAGGAATAAAGCCATAAATACTATACGAAAATACATCGTAAATTCGGCATTTTAATCCAAAAACACGGTCGGAGTTTTTTTCCTCATTATCCACTGCCTGGTGCAGGAATTTTTTTATACAGTTCACAATGACCACACAGACCCATTCTCTCACATGTAGGCCTACCAGCTTTCTCCTGCTTGATTTCAAGTGGCTAGAATTATTGAGTATATACACATCCGAAACACTGGCTCGTAAGAAGTACATATACGATCAAAACAGTCAAAGGGTTAATTATAATATCAGATCATTAAGCAAACACTATGATTGTGAAGGCTTACTCAGCCCTGTAATAACTTCAGGCAGTATTACCAAGGCTGGCTCCTCCTCAGGAAAATTAATGAATAGAAAAAGAAATAAAAACAAACATAAACACTTTATTATATAGAAAATATAAAATATAAAACACTTAAATATGAAATATTAATCCTACATTAAAGAAAATGAAAAATGAAAAAAATACAAATGAGTCTAGTGATTACTGTTTGGACTGGAGCCCCACACATCACCTTTGGGGGGGGGAAGAAGGAGGGGAAGGGATAGCGGGAGCTAGACTGGCCCTACCTTAACAAGCAGCCGGCAATCAAACTATCACTTTAGGGGTGGGGGAAAAAAGGCGGGAATAGCGGGAGCTTGACTTACCCTACCTTAACAAGTAGCCGGCAATGAAACTACTGTTACTCTATACTCCCTCGCTACTCCTATCTATTGAACTTTTCCCTCACACTCCCCTATACCAAGACTTATAGTCAAGGAGTATAAGAAGAATAGGCGAGGAAAAATTTCTAATATGTGGAAGTCGCGTAAGGCAACAAATCTTCTACTGACTGTCACGACTTAACCAGTCAGAGAAATAATTGGATGAACCATTGATATACACAATATGGAACTTAAAAGCCTGGAGTGCCAATGACCACCTTAAGAGGGGACTGTTGGTTCCCTTAAAAGTTTCTAGGTATATCAAAGGTTTGTGGTCCGTTTCTAAAATGAATTCTTTCCAAGCAAATAAAATTTAAGTTTGGAGATACCCCAACACAAGGGCTAAACATTCCTTTTCTAAATGGAGTATCTTGTTTCTGCGGGAAGGAGTTTTCTGGCTTAGGAAGCATACAGGGAAGGGAGTACCATAATGGTATGTAGTAACACCCACCTAAGCCAGTATTGGAGGCATCATTCTTAAACAAAATGTTTTATTAATATCTGGAATCTTAAGTATAGGGTCTTTCGAAAAGATACTTTTAATCTCATTAAACTTTTCCCGAGCTACATCTGAAAGTTCAAGAGATTCCTTCACAGACTTTTTAAGGAAGTCGGATAAGATGCCTGTAAGATCAGTAAGGTTCGGGATAAACCGTGCATAAAAATTTACAGAACCAAGAAAGCTACGCATGAGCTTCTTGGTTTTGGGGAATTTAAATTCTAATAAAGCTTTGATCTTACTGGGGAGAGGCTGCAGAGAGTTATTAAAAAGTATCAGTCCAAGATATCTAATTTTGTTATACCCAAGGAAGCATTTCTTCGGCTTGGCAGTGAGGCCATGTGAGCGTAACCTACACAAAATTGATGTTAATGTTTGGATATGCTCGTCCCATGTAGATGTCATTACGTAAATGTTATCAAAATAAACTGAAACATTTGGCATATTACCCAAGACCTTTCTCATCAGTCTCACGTAGGTGGAAAAGCGGTGTACTGCTTAGAAGAACGATCTAACATTACTTGATGATATGCCTGTGCAATATCAATCTCTGAAAAGAAGGAAGCATCATAAAACTTGTGTAGATCGCTATCTATTAAGGGCATAGGCTCAGCATCCCACTGAGTTATAGCATTAAGGCCTGTGAAGTCAATAGCAAGTCTATATGAATTATCCTCCTTCTTAACCATGACTACTGGTGAACAATATGAAGATACTGAAGGTTCAATGATCTTCAGTTTTAATAATTTGTCTACCTCTCGGTCAAATGCATCCCTAAGGTGAACTAGAACTGGGTATAATTTTCGTTTGATAGGATTGTCCGTCACTAAGCCAATCTTATGGATTACCGTGGAGGTAACACCTTGAATATCAGTAAAGACATCTGAAAAGTTACTCACACTTGAAGTAGTTCATGTCTCTTATGGTCATCCAAGATTCATTAATATTATGTGGTAGCACCCGGAGTGTCAAGAGTCACCAAGTCATGTAGTTCTTTATCATAGTCTAAGTTAGAGGTGTCAATTACACACACTTTACATTCTTCAGTTGTCTTATCAAGTTTGTGTGGAAAAACTAAGTCAAAGTTATTAAGGCAGTTAATCGAATTTCTTCGGTAATAATTCTCTTAAGGATGTTGATATGATAAAGCTTAGTTCCCCTTGACTTCTATGAGGTAATCAACTTTCCCACAAATTTTTAATACTTTATATGGACCTTTCCATGCTACTAAATTTAATTTTGACTTGATAAGCAAAAGTACAGAACTTCATCCCCTACTTTAAAACTTCTCCTCTGACTTTTGGAATCAAAATAGGTTTGTACTGGTCATTGACAAGCTTAAGTTTTTCGAAACTATGTCAGAGGTCTCCTCAAGTTTGGATCTAAGGTCAAGGAGAAACTGGTAAGAAGACTGAACCTCAGCATTTACCTCCTCATTAGTCCATAAGTCAGAAGGATGGACAGTGGACCTCTGCCTGTCTACCATAGAGAAGTTAAAAGTGAAACCCCAAAGAGTCAGGGAAACTCCCTCATGGCAAACACAAACACAGGGTAGGTAACGATGCCACTCCTTAGGTTTAAGGGAGCAAAGTTTCCTTAATATGGACTTGAGAATCGAATGCTGGCGCTAAATCCTCCCATTACAGCTGGGATGATAGGGTGTGGTGAAGAGAGGCTTCACTCCCAGAAGTTGGTATAGATGTTGCATTAAGTCAGATGTGAATTGTGTCCCACTGTCAGACAAAATTTCTCTAGGGATGCCCACTCTGGAGAAGATGGACAAAAGGGCTTTGGCCACCTCTGTAGTAATGGTCTTTAAGGGTATGGCTTCAGGGAAACTCGAAGCATAATCAACTAATGTTAATATATATCTGTCCCCCAGATGAAAGTGGAGATAAAGGACCAATGATGTCAATAGCAACTCTTTCAAAAGGTACCGTAAAGACTGGCATTTTGACCATAGGTACTCTCCTGGTACCTCGGGAGGATGACAGTTGGCAAACTTTACACGATCTACAATAGGTAGTGACATCTGAGGACATTTTTGGCCAAAAATAGGTTTCCCTAATTTTATTTAAGGTTTTACGATGCGAGAAATGTCCGGCAACTGGCAGGTCATGAGCCATTTTAAGAACAGTGTCTCTGCATTGACTTGGAACAACTAAGATGGAATAGTCTATCTCATCTGAATTTAATTTGAATACTGACTTGTACAAGATACCTTTTATATATTCAAATTTATATGAAAAGTTTTTCCTTTGGATAACTTGATTTTGTTTAGCGGCATTATGGCAATTCTGAGAAGAGCAATTACGTTGTAACTTGACAAAGGAGTCCTTTGATATATCTAAAGGCTTAAAGTCAGGGAAAATCAAAGGATGGACAGTAGGAGAAGCCTGGGCTTTGGTCTGAGCCCTAGTCAAGACATTTATGGTATCGGAGGTGATATCTTCACTTTCATCTAACAAGTGAACCGGTGATCCTACTACCTCGCTTTCGAGAGTAGCATCACTGGTTTTTAATCCCACATGAATCTCACGAGACATTGTTTCATCTGAACTTTCGAGGGGCTTCTCTGACTCTACAGGAAGAGGATCTGAAACACTTATATCCATCTTTGTGATGAAAGGTCAACCCAGAAGGAAGAATGGCACCTTTTACATTACCTATTAGTACGGAGCAAGAAGTGATGGGACTAGTACGGCTTCAGACCAACCTGTGAACCATTTAGACCTAATGTAACAACGGATGGTAGAAAAGTGTCCGTACAGCACAAGTAGTCTGAAAGTATAGCAGAGGAATGAGTTTCTTTAAGATTAGGGAACAGCTTATCAGAAATGACTATACATGTACATCCAGTGTCTCGTAAAATGGTAGATACATTAAGTCCATTAACTGTTCCTGAACAGAAGGGTGCTTGGTCATTACAGTCTTTAAAAACATCTTCCAACTTTTTGGACCTTCTTAGAAGGACAATCTGGACGTTTATGTCCCTTAACACCACACAAATGACAAACAGGAATAAAAGAAGTCATTTTACTTTCCACTATAGGCTTTGATTTCTTAAGGTCTGATGAACCCTTGCCCTTAGGGTTCGATCCCTTTAGGTCTTTATAGGAATTGTGAGCCTTAGCATACAGGTCAGCAGCCTCAGCAACTTCCTCAGCTTTAATCAGGTTACGTTCTCTGATGAATGTTCATATCTGATGGGGAAGAGCTGTCAGGGACTGGTCAGCAACCATGAAGTCTCGAAGAGATTCATAACTGTGATCAATTCCTGAACTCTCTATCCAAATGTCGAACAAATGAAAGAGTGTTACCTGTAACTGCTGAAAGTTCTGGCCAGGTTGTAAGATGGCATACCTGAAATCTCTCCTGTAAGAATTAGTGGTTTTTTGATATGGTTTAAGGATTGCCTTCTTTAGTGGGTTATAATTACATATGATATCCTGTGACAAAGTTGCATAGATATTCAAGGCTGTACCAGAAAATAACATTCCTAACCTGGTAGCCCAGGTGTCAGCAGGCCATTCACAGAGGGTAGCGGTATTTTCAAACCTGATAATGTATGAAGTTATGTCTTCCCCCTCTGTGAAGGGAGGTAAATTAGGTGTTGGAATATGTGCACTAGCTGCACGTTCTTCCATTACTCCTTCATTTAATTGCTGTTGTCAGAAAGTTAACTTTTTATTCTCCAATTCAAGGTGAGCTTGTTCGAGCTTGCGATCCTTTTCTCTCTCCCTTAACTCATAATCTCTATCCTTTGCTCTTTCCTCAAGTTCCCTTAATTTAACTTGTTCCTCACGTACTTTAGCTCTTTCCTCGCGTTCTCTAGCTCTTTCCTCACGATCAAGTCTATCACGCTCTTTTTTGTCTTCTCTTTCGATTCTCTCTCGATCCTTTAACTCATGTCTTTCTCTTTCTGTCTCTCTTCTCTCTCTCTCAATTCTTTCCTGGATCTTAGCACTAATGAAATATTATAAATTTTTCCCTGTTATTCCTAACTTACTTCCAGCGTTCATCCAAAACTGGTATTCATCTATACTTGCAAGAATAACTTAAACTACCAGGGGAAAACTGAAACCGGTATCAAAGAAAATGGAGGGTTCAATTCCTGCTCCGCTCAAACTGTAAATAAACCAGAGGGCTCGATCCCTACTTCAATTAAACAATATGTATTAATGAAAACGAAGGGTTCTATGCCGGCTCCGAGCAAACAGTAAGTAGAATGGGGTCACTTGACCATCCAATCTTCTCACCAACAAATCAAGAGTGTCCTATGACAGTTCCCTTGATATAATATAGAGCCCAATGAAACAAATTGTCACTGGAAAATCTCGGGTCCCTAGAGTCTAATCCTCCAAAGTGTTTAAAGCTCACAAGAAAGGTGGCAGAATTAACTATTATATCCTGCCTGACTTGACTTACAATAAATTGAGATTATAACAATCACTAAATCTTTTAAATACCTGTACCGTACCTGGAGTTTACCTAGAGAGAGTCCCGGGGGTCAATGCCCCCGCAGCCCGGTCTGTGACCAGGCCTCCTGGTGGATCAGAGCCTGATCAACCAGGCTGTTGCTGCTGGCTGCACGCAAACCAACGTACGAGCCACAGACCAGCTGATCAGGAACTGACTTTTGGTGCTTGTCCAGTGCCAGCTTGAAGACTGCCAGGGGTCTGTTGGTAATCCCCCTTATGTGTGCTGGGAGGCAGTTGAACAGTCTCAGGCCCCTGACACTTATTGTATGGTCTGTTAACGTGCTAGTGACACCCCTGCTTTTCACTGGGGGGATGGTATATCATCTGCCAAGTCTTTTGCTTTCGTAGTGAGTGATTTTCGTGTGCAAGTTCGGTACTAGTCCCTCTAGGATTTTCCAGGTGTATATAATCATGTATCTCTCCCTCCTGCATTCCAGGGAATACAGGTTTAGGAACCTCAAGCGCTCCCAGTAATTGAGGTGTTTTATCTCCGTTATGCGCGCCGTGAAAGTTCTCTGTACATTTTCTAGGTCGGCAATTTCACCTGCCTTGAAAGGTGCTGTTAGTGTGCAGCAATATTCCAGCCTAGATAGAACAAGTGACCTGAAGAGTGTCATCATGGGCATGGCTTCCCTAGTTTTGAAGGTTCTCATTATCCATCCTGTCATTTTTCTAGCAGATGCGATTGATACAATGTTATGGTCCTTGAAGGTGAGATCCTCAGATATGATCACTCCCAGGTCTTTGACGTTGGTGTTTCGCTCTATTTTGTGGCCAGAATTTGTTTTGTACTCTGATGAAGATTTAATTTCCTCATGTTTACCATATCTGAGTAAAAGAAATTTCTCATCGTTGAACTTCATATTGTTTTCTGCAGCAATGGAAGACACTGTCATGCAGATTCGGGTGTCATCTGCAAAGGAAGACACGGTGCTGTGGCTGACATCCTTGTCTATGTCGGATATGAGGATGAGGAACAAAATGGGAGCGAGTACTGTGCCTTGTGGAACAGAGCTTTTCACCGTAGCTGCCTCGGACTTTATTCTGTTGACGACTACTCTCTGTGTTTTGTTAGTGAGGAAATTATAGATCCACCGACCGACTTTTCCTGTTATTCCTTTAGCACGCATTTTGTGCACTATTACGTCATGGTCACACTTGTCGAAAGCTTTTGCAAAGTCTGTATATATTACATCTGCATTCTTTTTGTCTTCTAGTGCATTTAGGACCTTGTCGTAGTGATCCAATAGTTGAGACAGACAGGAGCGACCTGTTCTAAACCCATGTTGCCCTGGGTTGTGTAACTGATGGGTTTCTAGATGGGTGGTGATCTTGCTTCTTAGGACCCTTTCAAAGATTTTTATGAAATGGGATGTGAGTGCTATTGGTCTGTAGTTCTTTGCTGTTGCTTTACTGCCCCCTTTGTGGAGTGGGGCTATGTCTGTTGTTTTTAGTAACTGGGACGACCCCCATGTCCATGCTTCCTCTCCATAAGATGGAAAAGGCTCGTGATAGGGGCTTCTTGCAGTTCTTGATGAACACAGAGTTCCATGAGTCTGGCCCTGGGGCAGAGTGCATGGGCATGTCATTTATCGCCTGTTCGAAGTCATTTGGCATCACGATAACATCGGATAGGCTAGTGTTAATCAAATTTTGTGGCTCTCATAAAAAATTAATTTTGATCTTCGACTCTCAGTCTGGTTAGCGGCTTGCTAAAAACTGAGTCATATTGGGACTTGAGTAGCTCACTCATTTCCTTGCTGTCATCTGTGTAGGACCCATCTTGTTTAAGTAGGGGCCCAATAGTGGACGTTGTTCTCGATTTTGATTTGGCATAGGAGAAGAAATACTTTGGGTTTCTTTCGATTTCATTTATGGCTTTTAGTTCTTCCCGCGATTCCTGACTCCTAAAGGATTCTTTTAGCTTAAGTTCGATGCTTGCTATTTCTCTGACCAGTGTCTCCCTATGCATTTCAGATATATTGACCTCTTTTAGCCGCTCTGTTATTCTTTTCCGTCACCTGTAAAAGGAGCGGCGCCTGTCTCTTTCTATTTTACATCTACTCCTCCTTTTTCTTAGAGGAATAAGCCTTGTGCATACATCGAGTGCCACCGAGTTAATCTGTTCTAGGCATAAGTTGGGGTCTGTGTTGCTTAGTATATCTTCCCAGCTTATATCGGTTAGGACTTGGTTTACTTGGTCCCACTTTATGTTTTTGTTATTGAAGTTGAATTTGGTGAATGCTCCCTCGTGACTAGTCTCATTATGTCAGTCTGAGGCTCCACGCATACATGTCTGAACCTCAATTATGTTGTGATCTGAGTATATTGTTTTTGATATGGTGACATTTCTTATCAGATCATCACTGTTAGTGAAGATGAGGTCTAGTGTATTCACCAGTCTAGTAGGCTCTATTATTTGCTGGTTTAAATTGAATTTTGTGCAGAGATTTAAAAGCTCGTGTGAGTGTGAGTTTTCATCAGAGCTGCCTCCTGGTGTTATTACTGCAACAATATTATTTGCTATATTCCTCCATTTTAGGTGCCTTAAGTTGAAATCCCCAGGAGCAAGATGTTGGGTGCAGGAGCTGGAAGATTTTCCAGACAGTGGTCAATTTTTAACAGCTGTTCCTGGAATTGCTGGGATGTTGCATCCGGAGGCTTGTAGACTACCACAATGACTAGGTTTCGGGTTTTCGACCTTTACTGCTAAAACTTCCACTACATCATTTGAGGCATTAAGCAGTTCTGTGCAAACAAGTGACTCTGCAATGTACAGGCCAACCCTCCCCCTTTTGCCTGTTCACTCTGTCACATCTGTATAGGTTGTAACCTGGGATCCATATTTCGTTGTCCAAGTGATCCTTTATGTGGGTCTCAGTGAAAGCCGCGAACATTGCCTTTGCCTCTGCAAGCAGTCCACGGATGAAAGGTATTTTGTTGTTTGTTGCTGGCTTTAGACCCTGTATATTTGCAAAGAAGAATGTTATCGGACTGGTGGTATTGTTGGTACTGGGGGGGGGATTTTTTTTCTGGCATTAGTATCTGTATCCTACCATAGAGAATGATAACTCATGGCTGGTGGTAACCGTTTGTGGTATGCAGCCTTGAAGTTCCAATGGTAGATTCGAGATAGAATTGAATCTTGATTCTGTCGAGTTGTATCCTGGCAGGGTCGCCACTTGTGAAGGCTTACTCAGCCCTGTAATAACTTCAGACAGTATTACCAAAGCTGGCTCCTCCTCAGGAAAATTAATGAATAGAAAAAGAAATAATAACAGACAAACATAAACACTTTATTATATAGAAAATATAAAATATAAAACACTTAAATATGAAATATTAATCCTACATTAAAGAAAATGAAAAATATAAATGATAACTGAATTAAACGCTAATTTAAAACTTGGGTGTCTGGTGTTGGTGACACTGCTTGTTGAAATCGTAGCCATTGCCGATGATGGGGGGGGGGTCGCAGGTGTTGGTTACAACCCACTGGCTAGTTCATCACAGTATAGCCTTGAGTATTCTATCCCGATGACAGGAAAGCAGGTTCTTTACCACTGCAATGATGAGGGGTTACGTCCTGCAATTTCATACAGGTGCACAGGTAATTAAATCCAAAAAGGGGAAGTCTCAGGACGTTAGTCCATCTCAATCAGTTCTTCTCGTTGATTGACAGGTGACCCTCTCTGTCATCCAAGCTGAAAAGATAGACAGGTTACCCACTGCTTAAAAAATCACTCTCCATGATAAGTACAATACCTAAAAGATGTGGTGATTATTACAACAGTCAACCTAGAGCAAGACTGAAAGGACTAAGTTTATTATTGGTCAAAAGTGAAGCTTTCAACCAATAAATCCACTAGAATACAAGGTAGGCATGTACTTACAGTAGTGCTGGGAGCTGTGAGTCTAGTGATTACTGTTTGGACTGGAGCCCCAGACGTCACCTTTCGGGGGGGGGAAGAAGGAGGGGAAGGGATAGCGGGAGCTAGACTGACCCTACCTTAACAAGCAGCCGGCAATCAAACTATCACTTTAGGGGTGGGGGAAAAAAAGGCGGGAATAGCGGGAGCTTGACTTACCCTACCTTAACAAGTAGCCGGCAATGAAACTATTGTTACTCTATACTCCCTCGCTACTCCTATCTATTGAACTTTTCCCTCACAATGATGACCTCCAAGAACTACTCATTTCTCTAAATATCAGTATGTTTATCATTACTCTCATTGAAACATGGCTAAAGCCTGATGTTACATACATCTATGCCATACATGGCTACACGACCATACACAATTGTAGGCCAGACCAATTAGGAGGTGGAACGGCTATATACTACTCTGATGAACTTAAATGTATAAATTTTACATGCACAAGGGAAGAATATGGTGAATATACATTTGATAAATTTAAATCCAAAGACCTTTAAAAACCTTAAACAGTTGGAGCAATCTATAGAGTACCTCACTCCAATATTTACTAATTTAGTGAAAAACTAAGAAACACAATAACTGATGCAGAGATGAACAAATACCACCTGATACTCACATTGGACTTATCATAAACCTCATCCATGACCATGATCAACAAGTAACTGAATTTATAAACAATGAGCAGCTGCTTACTTCTGCCAACAATAACAAAACTGACAAGAATCTCTCTGAGACAAATGCCTCATTACTAGACCATATCTGGACAAACACTATACACCCATTAAAAGCAGGAATAATCACAGCTAACACCACTGACCACAATCCTATCTTTCTCATAAACAACTTATGTAAATTGCCTCAGGCCACAACTAAGATCACCTTCCGATTACATAATGAGTCATCTGTTAATAACTTTATTACAGCTTTAAGTAACATCGACCGGCAAAATGAGTTAGCAGTCAATCTTGATACTGATGAATGTGTTAATATTTTTTTACCAAAAAACCCAAATCTGATACTGCCAACAAGCTTAATGTCTTCTTGACCATTGAAAAAAAGCTAGCAAGCAAAATCCCAAACTCAGACATTCAACCAAAAGACTATTTCACTGGCAACTACCAAAATACTCTATTTTTAGCCGCAACAAACCCTACTGAAATCTGGCTTATCATCAAAGCACTAAAGAACACGACAGGAGACCTAAATAACTTACCACCACTCATGTATAAAAAAGATTCTCATGTGTTGTCAACAATTATTACACTGCAAGGCTCCAGGCGGACATCAACCAAATCTTTCAGTGGGCTGCAGAAAACAATATGAAGTTCAACGATGAGAAATTTCAATTACTCAGATATGGTAAACATGAGGAAATTAAATCTTCATCAGAGTACAAAACAAATTCTGGCCACAAAATAGAGCGAAACACCAACGTCAAAGACCTGGGAGTGATCGTGTCGGAGGATCTCACCTTCAAGGACCATAACACTGTATCAATCGCATCTGCTAGAAAAATGACAGGATGGATAATGAGAACCTTCAAAACTAGGGAGGCCAAGCCCATGATGACACTCTTCAGGTCACTTGTTCTATCTAGGCTGGGCCGACCTAGAAAATGTACAGAGAACTTTCACGGCGCGCATAACGGAGATAAAACACCTCAATTACTGGGAGCACTTGAGGTTCCTAAACCTGTATTCCCTGGAATGCAGGAGGGAGAGATACATGATTATATACACCTGGAAAATCCTAGAGGGACTAGTACCGAACTTGCACACGAAAATCACTCACTACGAAAGCAAAAGACTTGGCAGACGATGCACCATCCCCCCAATGAAAAGCAGGGGTATCACTAGCACGTTAAGAGACCATACAATAAGTGTCAGAGGCCTGAGACTGTTCAACTGACTCCCAGCACACATAAGGGGGATTACCAACAGACCCCTGGCAGTCTTCAAGCTGGCACTGGACAAGCACCTAAAGTCAGTTCCTGATCAGCCGGGCTGTGGCTCGTACGTTGGTTTGCGTGCAGCCAGCAGCAACAGCCTGGTTGATCAGGCTCTGATCCACCAGGAGGCCTGGTTACAGACCGGGCCGCGGGGGCGTTGACCCCCGGAACTCTCTCCAGGTAAACTCCAGGTAAACTCTCTTTAACAAATCAATTGAATCTTTCTCCTTCCCATTCATACTTAACCCTTTCAGGGTCCATGCTGTAGTTCTTTGGCTTTGAGTTGTAGATCAAAACCGTAGAACTACACCAAAATTCTAGCAGCCTCACATTTAGTGTGAGAAGGCTGGTAGGCCTACATCTAAGAGAATGGGTCTGTGTGGTCAATGTGCGCACTATAGAAAAAATTTGGATGCCTACATGGTGTTGTGTGAACGCTGCCAAAGTTGCTTTGTTCACCATGTCTGGCAGCAAGGAAGCTCTCACTCCCCAGGTGAATTCTGACTCTCCTCTTTCAAACTTTTAGTACAAACACTGATGGAAGTGGATCTTAAGAGGAATTACAGTGGACCCTCGGTTAATGGCATTAATCCATTCCAGAGAGCTCGCCTTTAACCAATTTGGAAGTTAGCCAAATTAATTTTCCCCATAAGAAATACTGTAATGGAAATCCAATTAATCTGTTCTAGACACCCAAAAGTATTAAACAAAATAATTTTGTTTACATGAAATATACATTTCCCTACACACAATGCAATGAGACATGCACAATAAACAATACTGAAATGACACTCACCTTTATTGTGGACTTATTTATGAGTGATGAGACAGGAGGAGGGGAGAGGATGTAGTTGTACTATTGTTTGGAAGGGGAATCCCTTCCATAAAGACTTCAGGTAACAAGTCCTTTTCTGGGGTTACCTCCCTTCTTTGTTTTTTAACGCACTAGGACCAGCTTGAGAATCATTGGACCCCTGTCACACAAAATAACTGTCCAGAGAGCTGTTTCTGGCATCTCTTTAACCCCTTCAGGGTCCAAGGCCAAAATCTGAAGTGGTGCTCCAGTGTCAAAGAAATTTTGAAAAAAAAAAAAAAAAATCTTACAGAACTAAAGAGCATATTTTTGTGAAGGTAATAAGACAAAAAAAAAAAAAGTTCTGATCAGTACTTACCGAGATACAGTGCCAAGAAGTTTGTCAAAAATGATGAGGTGGCAGCAACATCGATGAATTCCACATACGCGCATTACATTATTTAGCGGTTTTTATAGTTTTTTCTTTTCTTTTCCAATTTTTTCTATTCCTACTAACATTTGGGGCCTGAGAGACCAATACTGTATATAATGTACAGTGGACCCCCGGTTAACGATATTTTTTCACTCCAGAAGTATGTTCAGGTGCCAGTACTGACCGAATTTGTTCCCATAAGGAATATTGTGAAGTAGATTAGTCCATTTCAGACCCCCAAACATACACGTACAAACGCACTTACATAAATACACTTACATAATTGGTCGCATTCGGAGGTAATCGTTATGCGGGGGTCCACTGTATATATATAAACTCACTGTATTGAACACAATAACCGCACTAAAGTTATTATCATATTATTGTTTACCACTGTTGTTTATTACAATAAACATGCACAAATCTTGTATAATACTAATGTTCTATCATATATTTACATATTTACAATCACTGGACATGGTTTTAGAACTGCTGGAGCTTGTGGAACTCCTTGAAACAAGGCACCATGCACAGAGGCACCTTACATTCCTCACACATAAACCGAGTGTCTTTGCATCTTTGTTGCCGTCGTTTTGTTTGTGCACAGACGATGCATCTCTTCTGAGCAAATTTCTTCTGAGTTGAAGGAAGCTGTATTATGAATTGATCACCTTCCCTCCTCAAACGCTTGGGTATATCCTGAGTAATTCGAGGACCTTGTTGTATAGCAGGTGTTCTTACCTGGTACTTCATTATGAGTTGTCTGACAACAGACAAACAAAATTCACCATACGGTGGTCTGTTGCCAGTCTTTATTTGGTACATATTATATGCATTGAGCATTGAAATGTCCATGAGATAGAAGAAAAGTTTCATGTACCACTTGTAACTCTTACGAACACAGTCAACAAAACCAATCTGCATGTCACATTTGTCAACCAAGCGCATGTTTTGTGTATAATCAATCACTGTCACTGATTTTCGAATACATTCATTAGTCACTCGATCAACTTTGCCACTGTCTTGCATTTCATTATGGTGAATGGTTGTCAACAATGTGACATCTCGTTTGTCATGCCACCGTAATGCCATGATGTCATTGGCAGTCATATAATTCTATGTAATTATATGTAACTGTATTGTGTATACCTGAATAAATTTACTTACTTACTTACTTATAACACCTGCACGTCATCACCACGAGCACCTGCGTTCAGCCTGGGCATATGTTTACGATTAGAACGCACTGTGCCACACACATCTGTCTTGTTCACTCGCATGAAATCACTGAGTAATGGACTTGTGTACCAGTTATCGGTATATAATGTAGGCCCCTTACCAAGATAAGGTGCCATCATGTTTCTCACTATGTCACCTGAGATACTCAATAACATCTTTGTATCTTTCAATGTTTTACTTCTCGTGTATACAACAATATCCAACACCAGGCCACTGTCAAAGTCACAGAGTACAAACAGTTTTATACCAAAGTGTTTCCTCTTGCTCGGTATATACTGCTTTAATGACAGTCTACCTTTGAACAAAATCAAAGACTCGTCAATTACAAGATTCTTGAATGGATAAAAGTATATGCTGAACTTTTGTTTGAGATACATGAAAACATTTCTAATCTTGTATAACCTGTCACTTCTGTCAGGCCTGGTTTTGTCAGAGAAGTGCAACATACGTAAGAGTAAGATAAACCTGTTCACTGGTATGATTTCACTGAAGACCGGGGTAGAAATTAGCCGATCTGTGGACCAGTATGCTTTTATATTATGCTTATAGACATGAGGCATAAGCATTTATTGTTGCAAAAAGCAAATACATTTCTGCAACAGTCATCTCTTTCCACCTGTGTAGTCTTGACTGTGGTGGTATGATCATATATGCCATGGTGTACTCAAAATACTTATTACTTTCCCTGACAATAGTTTCCATCAATGGCTGGTCAAAGAATAATTCAAAGAATTCCAGTTCATTGGCCGTGGTTCCAAGGGGACAAGTAGGTAGAATTCCACTTTGATAGTCATCAAAGTGGTGAGGCTTGGGAACAAAATTGGGATTTTGCTGCCAATCCCACATACAGTTTGCTGGTGGATACTGGACATTATAGGCTGGTTGTGCAGGTGGTTGTGGTTGTGGTGGGCTGGTGGCTGACGCTCCACTTTGTCCTTGAACTGACGAGTCAGCAGCGTGGGTCCCACCCTGGGCTGGTGAGTCACGCATGGCGGTGCCACTACCATCACCACTAACACCATCCTCTGATGCCTGTGGTCTATCCATGCCAAGTGTAGCCACATCATCCTCACTATCACTACCTAAAACTGGTGTAGGGCCACGGGATGTACTCTGGGATGTACTCCGGAATGTACTCTGGGATGTACTCCATCCCCTGGGCACAGCATAGGGTACACTACCCAAGTGCATGCAGCAGTGAACATACCGACGCTTCACTGGTGAATATATTCCTCACTATCACTACTCGAATGATCGTCGAGTGCAATAAAATCACAATCCACATAACTATCATCATCATTACTGAAGTCAGAGGCCTGGCCACGCGAAAATATTAGTTTTCTCTTGCAGTGAGGCACAACCAACTGTGAGTCACGAGTGCCCACACCAGAGGTAGAAGGTTGAGGATCATCAGGGTTTTCTGCACTATTATCGATATCCTGGTCATTCTTTTCGGTCACTAACTGATCAAAGCTGTAGAATTCGTCTTCATTTCCACTTCCATCAGTGTCAGAACTATCATATAGGAAGAGGAGAGTCCCAATTTTCCAGGGAGTGAGAGCTGACTTGCGACAAGCATGGTGAACAAGGGTAACTGAGCCGGTGTTCCCACAATGCTATGCGGGCGCCTAGATTTTTTGTTAATGGCGCACACCCACCACACAGACCCGTTCTGTCACATGTAGGCCTATGAGCGCTTTCGCGCTAAATTTGACGGCGCTAGAATTTTGGCGTAGATCTACGGTTTGGACACTCAACGTGAAGCCGTAGATCTACGGGATGGACCCTGAAAGGGTTAAAATTTCCCTAAAATGGAACACAAGAGTGTCATTGTACATGTTGCCAATACAGTTTACAACAGCTGTGTCAGGATAATGTTCATCCATAAATGCTTGCACCTTTGACCACATTGTACAAATCTCCTTAATCTTTGATGAAGGCAACTTCCTCCATCTCTCTTCCTCCACCTCTGAAGCAAATTCCTGAGCTGTGATCTGCTGCTGTTGCACCTGAAGCTCTTGCAGCTCTGTAGTGGTTAACTCTTCATCGTCGTCCTCCACCAACTCTTCCAAATCCTTGTCACTAACCTCCAACCCCATGGACTTCCCCAATGACAATAGATTCCACAACTGGCATAGGCTCCTCAGGGTTAGCCCCAAACCCTTCAAAATCCCTCTCTTGTGCACAATCTGGCCACAGTTTTCTCCAAGCAGAGTTCAAAGTCCTGTAAGTCACTCCCTCCCAAGACTTGCCTATAAGAATTATGCAGCTGAAGATACTGAAGTGATCTTTCCAGAACTCTCTTAGGGTCAATTCAGTGCCTGAGGTCACTTCGAAGCACTTTCCAAACACTGCTTTAGCGTACATTTTTTGAAGTTTGAAATGACCTGCTGGTCCAGGAGCTGGAGGAGAGGAGTGGTATTAGGAGGCAAAAACTTTACTTTAATGAAGCTCAACTCCCCCACAATATGCTCTTGCAAGTCACGAGGATGAGCAGGAGCAATGTCCATTACCAGGAGGCATTTGAGTAATAATTTATTTTCCAGGAGGTATTTTTGCACAGTGGGGCCAAACATGTCATAGAACCAATCAAGAAAAATGACCCTGGTGACCAATGCCTTACAGTTTGCTCTCCACATAGTAGGTTGGTAGACAGCAACCACCCAAGGAGGTACTACCATCCTGCCAGGTGACTGTGAAACAGAAACCTGTAAACTGTTTTACATCATGGTAGGATTGCTGGTGTCTTTTTTCTGTCTCATAAACACCCTGAATAACAGGTGTATCTTGCTACTTCTACTTACACTTACATCACACTACACAGGCACACACATCATATATATACAAACACACATCTAGGTTTTTTCTTCTTTCTTAATAGTTCTTGCTCTCGTTTTTTTCCCTCTATTGTCTGTGGGGAAGTGGAAAAGAATCTTACCTCCATAAGCCATTCGTGTGTATGAGGCGACTAAAATGCCGGGAGCAATGGGCTGGTAACCCCTGGGATACTTGAATGTGCGTCGATGTAGCGTGGATGATATGACACAACTGATTGCTGATGTTATGAATGAAAAGAAGTTGGATGTCCTGGCCCTAAGCAAAACAAAGCTGAAAGGGGTAGGTGAGTTTCAGTGGGGATAAATAAATGAGATTAGGTCAGGAGTACCTGAGAGAGTTATAGTTAAGGAAGGAGTAGTAATAATGTTGAAAGATCAGTTATGAAAGGAGAAGAGGGGATATAAATGTGTACATTCAAGGATTGTGGATTAAAATAAGGGCTGGATATGAAAAGTGGGTCAAAATAAGTGTGTATGCACCAGGAGAAGAGAAAAGTATAGAGGAGAGAGAGAGAGATTTTGAGAGATGTTAAGCGAATGTATAGGAACCTTTGAACCAAGTGAGAGAGTAATTGCAGTAGGGGACCTAAATGCTAAAGTAGGAGAAACATTTAGAGAGGGTGTGGTAGGTAGGTTTGGGGTGCCAGGTGTAAGTGATTTAACTTTGTATAGAAAGGGGGTTTAGTTATAGGTAATAAGTATTTCAAGAAAAAAAGGATAAATAAGTATGCAAGATACGATGTAGGGCAAAATGATAATGGGAGCCCTTTGATTGAACTTTGTATAGAAAGGGGTTTAGTTATAGGTAATACATATTTTAAGAAAAAGAGGATAAATAAGTATACAAGATATGATGTAGGGCGAAATGACAGTAGTTTGTTGGATTATGTATCGGTAGATAAAAGACTGTTGAGTAGACTTCAGGATGTACATATTTATTGAGGGGCCATTTGATATATCTGATCATTTTTAAGTTGTAGCTACATTGAGAGTAAAAGGTAGATGGGATAGGAGGAAAATAGAAGCAGCAAGTAAGAGAGAGGTGAAGGTGTATAAACTAAAAGAGGAGGCAGTTAGGGTAGGATATAAACAACTATTAGAGGATAGATGGGCTAGTGAGAGCATAGGCAATGGGGTCAAATACATATGGAGTAGGTTTAAGAATGTAGTGTAAGAGTGTTCAGCAGAAGTTTGTGGTTACAGGAAAGTGGGTGCGGGAGGGAAGAAGAGTGATTGGTGGAATGATGTAAAGAGAGTAATAAGGGAAAAAAAGTTAGCATATGAGAGATTTTTACAAAGTAGAAGTGATCTAAGGAGGGAAGAGTATATGGAGAGAAAAAGAGAGGTCAAGAGAGTGGTGAAGCAATGTAAAATGGAGCAAATGAGAGAGTGGGTGAGACGTTATCAATAAATTTTGTTGAAAATAAGAAAAAGTTTTGGAGAGAGATTAATAAGCAGAGGAAGCCTAGAGAACAAATGGACTTGACAGTTAAAAATAGGCAAAGAGAGTTAGAGGTATCATGAAGATGGAGGGAATATTCTGAGGAATTGTTAAATGTTGATGAAGATACGGAAGCTGTGATTTCATATATAGGGCAAGGAGAAATAACATCTTGTAGAAGTGAGGAAGAGTCAGTTGTGAGTGTGGCGGAAGTTGGTGAGGCAGTGGGAAGAATGGAAGGGGTAAGGCAGCTGGGATTAATGGTATAAAGATAGAAATGTTGAAAGTAGGTGGCAATATAGTTTTGGAGTGATTGGTGCTATTTTTTAATAAATGTATGGAAGAGGGAAAAGTACCTATGGATACCTGGAGTTTATTTGGAGAGGGTTTTGGGGGTCAATGCTCAAGCAACCCAGTCTGAGACCAGGCCCATTGGGGATCAGGGTCTGATCAACAAGGCTGTTACTGCTGGCCGCCACAAGCTGACATACGATTGGCTGACGTACGATTGGCTGATGTACGATTGCAGAAAGCATGCATAGTTTTCCCTTTGTATAAAGGCAAAGGGGATAAAAGAGTGTACAAACTTTATAAAACTGGGATGCTTAAATGTGCGTGGATGTAGTGCAGATGACAAGAAACAGATGATTGCTGATGTTATCAATGAAAAGAAGTTGGATGTCCTGGGCCCCAAGCGAAACAAAGCTGAAGGGGTAGGGGAGTTTCGGTGGGGGGAAATAAAATGGGGTTAAATCTGGAGTATCTGAGAGAGATAGAGCAAAGGAAGGGGTAGCAGTAATGTTGAATGATCAGTTATGGAAGGAGAAAAGAGAAATATGAATGTGTAAATTCAAGAATTATGTGGATTAAAGTAAAGGTTGGTGCGAGAAGTGGGGCATAATAAGCGTGTATGCACCTGGAGAAGAGAGGAATGCAGAGGAGAGAGAGAGAGATTTTGGGAGATGTTAAGTGAATGTATAGGAGCCTTTGAACCAAGTGAGAGAGTAATTGTGGTAGTGGACCTGAATGCTAAAGTAGGAGAAACTTTTAGAGAGGGTGTGGTAGGTAAGTTTGGGGTACCAGGTGTAAATGATAATGGGAGCCCTTTGATTCAACTTTGTACAGAAAGGGGTTTAGTTATAGGTAATACATATTTTAAGAAAAAGAGAATAAATAAGTATACAAGATATGATGTAGGGCGAAATGACAGTAGTTTGTTGGATTATGTATTGGTAGATAAAAGACTGTTGAGTAGACTTCAGGATGTACATGTTTATAGAGAGGCCACAGATATATCAGATCACTTTCTAGTTGTAGCTACACTGAGAGTAAAAGATAGATGGGATACAAGGAGAACAGAAGCATCAGGGAAGAGAGAGGTGAAGGTTTATAAACTAAAAGAGGAGGCAGTTAGGGTAAGATATAAACAGCTATTGGAGGATAGATGGGCTAATGAGAGCATAGGCAATGGGGTCGAAGAGGTATGGGGTAGGTTTACAAATGTAGTGTTAGAGTGTTCAGCAGAAGTTTGTGGTTACAGGAAAGTGGGTGTGGGAGGGAAGAGGAGCGATTGGTGGAATGATGATGTGAAGAGAGTAGTAAGGGAGAAAAAGTTAGCATATGAGAAGTTTTTACAAAGTAGAAGTGATGCAAGGAGGAAGAGTATATGGAGAAAAAGAGAGAGGTTAAGAGAGTGGTGAAGCAATGTAAAAAGAGAGCAAATGAGAGAGTGGGTGAGATGTTATCAACAAATTTTGTTGAAAATAAGAAAAAGTTTTGGAGTGAGATTAACAAGTTAAGAAAGCCTAGAGAAACAAATGGATTTGTCAGTTAAAAATAGGAGAGGAGAGTTATTAAATGGAGAGTTAGAGGTTTTGGGGAAGATGGAGGGAATATTTTGAGGAATTGTTAAATGTTGATGAAGATGGGGAAGCTGTGATTTCGTGTATAGGGCAAGGAGGAACAACATCTTGTAGGAGTGAGGAAGAGCCAGTTGTGAGTGTGGGGGAAGTTCGTAAAGCAGTAGTTAAAATGAAAGGGGTAAGGCAGCCGGGATTGATGGATAAAGATAGAAATGTTAAAAGCAGGTGGGATATAGTTTTGAGTGGTTGGTGCAATTATTTAATAAATGTATGGAAGAGGGTAAGGTACCTAGGGATTGGCAGAGAGCATGCATAGTTCCTTTGTATAAAGGCAAAGGGGATAAAAGAGAGTGCAAAAATTATAGGGGGATAAGCCTGTTGAGTATACCTGGCAAAGTGTATGTAGAAATTATTATTGAAAGAATTAAGAGTAAGACGGAGAATAGGATAGCAGATGAACAAGGAGGCTTTAGAAGGTAGGGGGTGTGTGGACCAGGTGTTTACAGTGAAACATATAAGTGAACAGTATTTAGATAAGGCTAAAGAGGTCTTTGTGGCATTTATGGATTTGGAAAAGGCGTGTGACAGGGTGGATAGGGGGACAATGTGGCAGATGTTGCAGGTGTATGGTGTAGGAGGTAGGTTACTGAAAGCAGAGAAGAGTTTTTACGAGGATAGTGAGGCTCAAGTTAGAGTATGTAGGAAAGAGGAAAAAATTATTTCCCAGTAAAAGTAGCCTTAGACAAGGATGTGTGATGTCACCGTGGTTGTTTAATATATTTATAGATGGGGTTGTAAGAGAAGTAAATGCGAGGGTCTTGGCAAGAGGCGTGGAGTTAAAAGATAAAGAATCACACATAAAGTGGGAGTTGTCACAGTTGCTCTTTGCTGATGACACTTTTGCTCTTGGGAGATTCTGAAGAGAAGTTGCAGAGATTGGTGGATGAATTTGGTAGGGTGTGGGAAAAGAAGAAAATTGAAAGTGAATACAGGAAAGAGTAAGGTTATGAGGATAACAAAAAGATTAGGTGATGAAAGATTGGATATCAGATTGGAGGGAGAAGTATGGATGAGGTGAATGTATTCAGATATTTGGGAGTGGACGTGTCAGCAGATGGGTCTATGAAAGATGAGGTGAATCATAGAATTGATGAGGGGAAAAGGGTGAGTGGTGCACTTAGGAGTCTGTGGGGAAAAAGAAATTTGCCCTTGGGGGCAAAGAGGGGAATGTAAGAGTTTATTTTTACCAAGCTCTTACAGGGGTGTGAAGAAATGGGTGATGAAGTTGCGCGGGGAGAAGGTGGAGGCAGTGGAGAGTTCATGTCTGAGGCAATTTTGTGGTGTGAATATAATGCAGGAATTCTTATTTTGGGAAGTTAGGAGGGGGTGCGGGATTACCAAAACTGTTGTCCAGGGGCTGGGAATTTTTTTGTTGAGGGGGTTTGGGACTGTGGAGAGAATGGAGCAAAAAAGAAAACTTCAAGAGTGTATAAAGTCTGTGGGGAAAGGAAGGGGGGGGTAGGGGTCGGCCAAAAAAAAGGGTTTGGGAAGAGGGGGGAAAAGGGAGGTTTTGGTGCGAGGGGTTTGGGACTTCCGCAGGCTTTGGTGACCCGTGTTTGATAGGAGTAAAATGGGAGACAAATGGTTTTTAAAAATTTTTGACGTGCGGGTTGGACTGTGACCCAAAGAAACATTTATAAAAGGGGCCGGGGCCAACTTGAGTCCTGGGGGATGGGAAAGTACAGTGCCTCCCACTCTAAAGGGGGGGGTGTTAATGTTGCATTTTTTAAAAACTTTTAGTGTAAAGAAACCCTTCTGGCAAGCCAGTGAGGGGGTGAATATGGGAAATTTTTCCCTTTTTCGGGCCCCCCTTTGCCTTGGGGGGAAAATGGGCCCGTGGATAATAAAAAAAAAAATAAGTTGTTGGTATACCAGGTAAAATGCAGGGTAGATTTAAATTATTGAAAAAAATTAAAAGGTAAGAGAGGTAGGGATGCAGATAAACAAGGAGGCTTCAAAAGGTAGGGGATGTGTAGGCCCAAAGTGTTTACAGTGAGACATATAGGTAAACCCGGGATTTGAAAAAGGTAAAGGGTTTTTTTTGGAGGCATTTATGGATTTAGAAAAGGTTTAGGGGACGGGGGAAGGGGGAAATGTGGCAGAGGTTGCAATTTGTTTGATAGAGTGAAAAAGGTTGGGAAAATGTAGGAGAGAGGGAAAATTTTTTCCCCGAAAAGTAGGCCTAGAAAAGGGTGTGTGTTTGTTATTTGTGCCCTTTTCAAATATTTTTTAGAGGGGGGTTGCGAAAAAGTGACTGTAAAGGTCTTGGCAAGAGGTGTGGAGCAAAAATTTTTAAAGAATCAAATAAAAAGTTGGAGTTGTCACAGTTGCCTTTGCTGATGACATTGTGTTTTTGGGACATTCTGAAGGGGAAGTTCCCAGACGTTGGGGATAAAATTTGGTGGTATGATAGATGAAAATTTAAAAGTGAATTGGAAAGAGTAAGGTGTGAGGATAACAATAAGATTAAGTGGTTTCAGATTGGAAGGGTGAGTAGGGGAGGTGGGAAAATTTTTTCGAATTTAAGGGGTGGACTTGTCAGCCGAGGGTCTTTTGAAGGATGGGGTGTGAATATAGGAAAATGATGGGGGAAAAGGGGGGGTGGGCACTTTGGGGGCTGTGGAGACAAAAAAAATTTGTTTGTGGAAACAAAGGAAAGGGGGAAAGTAAAGGGGGAGTATAGTTATGCCACCAACCCCCTATATGGGTGTGAAGCATGGGCGATGAATGTTGCAACAAGGGGGGTTTTAAACAGTGGAGATGTCATGTCGAGGGAAATGTTTGGTGGAAAATAATGCAAAACAATTTGTTTTGGTTGGAAAAATTTGGAGGGGGTGCGGGGGTTAAATAAAAAATATTATCCCGGGCTGAGGGAGGGGTTTTTAAGGGGGGTTCGGGCATGTAGAGAGAAAGGAACCCAAAAAAAAAATGACTTTTGAGAGTGAAAAAATCTGTAGTGGGAAAAGGGGAGGGTAGGCTTTTGGCCCAGGAAAGGTTTGGGGGAGGGATTTAAAAGGGGGTTTTGTGTGCAAAGGTCTTGAATTCCAGCAGCCTGCATGAGATGTTTGATAGGAGTGAAAGGAAACAAATGTTTTTTAAAATTTTGATGTGCTGTTGGATTTGAAAAAAGGTAACATTTTTGAAGGGAATCCAGGGGAAAAAATGGTTTGGGTCAGAAAACAAGTCCTGGAGGATGGAAAAAACAGCATTTCAAATTGAAGGAGGGGGGTTAAAGTTGCGTTTTTTTTAAATGTTGGGTAAAGGGCCCCCTTGGAAAGGGCCCGTGATGGGGGATTGATGAAAGTTTTCTTTTCGGGCCACCCCGCCCTTGGGGGGAATTAACCTATGTGTTAATTTTAAAAAAAAAAAAAAAATTTATACCCAATTTTTGTCTTGGGCGACCAAATTTGGGGTTTTTGAAAACCCGGGGAATTGGAGTGATTTCCTGTTTAAAAGGGTTCACTTTGCAATCCCCCTAGCATTACTACAAAAAAGTAAGGTTTGCCTGTTTTTCATAGGCTTGGTTTTCCTGGGAATGCTTTTTTCCCCTTGGTAAGGGAGGTTCCCGTTTTGGGATTTTTCTTCCAAAACAGGCCTGGTTTTATCACAATTGAACCTTGTTGGGGGGTTTTTAAATTTTTTAGGGCCCCTAAAGTTCCCCTTAAAGTCCGGGAAATATTTTTCCTTTAGCCGCTTTTTTTCAGAACGGCAGCCTTTGCCATTTCCTTATCACACTGTGTATGCCAAATGATTTTTAAAAAATCTCAAACCAAAACCCTTTGCTGGATTTTAATTTACTAACATAGGGAAATTGTTTTAGGCCCTTTTTTAATTAGGTTTATCATGCAACGGCCCTTTCCTTTTTACATTTATTGAACTCCCCCTATTCCCGGGTAATTGCTTCTTGTTGATCCACCCCCAACAACAGTCTTCCCCATCTTCCAGTATTTTTGATCTCTGGGGTTTTTAAGTTCTTGCACTTTTGCCCGGGAAAAAGCTTCCTTTATTGCCTTTTTGTTGGTTTAAGATTTTAGTGTGGTTGAATGGGGTTTGTTTTTAACCTGGTTTTAAATCGGAGCCGGCACTCCACTTTCTACTTAGCGATTATCTTTTTCTTTAATTTTATAGTATTTATCACCCTTTTTACCACAAGGTCGGCACTAGAAACTTTTTTGGGCCCATGGTGGCTAATTTAGCAATTGCAAGCACTAAAACCAATAGAATACAAAATGTATCGAAAGTAAGCATGGAATCATCCGCACTGGCTTGTAAACAATGACACACTAGCTACAGCAGGGCAGCTCAGGTGCTCAGGGCTGGCTGGACATGCTCACGATGAATGCCCATAACTGAGTTCTTGGGCATTAGCCGAGCCAATATTTTGCCACAAAAACACACCACTATCTGATTTTGCATTAGCCGATGCCGTTGTTACCAGAGGGTGCACTATATATTGTTTTGAGCCATATGGTACATAGTACCATATGGTACATTGTACCATATGGTACAATGTACCATATGGTACAATGGTGCCATATCATACAATATCATATGGTACAATGGTACAATATTGTACAATGTACTACATGGTTTGTTGTACCATATGGTACAATATACTATATGGTACATTGTACCGTATGATACAGGGACGCTAATGAAAATAAGTCTGTCTGACTTTTTTGGGTTATCCTAAGTTCTCCAAACATATGTTACTATGTACGATAATCTATGTAACTGTATTTGTGCATACATTATTAAACTTACTTATGACAATAAATATGCACTTGAGTAAGTTTATTCAGGTATACACAAAGACAGTTACATAGATTATCACACATAGCAGCATATGTAAAAAATCCTAGGATAACCCAAAAAAGTCAGGGTGACTTATTTCCATAGGGATTCCTGTATCTGTACCATATGGTACCCTGTACTATATGGTATGCAGTACCATATACCCTGTACCATATGGTACCCTGTACCATATGGTACCCTGTACCATATGGTACCCTGTACCATATTGTATCCTGTACCAAATGATACCCTGTACCATATGGTCAGTAAGTGGTGGTGGTGCCAGGAGGCAGTCCAGACTGAGTGTGGGTCTGAAGTCACTGACTCAGCAGTTTCCAGCACAAAGCGCTGCATCATCCACCTCTAGCAACATGTCCAGTGGCTCTACATATGTAAATATATAATACAACATTACTAATATAAAAATATTTTGCATATTTTTTGTTGTAAACAATTATTGTAAAGAAAACCCTTATGAAAAATTAGTAGGGTTGTGTTGAACAAAAGGGTTTCCCAAATATAGTACCATAGGGCCCATGAGCATGCGGGGTTCCCCTGCACCACCCAATACAACAGCAATGCAAAAAAGACCCTTGAAAAACCCCAAAAAAATTTCAGGTTTGATTTTTTCCATTGGGGGTTTTCCTGTAACTGTACCATATTAAACAAATCTTGGAAAATTGCCCCAAGACACCTATAAAGTCACCTTCAGACTTCACAATGGGCACCAAAAATTTAACTTCAAAACCCTGCGGGTGACAAACCTGTTTTGGGCACACTGAGCTAAAAAATCTAGCAGATAGGGACAAAGGGAATTAATAATTTTCTAAAAAAAGACCCAATACCTCAAAAAACCAAGCACTCCCCTAAAAAAAACTAAAAAAGATAAACCAGCTAAGGGGACTGAACCCCCCCCGGGCTAAAAACCCAAAATTTCTAAAAACCATAAATACAAAAAACCTACAGGGAAAACAGTACAGAAGGGTTCACAAAACCCAAAAGCCCCCAAAAAAAACTTTATTTGTCAATCCAAACCCACCTGAAAAAAGGCAAAAAATTTTTTATGAAAAACGGGATTATCCAACTTATGAGGTGATATAAAAAAAAGGGCCCGGAAAACCCCATTAGAAAATTTTAGGAAAAAAAAAGAAAACCGAAAAAAGTGAAATTAAATAACAAAACATTGGGGAACCCCCAAATCCCCCAACTGAAAAAGGGGACTTTGATGGTTTCTTTTCCCCCAAAAGGAAAAAAACCCTTTCCCAAAAAAATCCCAACTCAAAATCCCCACCCAAAGGGGCTACCTCAATGGAACTACCCGAACACACTTTTTCCTAGCTTCAATAACCCATAGGAAAATCTCCCTTGGGGTTTTCAAAAACCCCCCAAAAAACAAAAACAGGGGAATTTTTAAATATCTTACCACCCTTTATACACAAAAAAATCACAAGTGCTATCACCAATCAAATTTCGCCCAAATCAAACCTTTAAACAAATTTCCTTTTGGGAACCTCTCCTTCCCTACAATTCTCAAAAAGCAAAGGGGCACCCCCATCCAAAAAAGGAGGGGAACCCAAAAAGACCCTTAATAACTATTGGCCCAAAATCCAATTAACCCTCTTCTCAAAAAACTTAAAAAAATTTAAATTTATAAGCAAAACAAATTTCCCACCCCCATTTCCCAAAAAATACTCAACCCTTTTACAATTTGGGGTTCAGGGGCCCAATAAAAAAACTAATGATGCTTTTTATACCCCATGCTAGAATGGGATTTACACGCAATAAAGAAAAAAGAAGGCCCATGGGGAAACTTCATTGAAATTACCCTAAAACTTTTTATACAGGTTGACCATGGGGTTGTCCAATAAAATTGACCAATATGGTAAAAAGAAAGGGGACCCCTCAAAATACCAAAGTCATACCCCCAGCAAAAGAAGCCAATACCTACTATCTGACTTAAAAACCTTCTCGACTTATGGAAACCCCCTTTGACTTAAAGACCGTTTTTTTTTTATTCCCAAAATTTTGGGAAATAAACAACTACAGCGGTCCCTCGCTTTTTTGTATTCTAGGCAATCATAAATTTCGCCCCAATTTCCCAAAAAAAAATTTTTCATATAAAAATGGGCTCGCTTTTTAAAGGTTTACTTCGAATAGGTAGTTGTTTCCCCCGGGGCGTGTTAGCACGGTGTGGGGCCGGGGCGGCCTCCCTTTCCCAGCCCTCTGGCATTGGTTTTTTTGTGAGTGAAGGGCCCCTCAAGTGCTCCAAAGAAAAAATTTTATAAAAAACCCCTCATTTTTAAATGTTGCAATTACTAAAAAAAGTTTCCTTTGGCCCCCCCCCCCCGAAAACTTTCCCGTGCCAAACCC
The DNA here is from genome assembly GCF_026875155.1 of Cherax quadricarinatus. Classification (NCBI taxonomy): domain Eukaryota; kingdom Metazoa; phylum Arthropoda; class Malacostraca; order Decapoda; family Parastacidae; genus Cherax; species Cherax quadricarinatus. Next base: position 18,278,545 of record NC_069486.1, on the reverse strand, counting down.
GTGGTAAAGAAAGGGGAGAAATTGTACATGACAAAATCTTGGGCCATTTTTGGGAAGTGTTTAAAAAGAAAAGACAGGGAAACCCGAGCTTCTCCACATTACTTTTTCGAGACAGGGCTAGAGTTTACCCTCCCAAGGGGGTCCAAATAGCAATTTAAAAAACAGAGTAAAAAAGCAACCCCAGAGAAGCAATTTTGGTTTCCTTTAGGTTTTTGCTGGGAAAGGGGAAACCCCTTCCCCAAAAATGTTTAAAAAAATTTCCCAAACTCTCCCTCCTCCAGTCTTTCCCTTAAAACTAAGAAGAAACTCCAATAAAGGTAATTTATATGCTGTTAAGGGTTTTATTCAACATTTCCCATTGTATTGTTTCCCTACTTTTTTATTTTATAAAATTTTTATGTAAAAAAAATTTTTTTTTTTTAAAAAACTTTTTGGGTTTTCAAAAAAGGATTAATTGTAAATTTTTATTTTTCTTTATGGGGGAAAATTTATTTTGCAAATCCCTAAATTTGTTCATAAATAACGGCTCCAGGAAAGGAAATTAAGAAAAAAGAGGGAAACCCTGTATTCCCTTTTTGTACACAGTGTTTATCCTAAAAACCCTTTCAGTAAAAAATAAAAAGAAATAACAACAAAAAAAGTAAAATAAAAAATGAAAAACCAAAATAAAACAAAAAAAATAAAGTTATTACAAAAATGTTTTTTGATATTTAAGTATTTAAAATTCGACTTTGACCATTTCGACTTATGACCGGTTTCTCGGAACCGAACTCGTTAAGTTGGGGGGGAAAGGGGTAGTACACAAAAGGGGCAAACCTTTCCCCCACAGCCCAAAAACAGTTTTGGGGTCCCACAGGGAAAATTTTGGGCCCCCTTCAATTTCTTTTTTCATAAATGACCTTCCATAAGCTTTTGCAACTACCCCCAAAAAACCCCAATATTTGCTGATTTACTCTACATACGTCTTCTTCACCCGAGCCCATTTATAAGCCAATTGAAAAAACAGAAAATTTCAGAAAATATTCCTGGATGAGGACTAACAAACTTTCTCTAAACAATGAAAAAACCTTTCTTCATTCAGTTTGGGGAAAAGAGCTACAGATTCCCCCTTTTAAAATAATGATAAACGAATTTTTCCCACCACAAAGCTCACAGAGGGGGAAATTCTTTGGGAAACCACCTTGATAATAGACTCAAATTTCAAAAAAAAATATAAAACAAATTTCCCAAAAAATTTTTCCCAAAAATCGAGGGATAAATAACGAAGATCAGCTATGTTCCCAGTCCCGCCCCCCTGGCCCAAAATTTTTTTTACACCCCCATCTCACCCAGGGGAAATTTGTGCATGGGGCTCAACAACAATAAACCATCTCAGACCACTAATTACCCAACAAAAGGCTGCAGTCAGAATGATAACAAATTCCCACTACAAGCAGCACACTCCACCAATATTCAAAACTCTAAACCTACTCACCATACAAAACATCCATACTTATTACTGCACCTATTACATACATAGAACACTTAACTCTGATATAAACCCTCCCCTCAAATGTCTCCTTACCAACCTCAACAGAACACATGACCATAACACAAGGCACAGATCACTCTTTGATGTTCCTCGTGTCCATCGCACGCTATGCAAAAACTCAATGCACATAAAAGGCCCTAAATGCTGGAATTCATTACCTGTTTTATTTATTTTATTTATTTATTTATTTATTTATTTAAAAATTTGAGCACACATACAGAGGTACAACAAACACAGGTAAGAGCAGTATGCCAAAGCCACTTATACTATGCATAGCATTACGGGCTGGCTTAAAATTAACTTAAGATTAACTAAGCAATGATGAAATCAGTGATGAAACCTGTGAATATAAAAGAAACACTATCTGTTTATAAATTCAAGTCTCTTCTCAAAAATCACTTACTCACCCACAACCACATAAATACTGAATAACTGTATCTTACAAATTGTACATCTTAAATGTTTCTAATAATTGTATCACATAAATGTTTAGCCTGAGACCCAATCAAACTTTGTTATTTTTTAATTACATTACCTAACATAATACTCCATTCTACTGAATGGCAATGCATGCAACCATATGACCTGTCTTTGTAAAACTCAAACTAATTGTTACTCAAGCTTAATTGTTATCTGTTTACAATAATGTTTTACCACTGAATACATCATTGCCTAGTTAATCTTAAGTTAATTTTAAGCCTGCCCATAATGCTCTGCATACAAGGGGCTTTGGCATGTTGCACTTAACTGCATTCTTTTGTACTTCTCTGTATCATGTTCAAATAAATAAATAAATAAATAAATATGGTACCCTTTACCATATGATACATTGTACTATGTGGTACCATGGTACCATATGGTACTATATAGTACCGTTCTATTCAACACAATAACCGTATAAATATTTTCATCATTATTTTGTTTACAATGAACTTGTAAACATGTTTGGTAAGCAATATAATGATGAACAAATTAGTGCAGTTATTGTGTTGAATACAATGAGTGTACACTTATACATTATACTGGTCTCATAGGCCACAAAAATTACTGGAAGAAATATTAGAAAAGAAAAGAAAAAAGTAACAAAAACGTAAAATAAAAAACTGCAACTTTACGAGAGTCGTGAATGTTGCCGCCAACAGGTCATACAGGGTAAAGTTCACGCCTCTATATCTCGGTAACTACTGATTGGATTTTTTTTTATTGCCTACAAAAAATTTTTATCTTTAATTCTGCAAGAATTTGTTTTTTTTTCTTCTCAAAAATTCTTGGACCTTGGCTCACACTTTGAGATTTGGCCTCTGGACACTGAAAAGGTTAAGACAGCAAGGGTCACCCCGATCCTCAAAGGAGGTGATCAAACTGAATTGAACAACTATAGTCCTATATAAAATTTGCCCCTAGCTAAAATTTTCAAAAAATTATTTCTCAAACAAGTCTACTCCTACTTAGTGTCTCACAACCTACTCAACCCCAGTCAGTTCAGATTCACATGAAAAAAAAAAGAGTACTAATGATGCAATTGTGGAAAATAATTTCCCAATATTATGCTGTGTAAATAAACCTGATTAAAAGTGTATTTTTAAAAGAAGAGAATGAAGCTGACAGGGAGGCTCTGCGCATGCGCAAGAGGGTCTCGCCATTATTGTTTGAATTTAACAGAACGTTAGTTAATAATGTGAAGAATTTTCGTGCTCTAGAGGTAAAATTGGGTTGACTTCTCTCAAATAGGAGGCGAAATTGTTGGATGTGCATTCCTGCATAACTTGAGTATCAGGCGACAGGACAGGACAACTCCAGGAACCTCAGATAAGCTGTCTAATTTATGTTTAAATTCTGGCCAGTAAATTTATCATAAATGTAGGCAAAAGGGGGGGTCCTGTACATGACACATTAATCTCCAGTCAAATTGGTGAGTGATATTAAGATATATTTTCCTTCTGTTATGTAAATGTGTGTATATATAATCACTTATTAATTTTAATATACAGTCCACAAATTTATATATTTACCAGAATTCCTGGTGTATGTATATTTCATTTGTAATTAATAGGTCCAGAGCAACTTGTGGATATGACAGTTGTAGGTATCGAAGGGGGACATTTTTGTGACCTAGGTGTCCAAAATTCCTACTTGTCTAACTGATAAATAATAATTATCTTTGTTCATTTACTGTTATGTACATAATGATATATTCAGATAAATGTGATTTTTCACATTTAATATGCCTGTTGGTCCTTCTTGAACCGGAGGTAATTAGTGAAGTCATTAATTAGTTAATTACTTAATAATTATATGTGAAATGACAGGAGGTGGATGTCAGGTTCACAAATTTACTTAATTAACGTGAAGTGGATTATAATTATTACAATATTAATTTGATAAGACAATTCTGGCCAAGATTTATATCAGTGTATGTGTAATTGATAAGCCAAGTGTAGCTGATTATATTAATGTGTATAATATTAATTTTGCCATGCCAAATTCTGGCAAGGATTTATGTTACTTTTTATAATATTAATTTTGATAAGCCGAGTCTGGCTAAAGGTTTGTATTAATGTACATTTGAAGTTTATATTATTTTCTTACATGTAATTGCTAAGCTCAAGTTGCTAGGATTTATTCAAAGGTAAGTTGTACTATTTACCTTTATAAAGTGCATAATTTAGTACATAATCAGTGTTATTAATTAAGTTGAATTTAATACATTGCATTATGGCTGGAAATGAGGAAAATCATATAGAAGACAAACATATGGAATATAATTAACTTGTAAACATTGATTGACTTACTGAATGACTTGACTGACTTACTGAGAGACTTGACTGACTTACTGAGTGAATTGACTTACTGAATGACTTACTGAATTAACTTGACTTACTGAATGACTTGACTGACTTACTGAATGACACTATAGATGTCTATGCCATTCCTGGATACACAGCTGTAGGACAGACCAGCAAGGGGATGTAACAGCTATATGCTACTCAAATCAACTTGACTATCAATATTTCTTGCACAAGGGATGAGCATGGTGAATATATTATAGCTAAATTTAAATCAAAAGACCTGCAAAAATCCCTAACAGTCATAAACATCTACAGAGTACCACAGTCAAACATTTACCACTTTAGTGAAAAATTAGAGAATTTGATAACTGATGCACATATGAACAAAGACCATCCACTACTAACAGGAGATTTCAACATAAATCTACTACATGACCAGGACCCACAAGTAACTGAATTCACAAACACTATGAGCAACTGCTTGTTGCTACCAACAATATCAAAACCTACAAGAATCTCCCAGAACAGTATCTCTTTATTGGACCACATCTGGACTAACACCATATCCCCTTTAAAATCAAGCATAATCACAGACAACACCACAGACCACTACCCTACCTTTCTCATAACCAACCTAGGTAAATTGCCCCAAGACACTACTAAAGTTACCTTCAGACTGCATAACAAAACAGCTGTAAATAACTCCATAGCAGCTATGAATAATGTCAAATGGCATAATGAGCTTGAAACATATACAGACACTAATGAATGTATTAACCCTTTGACTGTCGCAACCCCCAATCCTGAGGTGTCTCCTGGTGTCGCAAAATTTAAAAAAAAAAAATATTTTTTTATGATAGAGAATCTTTTCCCAATTGTAATGACACCAAAAAAAACACAAAATTTGATGGAAAACTGACAGAACTATGCTCTAGCAAAGTTAGCGACCGCGGCGATATTTACAAATCGGCGATTTTGCCCACTTTGAGCCCTATTTTTGGCTAATTCCATTGTACCAGTTGACCAAACTCATAACTTTTTCTTTAGAACTCCATTTTTTCTATCGACTGAGTACAAGAAACTGCACATTTACTGATTTCAACTACCCAATAATGTGGTCAGAAATCTGCAATTTGGCCAATTTCACGAAAATTAAAAAATCTGACAATTTCAAAATAAGGTCCAGAATGAACAATGCAGACATTCCTGGCTCTAATATAATATTTTCTTTGTTCATCAGTCATGTCTCCAGGCCCCTCTGATATTACTCTTGCTTTCTATTTTGAATTTTTATTCAAACAAAAAATAGAAGATTTACTGTTATGCTGACTACTGTGATATTGTAATAATTGTACAAATAATGTCACCCCATTCATGACTGCATATTAGAAAGGCTACTTGGACATTTATTGGAGAATGACATCATTTGTTTACTTTTGATCATCAGCAAAAATCAAATATTTTCCCTAATTTGAGCTCCATTTCAAGGTTCTTTTTATAGTAAAACCAATCAAAATCACCCATATTTCTATAACATGTTTTCCTTTCTATTAAATGAAACCAAGAAAATGAGAACACAACCATAAATACTATATGAAAATAGACCACAAAGTTGGCATTTTAATTAGAAAAATGGTCAGAGTTTTTATTTTCCTCATTATGAACTGCGTGTTCCAGGATTTTTTTATATGGTGCACACTGATCACACAGACCCATTCTCTCACATGTGGGATTACCAGCTTTCTCCTGCTTGATTTGAAGCCGCTAGAATTTATGAGTATATATACGTAAAACAGGGTACCTCGGAAGACGTATATATACAGCCGAAACAGTCAAAGGGTTAATATTAAAAAATGAACTCACAGCTACTCAAACCCATATTATTTTGCAGATGACACTACATACGTCTTCTCACACCCAAACCCAACCATACTCGCCAACACTGTCAATGTTGAATTCCAGAAGATATATACCTGGATGATGATGAATAAACTTAACCTAAATACTGACAAAACCTATTGCATTCAGTTGCAAACCAGAGCTACAAATGTTCCACTTAACATAGCACTAAATGGATCACCCATCAAAAGACTCACCAAGGGAAAATTCCTAGGAATCCACCTAGACAGTAGCTTCAAATTCCAGACACACATACAATAAATTTCCAAGAAAACTTCTAAGCCAGTAGGCATACTATCTAAGATACAGCCACTCCAAGACTCGGTGTGCCATTGTTTACAAGCTGTTGTGGTCGATTCCACTTGTACCTGCGATATATTTTGGATTATTCCAGTGTTTTTAGAAAGCTTCTAGCGCTTTATTATAAAGGGTGAGAAATACTCTCGAAATACTATTGTACCATGGTCAGCTGCTGCTGCATTACCATCAGCTGCTCCTGCAACACCATCAGCAGCTGCTGCTGCTGCTGTACCATAGTCAGTTGCTGCTGCACTATCGTAAGCTGTTGCTTCACCACCGTCAGCTGCTGCTATGGTACAGTCAGCTGTACTACTCGAAGATGTGGAGAGACTATTGTTGGTGTAGCTTATCGAGAATACCAAGAAACAATTAACCCCAGAGGGTTAGCCACCCAGGATAACCCAAGAAAGTAAGTGCGTATTCAAGGACTATCTAACTTACTTCCTTTGGGGTCCTTAATCTTGTCCCACAGGATGTGACCCACACCAGTTGACTAACCCCCAGGTGAACAGAAAAAAATGCCTGGAACTAGTGAATTTAAGGCCAGCAAAGGTTGGTTTGAGATTTAAGAATCATAGTGGCATACACAGTGTGATAAGGCATGGTGAAGCTGAAAAATTCCAACTCCAACAAGTGTTCAATTGTGAGGAAACAGGCATGTTCTGGAAGAAAATGTCAAACAGGACCTACATTACTCAGAAGGAAAAGGCACTCCCAGGATCAGTCAGCTGCTGCTGTGCCACGGTCAGCTGTTGCTGGACCAGTCAGCTGTTGCTGGATCAGTCAGCTGCTGCTGCACCACAGTCAGCTGTTACTCCACCACAGTCAGCTGTTGCTCCACCACCATCAGCTGTACTACTCAAAGATGTGGAGAGAGTGTTGTTGGTGTGGCTACAAGCGGCAGCGGCAGCGGCAACAGGAACCTTGTCCTCTATTTTTACTTCTACCTGAGGTTCCCAGCAGCCCAGTGATGACCTAATCAAGACCCGCATAACACTAACATGTGTGGATACCCAGAATGATATAAAGCAACTGCAGAAATCACCCAAAAGTTCACAAATTACCAACTAATAGGACTCGTTCTAGCAACTCCTACCCCGCTGCCACTGATGTGATACTCCACAACATTCACCCAACACCCATCGCCTACTATTCACCTGAAGCCACAGCCAATGGACAAGGATCAGAACAATAAAAGAAGATCCAGTAACCAGCTAAGGGACTCCTAACATCAAAGGTGAGAGCAGTAATAACACGAGGAAAACTTGTAGTACTGCAGCCAGGACACAACCTCATCACCCACCGACATCAACCACAACACCGACAGACAACAACAAACATGGCCGCCGCTACATTCCAAGATAATCCTTCCAGTATTTGATGTTCAAGAAGATCACCGACCAGAAATAGCTAAACTCCTTATGATTCAGAACAAACGATATACCAAACTTAACTCAGGAAATGCAGGAACTAAATGGCTAGCAGTAATGCAGATTACTCAACAAGGGGATCATGCTCTGAAACATAAATAGACACTCTATGAACAACAAAGCAACACCAACACCCAGTCCCTAGACACCATTCAACACTCTAAAAAAGGACCAAGTAACCCTACTTACTACAAACATTTCAGAGGAAAGACTAAGAGTGGACCAACAACTGCCAATGTCATAACCCATACTTCCAAGACCATATGTCCAACAGCAGGCTATCTGCGCAGTTGTACGTTAACAGCAAACATCTCCCACCCACAGTTCACCCCCAAGAGAACCTGCATGGAGGGACCAACCTACAGCTTATCAAGGACCACCTTCGCCTTAACAAACGTAGTGATGATTTTAAAGGCAGTGGTTCCCAAACTGGGGGTAAAATACCACCTGGGGGTATATTAACATTTGGGGGGTAATGGAGGGGTGACAGAAAAATGTTTTGAATTCTGAAAATCAGAAACAATGCAGTACCCGGTATGAGGATTATTGTTTAACTTTGTCTTAGTATATAAAGTTGTAAAGTAAAAACCTATTATAAGTAAGTAATAAAGTTAACCAAATACAATAACATCAAAAAAACTAATATACAGTATAGAAAAGTGAAATATATAGTAAGTGTGTGGAAACCAAAGTATTTTGACAAGTATGCTTAGGACAAGTCACTCAGTAGCCCAGATCGACCTGTCAAGTATGCGTCACTCACTTTCTGAGGCTTGCCTCTATTTCACACTGTCATCAAATTTATTGTGAGCATCAGCCGAGGTAGACATGTAAGCTGGTATGTATGTGTAATGCCCTGTGCAGTAATGTAGTATTTACCCACTGTTACTGTGAATTTGTAGCTATTATTAATTTTATATATAATGTATGTGTGGTTCTTACGTTTTCAATGGTTTTGCTAGGATTAGCAGAGTATGCGAGGCGGTATACGTTCACGTTTAGCCTTATATATCAATAATAACAACATTTTGTGAAAGGGGTAACATGCTTTATGTGGCATGTTAAATTGGGTAACAAGCTGAAAAAGTTTGGGAACCACTGACTTAAAGGATTGCAAACTGATGGGCTATCAAGCAGGTAAAAAAACAGTGCTGTTAAAATTCCAAACTAGCTTACAAAGAAACAACCTACTAAAAACATCTATTTCTATGAAAACTGATGTTTACGTCAATGAGTGCCTTACCAAAACGAGATAAAACCTTCTTTATCGGCTAAGAAAATTGCGCTATGCCCAAAAAATCCACCAGTGCTTTGTGAGGGATGGAAAAATAGCAGTTAGAAACAGCCCACTGGGAAGAGATACTTCATCTCCACAGAACATGACCTTAAAAAATTCCTAAGTTGAGGCTGGAATAACAGAATAGTAGTAAAGTGCAGATAATACCATAGTCCACCCGTTAGTGTTATATTGTCATAAATTTGTGCCCCCTAAAATTTCTAAATACTCCAATACTTTTAATGTCAATTGTTGTATCTACGATCATCTACCTCAAGTTCTTAATTGTATTTAAATATTCGGAATCTATCTCCCCCCCTTTTTTTACAACTTACTACATCATGCTTCATCTTATTTTATTATAAAACTAACATAACTTGTCGTCAAATAATTCTACTCACTTTAAAAAATACTCAATTGCCAATTTTATCAAATCCCTATTATTGCCCAATTTTACCTTTAAACTTTATAGATCAAACTTATTGTAAACTCTTTTATTGACATTTTTAAGTTCCATACTTTTTTTAACTAGTATTTCTCACTACAACTTTTTATATCATCCTGTCTACCTTTTACTAGCATATTATAACCAGTCCTTGCCTTTTTTATTTTATCATTTTTTTTATTATTATTTTACTACATGTAATTTGTGTATATTTATCCTGTCAATTTAAATTCTAATTATACCTAATTCCACTGCAAACAACTTATATAAGACCTTAGTGCAATGTTACAATGAGAGTCTTGTTCCTTTATTATATTATTCGATTAATCACAGTTTTACTCTAGCTCATCTCTAGCTCAATACATGTCAATACCAAATTCACTATACTAGACCATAGTGCAATTACTAGTGAGAGGACTGGTGCTATTTGTAACTTTGTATTTTTATATAATTAGACTAAAGTTGTTGTACTATAGCTCTTTCTAGCTCAATAAATAGTCAATACCAAATTCACTATATTAGACCATAGTGCAATTACTAGTGAGAGCAACTCTGCTATTTTTTAATTTGTACTTTTATATTATTAGGATTATACCTTTTGTACTTTAGCTCATACCTAGCTCAAAACATAGACTCCACAAAGTTACATTATTAGACCTTAGTGCATTACAGTGAGAGTCTTTGTTCAATTTTAATTTGCATTTTATAATTACTAGTTTATACCTAGTTGTACTTTTAGTAATTCAGCACAACACATAGAAACATCAACTTCATTTGTGTATAGTGTCTATTACCTACATGACCAAAATACTCAGGCTATATACTTGTCCAAACTTCCAACCACTACAGATATCAGTAGTTGTGAACTAACATCACAATCAGGGATATAAATAACCATAATTTAAAACCTAGAAGATGATTGATCATGTTGACCCTGTCTAAACCTCCATAATCTGGACACCCAATCAAACCTATTGGAAAGTAACTGCTTTATTACACAGGATCACAAACGCCACCACTATCCTAAACAATGCTAAAAGTCTATCAGTACTTATACAACATCAGGTCCTTAAGCAAACACTATGATCGACCTCCTAGCACTCCTTGAATCACTAAAAGACCACCCTTCTCCATGCATATTCTTTACTGAGACCTGGCTTAAGCAGGACACAATAGATATCTACCCTATACCAGGGATACACTGCAATTCACAAGCGAACAAACCAAGTTGGGGGTGGGTATTTGCAATCTATTACCTAACCAATTAATCTTGTCTTAAGCACCCATTGTTACGTGAGGAATATGGGAATACATTTTTGCTATTTTTATTTACAAAACCTTAAGAGCCTTAAAAATCGGTGCCATTTACCAGATACCTCACACAAAATCTTCAAATTTCAGTGAGAAAATTCAAAGTCACTAATAACCAAAACATGGCAAATGAATAAAGCACCACCTTCTCTTGCTGGAGACTTCAACATCAACCTTGGCTTACTAGATGATCAGCCTGAATGATTTCATCAACATATGAACAACACACTTCTTCATACCAACAATAACTAACACCAACCAGGCTCCCTGAGACAAGTGCCAACCATTAATAGACACATATTGGACCATATACTAGCCCCTTAAATTCAGGGATAATCACAGATGCACTAAAAGACCACTACCCTACCTTCCTCCTGACATACATTAGTAAACCACCACTTGAATACAAAAAGTCTCATTTAGACTCCATGTCGAGCTCAGTAAGGAAGTTCACAGGCTGACCTAGAGACTGTTGGTTGCTACAGAATCTCCAAGGCCAGTGGTTTGATGACTGGACAGACATCTTTCTTAACAAATTACTTAGACTATACAACAAACATTGTCTATAAAAACCAAACAGTCACAAAACAAACGGATTGGTTGCCATGGCTAACCAGCACCATTCTGAAATCCATTGACAAGAAACACCAATATGATAAGGCAAATTATAGACAGGGCTAATACACAAAGCCTACTCTTAAACACTATTCATCAGCTCTAACCAAAGTTAATAAACAAAGACAAAAACTCTCTACTCCAGTAGATTCACAGACACTAGAGGAGATATAAAAAGACCTGGAAAACACACTCTCAGATTCTAGGGAACCACAAACTGAGAAAAACCAAGAATATTGTCCTACTAAACCTATGAAAACACCACTACATCCACTGACCACGCTAAAAGATAATCGGACTTTTCTTCAAACATAGGATCTAATCTCGCAGTAAATCCCACATACCAATAGCCCATGCCCGGGGACTACCCTTGATGGAATTTTCCCTAAATTCCTTCTTTCTTGCCACCAACTGAAGCCCACGGAATTCATTGAGATCATAAAGTCACTTAAAATAATTCTGGGTATCTGGTCTTCATGTCCCACCATTACTGTAAAGCGCGCGGCCCATGTCCTTTCGCATGCTATTTCATTACTTTTTTAACAAGTCAATAGAGACTAGCACCTTCCGAAAACTACTCAAGATGGCAAGGGTTAACCCCCCAATACATAAAGGTGGTGACCCCTACCAGACTTAAAAACTATAGGACAATATCTAACTACCATTGCTATCCATATCTTTGAGAAACTCGTGCACAGGGTGGAAAAAAAAGACCTGTATTCATTTATAAGGCTCAAAACATACTCAACCCTGCCAGTTTGGATCAGGAAAATAAAAGCACTATGATGCAATCATAAAAATGCTAGATCTGCTTTACACAGCATTGGAAAATATGGAATATCCACTAGGAATTTTTATTGACCTAGAAAAGCTTTTGACACAGTAAACCACGAAAATCCTTACTCCGCAACCTTGATCACTATGGTTAAGAGGCCATGCGCTTGCCTTATTGCAAATCTTACATTACTAATAGATATCAGTACGTCACCGTTAAAGAACAGCATCAGAACACACGGCCACTTGATACTGGAGTTCCGCAGGGAAGTGTCCTTGGTCCCCTTGCTCTTCCTTCATATACATCAATGGACCTTCAAAACGTATCCCAACACCTGAAACCCATATCTTTGTGATGACACGGATTATGTCATCTTCTCACCTAATCTTGCCCACCCTCAACACCATTGGATGAGGAGCGATTAAATATCACTTGGATGCCAGCAAATAAACTTACGCTTACACTGAACAAAACCTCTTATTATGTTGGTAGCTGGGCAGGAGATGCAAAATTAACATTAGATTGAAAAACAATCTAATTAAACCCAGAAATAATTGGGCGCGAAAAATTCTAGGCTAATACCTGACAACAACCTGAATTTCAGTACCCATATTCAGCAAATAGACAAAAAAAGTATCCAAAACGGACTTGCGGATCTCCCAAGATACGATACTACGTGCCGCAAAATGCCTTCTCACCATACTATACCACTCACTTATGTATCCATACCTCACCTATGCTATGTGTGCTTGGGGATCACTGCAGCAACACACTAAAGCCAATAATAACCCAACAAAAAATGCTGCAGTAAGAAAATCACTAAATCCCATCCACTGGCAACACACCCCCCCACTTCTTCATAGATTCTAAACTTACTCCCAGTTCAGTTACATCCACACTTACTACTGTGCAATCTATATCTAAAGGGCCTTAAAACTCTAATATCCACCTTGACCTAAAACGCTTTCTTGATAGTTGTGACAGAACCCACAGGCATAACACCAGACCACAAAATCTCTACGACATTCCCCGTGTCTGACTAAACCTTTACAAATTCAATGTATGTTCACAGGCCCTAAAATCTGGTGAATACCCTACCTGGATGACTCTAGAACTGCAGACACATTTCATCACCTTCAAAAACTACATTAGAAAACATCTATCTCCTGCATACACCCCGTCAACTAAACTACAACGAATACCACTGGTGGTTACACTTACACTCGGCTCACTCATTTGACCATAAACAGAAATATTAATCTCAGTCTTAAAATAATGAATCCTGTGATACTCCAATACTGAAACTATGTACTGTGCCAAAACAAAATCATTCACATTGCTAAACTCACAAACTAGTATTTAGTCACTTAGCCATAATACCAACTTACCTCATAATTTGTAATATTTTACAATTAAGAATAAAACTAAGTATGCCCGAAATGCCTAGCCATGCTAAGCGTTCTAGTGGTACACTCTGTAATCACAATTTTACTACATGTAAACCAAACAATAACCAAATTTCTGTAAACTCAGCATTGTAATCCTTATAGAGAATAAACTTTGAACATGAAACAATTACCGAGAAACAATTAACCCCAGAGAGTTAGCCACCCAGGATAACCCAAGAAAGTCAGTGCATCATCGAGGACTGTCTAACTTATTTCCATAGGGGTCTTTAAACTTGTCCCCCAAGATGTGATCCACAACAGTCAACTAACTAACCCTGGTGAACAGGAAAACATGCCTGGAACTAGTGCTCATATTGGTGAATTTAAGGCCAGAAAAGGTTGGTTTGAGAGATTTAAGAATTGTAATGGCATACACAGTGTGATAAGGCATGGTGAAGCTGAGAAATTCCAACCGCAACAAGTGTTCAATTGTGAGGAAACAGGCCTGTTCTGGAAGAAAATGCCAAACAGGACCTACATTACTCAGGAGGAAAAGGCACTCCCAGGACACAAGCCTATGAAAGACAGGCTAACTCTTATGTTTTGTTGTAATGCTAGTGGGGATTGCAAAGTGAAGCCTTTACTCATGTATCACTCAGAAAATCCCAGAGTGTTCAAGGAAAACAGTGTCTCATTGCTCAACAATACTCTTCAATAAAGGTAAGTGTTATTTTAGTACAGTATATACATATATACAGTGGACCCTCGCCTAACGATATTAATCCGTTCCTGAGAGCTCATCGTTAGCCGAGTTAATTTTCCCCATAATAATGGAAATCCAATTAATCCGTTCCAGACAGCCAAAAGCATTAAAAAAAATATACATTTCCCTACAAAGAAAACAATAAGACATGCACAATAATTACATAAATAAATGTTAAAATGACACTTACCTTTATTGAAGAGTATTGACGAGTGATGAGACACTGTTTTTCTTGAACACTGGGATTTTCAGAGTGATACATGAGTAAAGGCTTCACTTTGCAATCCCCACTAGCATTACAACAAAACATGAGAGTTAGCTGGTCTTTCATAGGCTTGTGTCCTGGGAGTGCCTTTTCCTCCTGAGTAATGTAGGTCCTGTTTGGCATTTTCTTCCAGAACAGGCCTGTTTCCTCACAATTGAACACTTGTTGAGGGATGAATTTTTCAGCTTTACCATGCCTTATCACACTGTGTATGCCACTACAATTCTTAAATCTCTCAAACCAACTTTTTCTGGCCTTAAATATGAGACTAGTTCCAGGCATTTTTTTCCTGTTCCCCGGGTTATTAGTTGATTTGGGGGTCACATCCGGGGGGAAAGTTTAAAACCCCTATGGAAAATAATTTAACAGTCCTCGTATGCACTGCTTTTTTGGGTTTATCCTGGGTGCAAACCCTTTGGGGGTTTAAATTGTTCTCGGTAATTGTTTATGTTAAGCCACACAACAAACTCTTCCACATCTTTGAGTAGACAGCTGTGGGGTGCAGCAACAGCTGATTGTGGGGGAGTAAACTGATGGGGTGCGCAGCAGCTGACCATGGGCGCAGCAGTGAGATCCACAACAGCGACTGGTCCAGCAACAGCTGACTGATCCAGAAAAAGTGACTGGTCAGCAACAGTGACTGTGGTGCAAACCCCTGACTTTTCCAGCAACACTGACTGGTCCAGAAAGCTGACCATGGCCAACAGCTGACTTATCCAGCAACAGCTGACGGTTCACAACAGCGACCATGGTGCAGCGCACTGACTGATCCAGCAACACTGATGGCCAGCAACGCTGACCGGGGTGCAGCAGAGCTACTGATCCAGCAACAGCTACTGGTCCAGCAACAGCTGCCCGGGTCAGCAACAGCTGCTGACCAGAACAACTGATGGTCCAGCAAACTGACGTGGTCGGGAGCAGCTACTGTGGTCGATAGTTTTTATCATTTTTTACCAAGGGCTGGCAATAAAAGCTTTTTTTGGGCCCCATGGGCTTTTTTAGAGATACAAGCCATAAAAAAGGAATAATACAAAATGATCAAATTAGATGTAACGGCCCCCTGGTTGTAAACAATGAGGGCAAGACAGGGGGCGCTAGGCTAGACAGACAGGTCGGGACGAGTCATATTGTTCAAAAACGCTAAAGGTGGTGCAACGGGCAGCTGATGTGGTGCGGCAGCACTGACCCGTGGGCACAGCAGTGACCATGGTGCAGCAGCACTGACCATGGTGCGCAGCAGTGATTGGGGTGCGGGAGCAGCTCACCGGGGTTTCAGCAACGCTGCTGTGGTGCAGCACAGTTCACCATGGTGCAGCGCAGCTGCCCCGGTGCAGCAGCAGTGACATGGTTCAGCAACAGTGACTGTGGTGCAGCAGCATTTTGACCATGAAAACCCAGCACTATGTGGTGCAGAGCACTGACTGTGTGCAGCCAGCGATGGTGGGCTGCAGCAGGACCATGGGCAGCAACACCTGATGCAGTTGGTAGTATTTTCCCCTTTTTTTTACCACATGGCTGCTTTAGAAGCTTTCTTTGGGACCATGGTGGCTTATTTTAGCAGTCACAAGCACTATAACAATGGAATAATAAAAAAATGTTCAAATGTTCTGCAACCGGCCCCCCTGGCTTGTAAACAATGATGGCAAGGCAGTGAGGCGCTCAGGCTGGACAGACAGGTTTCGAGGAATAAATTTGGGTGATTTTTTATCGTTAAGCGGGCCAAAAAATTTTTACACTCAAATGCTTCATTAGGGGATTTAATGTTATCGATGATTCTTTAGGCGAGGGCCACTGTGTGTTTGTGTGGTTTTTAAAATTAAAAAATATAAAATTTAAAATTAAATATATATAAAATTATAATTATATTATATATATATATAAAAAAAAAAAAACTTTATAAAACGGGTTGTTTAAATGTGCGTGGTGTGTGCGGATGCAAGAAACAGATGTTTGCTGTTTTAATGAAAAAAGTTTAATGTCCGGCTCTAACGAAACAAAGCTAAAGGGGGTTTGGAGAGTTTCAGGGGGGGGAAATAAAGGGGTTTAAATCTGGAGACGGAGGTTAGAGAAAAGGAAAGGGTAGCGTAATGTTAAATGATCAGTTAGGGAAAGGAGAAAAGAGAATATGAAATGTTAAATTGAGAATTATTGGGATTAAAGTAAAGGGGTTTGGTGGAAAAAGTGGGTCTAAAAGCGTGATGCACCGGAGAAGAAGGGGAATGCAGAGGAAGAGAGGTTTTTGGGAGATTTTAAAGGAATGTATGGGACCTTTAAACCAAGTGAGGATATTTGTGGGGGGGCCCTGAATGCTAAAGTAGGAAAAACTTTTAGAGAGGGTGGTGGTTTTTGGGGGTCCCGGGTGAAAAATGAAAGGGGACCCCTTTGGAACTTTGTATAAAAAGGGGTTTAGTTATGGGTAATCATTTTTTTAAGAAAAGAGGATAAATAAGTATACACGAAGTGTGGGGAAAATGACATATTGTTGGTTATTTTAGAATAAAAGACGTTGGTAACTTCAGGATGTACATGTTTATCGAGGGCCACAGTAAAATCAGATCCTTTTAGTTGTAGCTACATGGGTAAAAGGGTAAGGGGATAAAAGGAGAAAAAGCACGGGGAAGAGAGAGGTGAAGGTTTATAAACTAAAAAGAGGGGGCGTTGGGTAAGATAAAACACTATTGGAGGATAGGGGTTTAAAGAGAGCATAGGCAATGGGGTCGAAGAGGAATGGGGTATTTAAAAAATGTAGGTTAGAGTGTTCAGCAGAAGTTTGGGGGTTACAGGAAAGTGGGTGCGGGGGAAGAAGCGATTTGGTGGAATGATGAAGTAAAGAATAGTAAGGAGAAAAATGGCAAGAGAATTTTTTACAAAGTAGAAGGAGCAAGGAGGGAAGAGTATATGGAGAAAAGAGAGGGGTTTAAGAGAGGGGGAAGCAATGAAAAAAGAAAATGAGAGATGGGTGGCTGTTACAACAAATTTTTTTGAAAATAAAAAAAGTTTTGGAGTGAGATTAACAAGAAAGGAACCCTAGAGAAAAAATGGATTTGTCATTTTAAAATGGGAGAGGGAGTTATTAAATGGGATTTAGAGGTATTGGGAAAATTGGAGGGGAATTTTGAGAATTTTTAAATGTTATAAGATAGGGAACTGTGATTTTTTTTTAGGGGAAGAGGAAAAACATCTTGTAGGGTGAGGAAGAGCCCGTTTGAGTGTGGGGGGGTTCGTGAGGCAGAGGTAAAATGAAAGGGGGGAAAGGCAGCCGGATTGAGGATAAAAAGAAATGTTAAAAGAGGTGGGGATATAGTTTGGGGGGTTTGGTGCAATTTTTATAAAATTTTGGAAGAGGGTAAGGTAAAACCCAGGGATTGGCAGAGAGCATGCTAGTTCCTTTTTATAAAGGCAAGGGGATAAAAGAGAGTGCAAAAAAAATTTGGGGATAAGTTGTTTAGTGTAACCCGGTAAAGTGTTTTGGGGAGTTATAAATTTAAAGAATTAAGATAAGCGGAGAATAGGAAACAGATGAACAAGGGGGTTTTAGGAAAAGGAGGGGGGGGTGGGGACCAGGTGTTTAAGTGAAAAATATAAAGGAAAAGATTTTTGTAAGGCTAAAGAGGTCTTTGTGGGATTTAGGATTTGGGGGAAAGGGGTATGACAGGGGGATAGGGGGGAATGTGGGGAGATGTTGCAAGTGTATGGGGTAGGGGTAGGTTATGAAAGCAGTGAAGAGTTTTTACGAGGATGGAGGCTCAAATTAAGGGAAGTAGAAAAAGGGAAATTTTTTCCCAAAAAGTAGGCCCTTTGCAAGGATGTGTGATGTCACCGTGGTTGTTAATATATTTATAGTGGGGGGTAAGAAAGAATGCGGGTCTTGGCAAAGGGTGAGTTTAAAAAAAAAAAGAAACACACCGGGGGGGAGTTGTCACATGCTCTTGTGAAAGACACTGTGCTCTTGGGAATCTGAAGAACTGCAGAGATTGGTGGGTAATTTGGTAGGGGGTGCAAAAAAAAGAAAAAATTAAAATGAAACAGGAAAGAGTAAGTTAAAGAGGATAACAAAAAAAAATTTGGTATGAAAAATTGTATCAATTGGGGGGGAGAGGTATGAGGAGGTGAACGTATTCAGATATTTTGGGGGGGATGTCACGATGGGGGCTAGAAAGAGAGGGAAATTTTGAATGTGGGGAAAAAGATGATGGGCACTTAGGGTCTGTGGAGACGAGAAATTTTTTCCTTTGGAGCAAAGAGGGGGAAAGTATGAGAGTTAGTTTTAACCCAAAACCTTTTATGGGTGTGAACATGGGTGATAAGTTTCAGCGAGGAGAAGGCTGGAGGCAGTGGGGAGCATGCTAGGGCAATGTGTGGGGTGAATATAAGCAGAGAATTGTAGTTTGGAAGTTTGGGGGAGGGGCGGGGTTACCAAAACTGTTTTCCCGAGGGCTGAGAAGGGTTTTTTAGGTGGTTCGAAATGTAGAGAGAATGGGGCGAAAAAAGTAACTTCAAGAGTGTACATCTGTAGTGGAAGGGGGCGGGGGAGGGGTCGGGCCCAGGAAGGGTTGGGGGAGGGGGGGAAAAAAGGGGGTTTTTTGTGCGAGGGGCTTGGACTTCCACAGGCATGCGTGAGGGTTTGATAGGATGAATGGAGACAAAAATTTTTTTAAAACTTGACGTGCTGTTGGATGTGAGCAAATAACATTTATGAAGGCATTAGGGGGAAAACCCCAGGGCCGGCTTTTAGTCCTGGGGAAAGGGAAATTTTCAAGGGCCGCACTCGGGGGGGGTGTTAATTTGCAGTTTAAAAACTGTAGTGTAAAGCACCCTTCGGGGAAGACAGGATGGGGTGAATGATGGGGAAAATTTTTTTTTTTCGGCCACCCTGCCCCTTTGGGGGGAATCGGCCGGTGTAATAAAAAAAAAAAATATAATATATATAATACAAAAGGGGGCAAAGAGAGTGCAAAAAATTTTAGGGGATAAGTCTGTTGATATCCTGGAAAGGTATGGTAGAGTTATTATTTGAAAGAATTAAAGTAAAGAGAAAAGGATAGCAGATGAACAAGGAGGGTTTTGGGAAAGGGAGGGGGGGTTGGACCCGGGGTTTACAGTGAAACAAATAAGTGAACAGATTTTGATAAGGGTAAAGGTCTTTGTGGCATTTTTAGATTTGGAAAAAGGGGTATGACAGGGTGGTTGGGGGGGAATGTGGCAGATGTTGCAGGTGTTTTGGGGTGGAGGGAGTTACTGAAAGCAGTGAAGAGTTTTTCGAATATAGTGAGGCCAAGTTAAGTACATGGAAAGAGGGAATTTTTTTCCCCAAAAAGTAGGCCCTTTGAAAGGGTTGTATGTCACCCCGTGGCGTTTTAAAATATTTTATAATTTACCTCTTGGAGATTCTAAGAGAAGTTGCAGAATTGGGGAAAAAAATTTGGGAGGGGGGCAAAAGAAGAAAATTAAAAAGGAATACAGGAAAGAGTAAGGGTTTTTTGGGATAAAAAAAATTTAGTGATGAAAGATGGATATCAATCAGAGGAGAGAGTAGGAGGAGGGAAAGTATTCGAATTTGGGATGGACGTGTCGCGGGTGGGGTCTATGAAAGGGTGAGTGAACATAGATTTATGAGGGGAAAAGGGTGAGTGTGCACTTTGGGTCGTGGAGAAAAGAACTTTGTCCTTGGAGGCAAAGAGGGGAATGTAGAGAGTTTTAAATTTTTTCCCCAAAACCTTATTGGTGTGAAGCATGGGGGATGAATGTTGCAGCAGAAGGCGGAGGCATGGGGATGTCATGTCTGAGGGCAAAATTGGGGGGGTTGAATATAAGCGAGAATTCCCTATTTTGGAAATTGGAGGAGTGCGGGGTTACCAAAAACGTTTTCCAAGGTGGGGAAGGGTTGTTTTTAGGTTGTGTTTGGACATGTAGGAGAATGGGGCGAAACAGAATGACTTAAAAGGGTTTAGTCTTATGGGAAAGGAAGGGGGGTAGGGGTCGGCCTAGGAAAGGTTGGAGGGAGGGGGTAAAGGAGGTTTTGTGTGCGAGGGGCTTGGACTTCCAGCAGGCGTGTGTGAGCGTGTTTGATAGGAGTGAATGGAGACAAATGGTTTTTAATACTTGATGTGCTGTTGGAGTGTGAGCAAAGTAACATTTATGAAGGGGTTCAGGGAAACTGGCAGGCCGGACTTGAGTCCTGGAGATGGGAAGTACAGTGCCTGCACTCTGAAGGAGGGGTGTTAATGTTGCAGTTTTAAAAACTGTAGTGTAAAGCACCCTTCTGGCAAGACAGTGATGGAGTGAATGATGGTGAAAGTTTTTCTTTTTCGGGCCACCCTTCCTGGCACTGCCAGGACATAAGCCTATGAAAGACAGGAAAACTCTCTTGCTCTGATGTAATGCTAGTGGGCATTTTAAAGTGAAGCCTTTACCAGTGTATCACTCTGAAAATCCAAGAGTGTTCAAGAAAAACAGTGTTGCCAAGAGTAAATTGTGCGTGATGTGGAAGGCATGGGTCATGAGGGAAATTTTCCTTGATTGGTTCAATGAAGTGTTTGGTCCAAGTGTGAAGAAATACCTCCTAGAATAAAAAAATACTGTCACTCCAGTGCCTCCTGGTAATGGACAATGCTCCTGCTCATCCTCCAGACTTGGATGACCATTTGTGTGAGGAGTTTAGTTTCATCTGAGTGAAGTTCTTGCCCCCTAATACAACTCCTCTTCTCCAGCCCATAGACCAGCAGACCATTTCAAACTTCAAAAAACTCTACACCAAAGCAATGTTTCAGTGGTGCTTTGACATGACCTCGGACACTGAATTGACCCTAAGAGAGTTCTGGAGGAATCAATTCAATATCCTCAACTGCATAACCCTTATAGGGAGTGACTTCCAGGACGATGAACTCTGCTTGGAGAAAATTGTGGCCAGAATGTGTCCTCGACAAGGATTATAAAGGGTTTAGGGTTGTTCCTGTTGACCCTACACCTGTTGTGGAATCTACTGTGGTATTGGGGAATTCCATGGGGTTGGATGTGAGTAGACAGAATGTGGAAGAGTTGGTGAAGGCCCACAGTAAAGAGCTAACCACTGAAGAGCTGCAAGATCTTCGTCTCCAACTGCAACAGAGCACAGCTGAGGAAATTGCTTCAAAGGAGGAGGAAGAGAGATGGAAGAAGGTGCCTTCTTCAAAGATTAAGGAGATTTGTGCAATGTGGAGTACGGTGCAAACATTTGTGGAGGAACATCACCCTAACAAAGCTGTTGCAAGTCATGTCGGCAAGATGCACAATGACAATGCCATGTCCCAATTTAGGCAAATGTTAAAGAGATGCCAGAAACAGAGCTCTCTGGAACAATATTTTGTGTGACAGGGGTCCAGTGACTCTCAAGTTGGTCCTAGTGCCAATAAAAAACAAAGAAGTGAAGTAACCCTGGATAAGGACATGGTACCTGAAGCCTTTATGGAAGGGGTTTCCCCTTCCAAACAATAAGTTCTCCCTCTCCCCTCCTCCCTCTCTTCCATACACCAACAAGTCTTTAATAAAGGTAAGTGTCATGTTAAATGTTAATTTATATAAGTTATCCCTTTCAGGGTCCAAACCGTAGATCTACGGCTTTACGTTCAGGGTCCAAACCGTAGATCTACGCCATGAGCTCAGCTCACTCTGATAAACTGTGAGTGGTACATTTGGGCCTAGATATGAGAGAATACATCTATGTGGTATGTGTGCACCACATAAAACAGATCCTGCAGCACACTGTGTATAATGAGAGAAAAAAAATGAAATCATGATTTTTCGATTAAAACAGCAACTTTGTAGTGTTTTTTCGTATGTTTTATAGTTGTATTTTGCGATTTCTTGGTTCATTTGATAGAATGGAAGACATATTACAGAATAGAGATGATTTTGTTTGGGTTTTTTTAGCACTGGAAATGGCTTGAAACTGAGCTCAAAGTAGCAAAAATGTTAAATTTTTCCGATTTTCAAGAGTAAACAAACGACCTCACACGTCTAATACACGTCAGCTGGTGGGTCTAATATACATTCACAAATATGGTGATGATATTTATACAATTATTACAGTATTGCATAACAGTAAATCTTCAAATTTTGGTGTGAATAAAATTCATTTGTGAATAAAAATCATAATGGAATTTATTTGTAAAGCCTCAAAACATAACTAATAAAACAGAGGAAATGTTAGTTTAGTGCCAGGAATGCCTACTTTGTTCATTCTGGACCCTATTTTGAAACTGGAATATTTTGAACTTTGTGTTAAATTGGCCAAATTAAAAATTTTCCCGATCACTTTATTTTGTAGTTGAAACAGTTGACTTGGCGATTCTTGTGCTCAATCGATAGAATAGAAGTAATACTAGTAAATTTAGCTAAGAATTTGGTTGATTGGAATAATGTAATTGGCCTAAAATGGGAGTCAAAGTCGGCAAAATCGCCATTCGTAAATATCGCTGAAACTCAAAATTCGCGAGAGCTAATTTCGTCAATTTTCCACCAAATTTCCCTACTTTTTGTTTTATTACCTTCACAAAAAGATCTTTTTCTATGATTTCATAAGAAAAAATAAATTCTTTTTTGGAAAATTCTTGGACACTGGTGCGGACTCCAGATTTGGGCCCCTTGGACCCTGAAAGGGTTATTAGTGCTTCATAAATTTTATTTGTCATTATTTTCTGTACCCAAATCTATATTTAACCCCTTTTACTGTTGCAACCCCCATCCTAGAGTGTGACTTTGTCAATGGTCCATGTCGGACCGAAACGTCATCGTAAGCTTCTCTCTTTTATGTGCGGGTTATTTGTGTATCGTTCCAGTCACGGTATTGTGCCTTTTTTTGTTATCCTAGAGTGTCTCTGTGTTGCAAAAATATTTGAAAAAAAAAATTTTTTTTTTAGGAAATTGATAGAGAATCTTTTTCCCGATGGTAATGACACCAAAAGTACAAAATTTGATGGAAAACTTACGGAATTAAAGCTCTTGTAAAATTAGCATCATGGCAATAGTTACAAATGAGTGATTTTTCCCACTTTGAGCCCCAATTTTCAATCAATTCCATTGTTCCGACCAAACTCATAGCAATTTCTTTAGAATCTATCTGTTCTATTGATTGCATTTCACGAAACCGCTAATTTACCGATTTCAAATACCCAATAAAGTGGTCAGAAAAATTGGCAATTTGGCTAATTCCATGCAAATTAAAAAATATGCCAATTTCAAGATAGTGTCTAGAATGAACCAAAAGAGACATTCCTGGAACTAAAATAACTTTTTTTCTGTTCATTAATCACCTCTCTGGGGCCCTTCTTTTATTACACTTGTTACTATTTGAATTTTTATTCACACAAAAAATAGAAGATTTACTGTTATGCAGACTACTTAAGTATTGTAATAATTGTATAGCTACAGTGGAACTGCTACTTGCCAGTTTAATCCATTCTGTGGCCTTGTTCACATCTAGATTTGCTTGTTTGCAGAGTCAATTCTCCTCATTTAAATTAACTGAAATGGAATTAATCAGTTCAAGTGGAATGCTATACAGTGGACCCCGGTATTCGATATTAATCCGCTCCTGAGAGCTCATCGTATGCTAAACTTATCGAAAGGCGAATTAATTTTCACCATAAGAAATAATGGAAATCAAATTAATCCATGCAAGACAACCAAAAGTACTATGAAAAAAAAAAGTTTTACCACATGAAATACTAAGTTTAATGCACACAAACTGAAGAAGACATGCACAATTACTACTCTACTAACAATAGAATACATGACACTTGCCTTTAATGAAGATCTGGTGATGACTGATGGGAAGGGAGGAGGGGAGAGTGTCAAACTTATTGTTTAGAAGGGGAATCCCATTCCATTAGGACTTGAGGTAGCAAGTCCTTTTCCGGGGTTACTTCCCTTCTTTTAATGCCACTAGGACCAGCTTGAGAGTCACTGGACCTCTGTCACACAACAAATCTGTCCATAGAGCTCTGTACCTCCCATTCCTTTATAATTTGTCTAAAATGGGCCACAACATTGTCACTGTAATAGTCACCAGCATGGCTTGCAATAGCTGTGTTAGGGTGATTCTCATCCATAAAGGTTTGCAGTTCAACCCACTTTGCACACATTTCCTTAATCTTTGAAGTAGACACAATGGATTCCACAACTGGCATAGGCTTCTCAGGGTTAGTCCCAAACCCTTCAAAAGCTTTCTTAATTTCCATACTAATTCTCACCCTTTTTACCACAGGGTTGGCACTAGAAGCTTTCTTTGGGCCCATACCTGGAGGGTACCTGGAGGGTATTCCGGGGATCAACGTCCCCGCGGCCCGGTCCACGACCAGGCCTCCCGGTGGATCAGGGCCTGATCAACGAGGCTGTTACTGCTCGTAATCCAACGTACGAACCACAGCCCGGCTGATCCGGCACCGTCTTTATGTATCTGTCCAGCTCCAATGGTGACTTATTTTGCAGAAACAAGCACTAAAGACACTGTGATAATATTGAATGTACCGAATGTATCCTTAGATGCGAGCACACTGGCTGGCTTGTAAACACTGGCACTCAAGTGGACGCGGCCTGGACAAATCGCATTTGGCGGGTTTTGTAACGAGTGGCGAGGCAAAATTTTTGCGTTAAAATGTATCAAATACCGAATTTAACGTATACCAATGCCACTGTATACAGGGGGTCCAGTGTGCTTCAATAATTTCCTGGACATCAACTCTATGGCTTATTTATCTTTCAAAATTCATCATATATGACATAATAAACAATATAAATAATATAGAAACCTGATATATATTTTAGAATGTATCAAATATGTCATGTGACAAGTGGTGGTAGTACTGGATGTGGTTGCTGGTGGTAGTGGTGGTGGTGGTTGCTGGTGGTAGTGGTGGTGCTGGTTGCTGGTGGTTAGTAGTTAGTGTGTGTTGGTTGTTGATGGTAGTAGTGGTGGTGGTGGTGGTTGCTGGTGGTAGTAGTGGTGGTGGTTGCTGGTGGTAGTAGTGGTGCTGGTTGTTGATGGTAGTAGTGGTGGTGGTTGCTGGTGGTAGTAGTGGTGGTGGTTGTTGATGGTAGTAGTGGTGGTGGTTGCTGGTGGTAGTAGTGGTGGTGGTTGCTGGTGGTAGTAGTGGTGTTGGTTGTTGATGGTAGTAGTGGTGGTGGTGGTGTTGCTGGTGGTAGTAGTGGTGGTGGTTGCTGGTGGTGTGCAGTGGTGAGTGGTTGTTGATGGTAGTAGTGGTGGTGGTTGCTGGTGGTAGTAGTGGTGTGTGGTTGTGGATGGTAGAGTGGTGGTGGTTGCTGGTGGTAGTAATGGTGGTGGTTGCAGGTGGTAGTAGTGGTGGTGGTTGCTGGTGGTAGTAGTGGGTGGAGGTTGCTGGTGGTAGTAGTGGTGGTGGTTGCTGGTGGTAGTAGTGGTGGTGGTTGCTGGTGGTAATAGTGGTGTGGTTGTCGATGGTAGTAGTGGTGGTGGTGTTGCTGGTGGTAGTAGTGGTGGAGGTTGCTGGTGGTAGTAGTTGTGGTTGGTGATGGTGTGCTGGTGTTATTAGTAGTGGTGGTGGTTGCGTGTGGTTGTAGTTGGTTTGGTGGTGGTTGTGGGGTGGTAGTAGTGGTGGTGGTTGCTGGTGGTTAGTAGTGGTGGTGGTTACTGGTGGTAGTAGTGGTGGAGGTTGTTGATGGTAGTAGTGGTGGTGGTTGCTCGTGGTAGTAGTGGTGGAGGTTGCGGTGGTAGTAGTGGTGGTGGTTGCGTGGGTAGTAGTGGTGTGGTTGTGGTGGTAGTAGTGGTGGTGGTTGCTGGTGGTAAGTTGTTTGGGTTGGTGGTGTTTGCAGGTGGTAGTAGTGGTGGTGGTTGCTGGTGGTAGTAGGTGGTGGTTGTGTTGGTTGCTGGTGGGTAATAGTGGAGGTGGTTGCTCGATGGTAGTAGTGGTGGTGGTTGCTGGTGGTAGTAGTGGTGGTGGTTACTGGTGGTAGTAGTGGAGGTTGTTGATGATTAGTAGTGGTGGTTGCTGGTGGTAGTAGTGGGGGTGGTTGCTGGTGGTAGTAGTGGAGGTGGTTGTTGATGGTAGTAGTGGAGGTGGTTGTGATGGTAGTAGTGGGGTGGTTGTTGGGTAGTAGTGGAGGTGGTTGTTGATGGTAGTGGTGGTGGTTGTGATGGTAGTAGTGGTGGTTTGCTGGTGGTAGTAGTGGATGGTGGTTGCTGGTGGTAGTAGTGGTGGTGGTGGTTGTATGGTAGTAGTGGTGGTGGTTTTTGATGGTAGTAGTGGAGGGTTGTTGATGGTAGTATAGGAGGTGGTTGTTGATGGTAGTAGTGGAGTGGTTGGGTTTATGGTAGTAGTGGTGGTGGTTGCTGGTGGTAGTGGTGGTGGTTGATGGTGAGTAGTGGAGGTGGTTGTTGATGGTAGTAGTGGTGGTGGTTGTTGTGGTAGTAGTGGAGGTGGTTTATGATGGTAGTAGTGGAGGTGGTTGTTGATGTAGTAGTGGTGTGGTTGTGTGGTGGTTTGAGGAGGTGGTTGTTGATGGTAGTATTGTGGAGGTGGGTTTTTGGTGGTAGTAGTGGAGGTGGTTGTTGATGGATAGAGGAGGTGGTTGTTGATGGTAGTAGTGGAGGTGGTTGTTGATGGTAGTAGTGGAGGTGGTTGTTGATGGTAATAGTGGTGGTGGTTGCTGGTAGTAGTATGGTGGTGGTTGGTGGTGGTAGTAGTGGAGGGGTGATGGTGGTATATAGTGGTGGTTGTGTGCTGTTGGAGTAGTGGTGGTGGTTGCTTTGGTGGTAGTAGTGGAGGTGGTTGTTGATGGTAGTAGTGGTGGTGGTTGCTGGTGGTAAAGTGGGGTGGTTTTGGGTGGTAGTAGTGGAGGTGGTTGTTGGTGGTAATAGTGGTGGTGGTTGCTGGTGGTAAAAGTGGTGGTGGTTGCTGGTGGTAAATAGTGGAGGTTGTTGATGGAAGTAGTGGTGTGGTTGCTGGTGTGTAAATGGTGGGTGGTTGCTGGTGGTAGTGGTGGAGGTTGTTGCTGGTGGCTAGTAAAGGATGTGTTGCTGGTGGTAATAGTGGAGGTGATTGATGGTGGTAATAGTGGAGGTGGTTGATGGTGGTAATAGTGGAGGTGGTTGCTGGTGAAATAGAGGAGGTGGTTGCTGGTGGTAGTAGTGGTGGTGGTTGATGGTGGTATAGTGGAGGTGCTTGATGGTGGTAGTAGTGGAGGTGTGTGGTGGTAGTAGTGGAGGTGGTTGCATGGTGGTAGTACTAGTGTGGTTGATGGTGGTAATAGTGGTGGTAGTTGCTGGTGGTAATAGAGGAGGTGGTTCCTGGTGGTAGTAGTGGAGGTGCTTGCTGGTGGTAATAGTGGAGGTAGTTGCTTTAGGTGGTAGTGGAGGTGGTTGCTGGTGTTAGTGGGGTGGTGCTGGTGGGTAGTACATGATGTGGGGGTTTTCTGGTGGTAATAGTGGAGGTAGTTCTGGTGGTATAGTGGAGGTGGTTGATGGTGGTAATAGTGGTGTGTTGCTGGTGTAGTGGAGGTTGGTGATGGTGGTATAGTGGGGTGGTTATGGAGGTATAGTGGTGGTGTTGATGGTGGTAGTAGTGGTGGTGGTTGATCGGGGTAATAGGGGAGGGGGTTTCTGGTGGAAATAGTGGGGGTAGTTCCTGGGGGTGTAGTGGAGGGGGTTTGATGGTTGTAGTAGTGGTGGGGGTTGATCAGGTAATAGGGGAGGAGGTTGTGGTAGTAATAGTGGAGGTGGTTCTGGGGGTAATAGTGTGGTTTGTGGTGGTAGGGGAGGTGGGTGTGGTGGTGCAAGGGGGGGGGTTAGGGTGGAATTGGAGGGGTTGTGGGGGAAATAGCAGAGGTGGTTGTGGTGGAATAGGGGTGTAGTTCCTGGTGGTATACTGGATGGGGTTGAGGGCAATAGGGGGAAAGTGGTTGTGCGGAGAGTGGAGGTGATTGATGGTGGAAAATTATGGGGGGTTGCTGGTGGTAGTAGTGGGGTTTGTTGATGGTGGTAAAGTGGATGTGGTTGCTGTTAGTAGTACGGATGTGGTTGTGGTGGTAAAGGGGGGTGGTTGGGGTGGTAGTGTGGAGGTGGTTGATAGTGGTAATAGAGAGGTGGTTGTGGTGGAGTAGTTTATTGGTTGCGGGGGTAATAGGGGGGTGGTTAAAGGCAGTAATGTGGATGGGGCTTTTGGGGGAAATAGGGAGGTGGTTTTGGGTGGTTGTGGAGGTGGGTGAGGGTGGTGGGTGGGGTGGTTGAGGTGGACCCTCATTTAACGACATTAGCTGTTGCAGGAGCTTGTCTTTAACCGTTCTGTCGTTTCCCAATTTTTTTCCCCGTAAGAATAATGGAAATCCAATTTTAAACGTTGCAGACACCAAAGTAAAAACAAATTCTTTTTTACATGAAAATATATTCCCTACACAGAAAAAAATAACATGAGAATAAATACATTAAAATTTAAAAAGACACCTTTATTGATGGCGTATTTGATGAGTGATGAGATGGGAGGAGGGCAGAGGATGGAGGAGTTTAAATTGTTTTAAATTGTCCATTTTGAAATACTAGTAACTGATGGTCAAACACTTTGGTACTTTTCCCAATCTGAAGGGCTTTGGTTGTCTTTTTCAAAAATACCAGGTGGATTATGTACCTGACTGAGTCTCTTGATCCAAGGAGATGGAAATACTGTTTATGAGTTCTAACTCTAAGACAACGAACACTAAAATTCCTATTAGGATTATAATTTCCCATAATCACTCTCTCGTAGTACAATTATTTTCGTGATGTATGCCAAAGTGAAACAGTTAATTGATACTCTGACTTTGTCTAGTTGACTACATTAAAACTTCAGACGTGTTGGCAAGTAGCCAAATATCTCGGTGTGACGTATAACAGGAATTACACACGCAGAAACTGTCAGAGCGTTAATTAAAGATATATTGTTTCCTGCTCATACAGAGATGTCTGATTATGATTCAGATTCAGAAAGCCTATTGTCACAATTAGGAAGTATGACTCTATTCGATGACGTAGAAGAAAGAGCAACTAAGGCAGAAGTGTCTGAGCCTAGTGAACCTCCGCTCACACCTTCCCGCCTCACTGACACAATAGTACAGAGTATAGCTGGTTGGTTGACGCAGCCACAAACTAGTACAGTGTATGTTACACCTGTATCTACTTATCCTAGACCAGATCTAGACTCTAGAGACGCCTGAACGAGGTGCCCGACCTAAGGACAGTCCAGAAAGACATGTTAATTTCCCTACTCCTCCATTACCTACTGGTCCTATCTCTCAGGAACAGTTTGAGAGGTTTGAACGCCTCATTATGTTGCAGACTGCACAAATAGAGGCACAGAGGAAATTGAATGAAGATTTCCAGAGAGAAAATGTTTGTCTGGGAAGACAACGGTCTGATAGATCACAGGACACATTTAATGTGCAGAAGGCTGCATCCATGGTTCCTAAGTTTTTTGAGAGTGACTTAGACACCTATTTTGATATGTTTGAGAACCAGGCACGTGCTATGAACTGGCCACATAAGCACTGGGCACCCCTGTTGCATACAGCGTTGACAGGAAAGAGTAAACTTTTTACTGCTGTTTACCATTTGCCAAGTACATTTAGTTAGGGACGCTTTTGAGAGGGGGTCTAGAGTGCAAAGTGTAAACAACTACACGCCTTGTTCAGTTGTTATACAAAAGAGTTTAACAACTGTATGCCTGGGGACATACAAGAATTTATCTGATCAATCATACTACCTCGGATATTCTGGAAACTGCAGCATTAGCAGACAATTACGAGATTTCTCACAAACTTGTACGCACTAAAACACACAGAAACAAGGTAACTAAAAATTGTCCTAGAAGTTGGCAACCTAAATCAGTGCTCATTGCGGGCCTGATGTACCTGCTACTGTAATTCTCTACCTTCCCAGGAAAACTCCAATCTGAATCTGTCTCTGTGGCTAGACAGAAATCTGATATCGAGAAGAAGAAAGTTAAATGTACATATTGCAACAGAAAAGGACAAGCTAGAGAGTATTGCTATAAGTTCGAAAGAGATACGAGAAACAGTCGTGCGGCTGTCGCCCCCAAAAAAGTCGTATCCTCTTCCGGCAACAAAGGGCCCCCAAAATCCTAGCAATACCTCTGAACTACTGTTTTAGATAATATTACTCAGGATAGATGACTAGCGTCAGAAAGTGTATCTGATGAAAAGATTCATTCAGCGATGAGTCCTTACTTTTCAAGAGGTAGAATAGGATTTGACAAATCACATCTAACTGAAAAAGTTATTTCAGAGGCACTGGCAGTTATCTCACGTTATTAAAAGAAGATGTACTGACCATAAAATGATGATACCTACACCAAGACAGATGTATTGTTAGAAGGCTATGGGGGGCTGTTATAAAGTGCCTTTGCACAAAGTTTATATTGAAACAAGCTATTATATGGTTATATTTCAGTGGGTATATCCCGTGGGGTATTTCCCATCAGGTCAGTGGACTTGTTGATAGGGAACGATATCCTTCTGTGGTATATGTAAAAAAACCACTTGTGATTGAAATAACACTGATGATAATTATGCCATTGAAGCTTGTAAAGAGAAACCTATTTTATTTCCTCTCAGCGCAATTACTAGAGCTATGTCAAAGATTCAACAACCATCTTGTCTCCTGTTGAGTTAGTTTGGGTGCAAAGATTTGGGGTGGGAAAATGTTGTTTAGTGAATCTCTTGCCCAGGATCATTAACATGACTCCCCGTCATCAACCTGTCAGGGGCACAACTGACGTTAAATTTCTAACTCATGATGATTTAATTTAAGGATCAGTTTGTTTATCAGTCACTGGAAAAACTGAGAGATTTTTGCAGTTACTGAGAGTGAAGCAAGGATCTCGATAATTGTTTATTATATAGTAATGGTGTACTGATGGAGAAAAATAATTGTAAGTTGTCAGCTGATAGTGTTTCCACCACAGTCAAGCATCTCGTTGTGTTACCAGTTACATTTCGTGAACAAGCCATTGATTTTGCTCCAATAGTCCCATAGGGGACATTTGGGTGTCAAGAGACCTCGGTTAAA
>NC_069486.1:18150552-18246190 GCF_026875155.1 Cherax quadricarinatus | reverse complement strand
CACCCCCCCTCCCCCCACCCCCCCACTACCCCAACCAAAACCCCCAAATTTCCACAACAGCCAATCCATATTACGCTTCAAACCACCCCCACTATTTTCCCCAGCAACCCAATTACTATACCCCTCAACCCCCCTCTATTTCCACTACAACCACCTCCCCTATACCCCCAGCAACCCCTCCATATTACCAACCCGCAACCACATCCCGTATATAACAGCAACCACATCCCACTATTCCACCTCAACAACCTCCACTATACCACCAGCAACCCCCTCCATATTACCCCCATCAAATCACCCCCCTTCCCCCAGAACCAATTTCCCTATTACCCCCATCAACCAATCCAGTACTACCCCCAGGAACTACTCCCCTATTACCACCATAACACCCCTGCTTTTACCCCCAGCAAACCCCCCCACATTCCACCTTTAACCCCCACCATTGCTCCCCCCAAACACCCCCTCCACTAC
Source organism: Cherax quadricarinatus (assembly GCF_026875155.1). Lineage (NCBI taxonomy): Eukaryota > Metazoa > Arthropoda > Malacostraca > Decapoda > Parastacidae > Cherax > Cherax quadricarinatus. The sequence continues at coordinate 18,245,719 of NC_069486.1, read as the reverse complement.
CCCCAGCCCACCACCACTTTTCCACCAGAACCACCTCCCTATTATACCCCGAACCTCCCCACTATTTCCGATCAACCACCAACCCTACTACAACCTGTCAACCACCACCACTACTACCACCAGCAACCACCACCACTCTACCTCCAGCAACCACCACCACTACTACCATCGACAAACCACCACCACTACTACCACCCTCACTCCACCACCACTACTACCACGAGCAACAACCACACACCTACTACCATCAACAACCTGCACACTGCTACCCACCGTAACCACCTCACTATACCACCAGTAACCACCACACTACTACCCAGCAACCCACCACCACTACTACCATCGACAACCACCTCCACTATTATCACCAGCAACCCCATCACCACTATACCACCCAGCAACCTCCCACATTATACAACAGCAACCACCACACTACAACCATCGACAACCACCTCCACTTTATCACCAGGCATACTCCACAACACTACTACACCAGCAACCACCACCACTACTACCCACCAGCAACCTCCACCTACGGACTACCACCAGCAACCACACCACTACTACCACCCTGCAACCACACCACTACTACCACCAGCAACCTCCACCCACTACTACCATAACATCCACCACCACACTTACTACCACCAGCAACCACCCACCACTACTACCATCAACAACCAGCACCACTGCTACCACCAGGCAACCACCCACCACTACTAACCACCAGCAAACCACCACCACCACCCACTACTACCATCAAAAACCAGCAACTCACACTACCACCAGAGCAACCACCATCCACTACTAACACCAAGCAACCACCACACTAACTACCATCAACAACCACCACTCCTATACCAACCAGAAACCCACCACCACTATACCATCAACAACCAGCCACCACTGCCTACACCAGCAACACAACAACTACTTCCACAGCACCACCACCACCCACCACTAATCCATCAACAACCAGGCTCCACTTACTACACACCAGCAACCTGCATCCCACCACTACCACCAGCAAACCACCACCACCACTACTACCAGCAACCACATCCAGTACTACACACTGGTACCCATGACATATGTGATACATTCTTAAAATATATATCAGGCTTTCTATATTATTTATATTGTTTATTTGTCAATATATGATGAATTTTGAAAGAAATAAATAAGCCATATAGAGTTTGATGTACAGGAAAATTATTCCAAGCATCACATGGATCCCCCCTGTATACAGTGGCCTTGGTATCGTTAAATTGGTATTGATACATTTTAACGCAAAAACTTTGCTCGCCAATCGTTACAAAAACCGCCAAAATGCGATTTGTCCAGGCCGCGTCCACTCTGAGCTGCCAGGTTGTTTAACAAAGCCTGCCAGTGTTGTGCTCACATCTAAGGATACATTCGGTAGCATTATATACTTATCAACAGGTCTTTAGTGGCTTGTTCTTGCCCAAAATTAGTCACCATGGGAGCTGGACAGATACATAAAGACGGTGCCGGATCAGCCGGGCTGTGGTTCGTACGTTGGATTACGAGCAGTAACAGCCTCGTTGATCAGGCCCTGATCCACCGGGAGGCCTGGTCGTGGACCGGGCCGCGGGGACGTTGATCCCCGGAATACCCTCCAGGTACCCTCCAGGTATGGGCCTAAAGAAAGCTTCTAGTGCCAACCCTGTGGTAAAAAGGGTGAGAATTAGTATGGAAATTAAGAAAGATTTTGAAGGGTTTGGGACTAACCCTGAGAAGCCTATGCCAGTTGTGGAATCCATTGTGTCTACTTCAAAGATTAAGGAAATGTGTGCAAAGTGGGTTGAACTGCAAACCTTTATGGATGAGAATCACCCTAACACAGCTATTACAGTGACAATGTTGTGGCCCATTTTAGACAAATTATAAAGGAATGGGAGGTACAGAGCTCTATGGACAGATTTGTTGTGTGACAGAGGTCCAGTGACTCTCAAGCTGGTCCTAGTGGCATTAAAAGAAGGGAAGTAACCCCGGAAAAGGACTTGCTACCTCAAGTCCTAATGGAATGGGATTCCCCTTCTAAACAATAAGTTTTACACTCTCCCCTCCTCCCTTCCCATCAGTCATCACCAGATCTTCATTAAAGGTAAGTGTCATGTATTCTATTGTTAGTAGAGTAGTAACTGTGCATGTCTTCTTCAGTTTGTGTGCATTAAACTTAGTATTTCATGTGGTAAAACTTTTTTTTTCATAGTACTTTTGGTTGTCTTGCATGGATTAATTTGATTTCCATTATTTCTTACGGTGAAAATTAATTCGCCTTTCGATAAGTTTAGCATACGATGAGCTCTCAGGAACGGATTAATATCGAATACCGGGGTCCACTGTATAGCATTCCACTTGAACTGATTAATTCCATTTCAGTTAATTTAAATGAGGAGAATTGACTCTGCAAACAAGCAAATCTAGATGTGAACAAGGCCACAGAATGGATTAAACTGGCAAGTAGCAGTTCCACTGTAGCTATACAATTATTACAATACTTCAGTAGTCTGCATAACAGTAAATCTTCTATTTTTTGTGTGAATAAAAATTCAAAATAGTAACAAGAGTAATATAAGAAGGGCCCAGAGAGGTGATTAATGAACAGAGAAAATGTTATTTTAGTGCCAGGAATGTCTCTCTGGTTCATTCTAGACACTATCTTGAAATTGGCATATTTTTTAATTTGCATGGAATTAGCCAAATTGCCAATTTCTGACCATTTTATTGGGTATTTGAAATCGGTAAATTAGCGGTTTCGTGCATGCAATCAATAGAACAGATAGAGTTCTAAAGAAATTGCTATGAGTTTGGTCGGAACAATGGAATTGATTGAAAATAGGGCTCAAAGTGGGAAAAATCACTCATTTGTAACTATTGCCATGATTGCTAATTTTACAAGAGCATAATTCCGTAAGTTTTCCATCAAATTTTGTACTTTTGGTGTCATTACCATCTGGAAAAGATTCTCTATCATTTCCTAAAAAAAAATTTTTTTTTTTTTTCAAATATTTTGCAACACAGAGACACTCTAGGATAACAAAAAAAGGCACAATACCGTGACTGGAACGATACACAAATAACCTGCACATAAAAGAGAGAAGCTTACGATGACGTTTCGGTCCGACTTGGACCATTGACAAAGTCACACTCTAGGATGGGGGTTGCAACAGTCAAAGGGTTAAATATAGATTTAGGTACAGAAAATAATGACAAATATATTATGAAGCACTAATAACCCTTTCAGGGTCCAAGGCCCAAATCTGGAGTCACGCACCAGTGTCCAAGAATTTTCCAAAAAAAAATTTGTTATTTTTTCTTATGAAATCATAGAGAATCTTTTTGTGAAGGTAATAAAACAAAAAGTACGAAATTTGGTGGAAAATTGACGAAATTATGCTCTCGCGAATTTTGAAGTGTCAGCGATATTTACGAATCGGCGATTTTGCCGACTTTGACTCCCATTTTAGGCCAATTACATTATTCCAATCAACCAAATTCTTAGCTATTTCACTATAGTTACTTCTATTCTATCGATTGAGCACAAGAAATCGCCAAGTCAACTGTTTCAACTACAAAATAAAGTGATCGGAAATTGTTAATTTGGCCAATTTAACACAAAGTTCAAAATATTCCAGTTTCAAAATAGGGTCCAGAATGAACAATGTAGGCATTCCTGGCACTAAACTATCATTTCCTCTGTTCATTAGTTATGTTTTGAGGCTTTACAAATAAATTCCATTTTGATTTTTTATTCACATAATGAATTTTTATTCTCACCAAAAAATAGAAGATTTACTGTTATGCAATACTGTAATAATTGTTTTAAATATCATCACCATATTTGTGAATGTATATTAGACCCACCAGCTGACGTGTATTAGACGTGTGAGGTCGTTTGTTTACTCTTGAATATCGCAAAAATTTAACATTTCTGCTACTTTGAGCTCAGTTTCAAGCCATTTCCAGTGCTAAAAACCAATCAAAATCATCTCTATTACTGTAATATGTCTTCCATTCTATCAAATGAGACCAAGAAATCGCAAATACAACTATAAAAAACATACGAAAAAACACTGCAAAATTGCTGTTTTAATCGAAAAATCATGATTTCATTTTTTTTCTCTCATTATACACAGTGTGCTGCAGGATCTGTTTTATGTGGTGCACACATACCACATAGATGTATTCTCTCATATCTAGGCCCAAATGTACCACTCACAGTTTATCAGAGTGAGCTGAGCTCATGGCGTAGATCTACGGTTTGGACCCTGAATGTAAAGCCGTAGATCTACGGGACGGTCCCTGAAAGGGATAACATATATAAATTAACATTTAACATGACACTTACCTTTATTAACCCTTTGAGGGTTTTCGTCGTACTAGTACGTCTTACGCGTAGGGGTTTTTGACGTACTAGTATGCATAAATTCTAGCGGCCTCAAATCTAGTGGGAGAAAGCTGGTAGGCCTTCATATGAAAGAATGGGTCTATGTGGTCAGTGTGCACAGTCTAAAAAAAATCCTGCAGCACACAGTGCATAATGAGAAAAAAAAAACTTTGACCATTTTTTTTTAATAAATCAGCGACTTTGCAGTGTATTTTCGTATGGTATTTATTGCTGTATTCTAGTTTTCTTGGTCTCATTTTATAGAATGGAAGACATATTACAGAAATTGAGATGATTTTGACTGGTTTTACAAAGAAAGGTGTCTTGAAATTGAGCTCAAAGTAGCAGAAATGTTCGATTTTTACCAAACTTCAAAAGTAAACAAATCGTGCCAAGCGTGCAATACACGTCAACTGGTGAGTCTAATATTCTTTCACAAGTGCACCAATAATATTTATACAATTTTTTACACTAATGCAGTAGTCTGCATAACAGTAAATCTTATATTTTTTGTGAAAATAAAAATTCAAAGTGGAAAGCAAAAGAATATAAGAGGGGCCTTGAGACGTGACTAATGACTAGAAGAAATATCATTTTAGTGCCAGGAATGTCTTTCTTGTTTATTCTGTACCCTATTCGGAAATTGGCATCTTTTGAAATTTGTGTGAAATTGGCAAAATTGCTAAATTCTGACCACTGTACTGGATAGTTGAATTTCATAAATGAGTGGTTTCTTGCACCCATTCGATAGAAAAAATGGAGTTCTAGCGAAATATTCATGTTTTTTGTCGACTAGTACAGTGAAATTGGCCGAAAATGGGGCTCAAAGTGGGCAAAATCGCCGATGCGTAAACATCGCCGAGACCGCTAACTTTGCGAGAGCATAATTCCGTAAGTTTTCTATCAAATTTCAAACTTTTGGTGTCTTTATGATCGGGAAAAGATTCTCTATCTTTTCATAAGAGAAAATAATTTTTTTTTTTTTTTAAATTTGGCCGACCCTGAGAACGAGTTTCGGAGAGGGCCTGTCGACCCTCAAAGGGTTAAAGACTTGTTGGTGTATGGAAGAGAGGGAGGAGGGGAGAGGGAGAACTTATTGTTTGGAAGGGGAAACCCCTTCCATAAAGGCTTCAGATACCATGTCCTTATCCAGGGTTACTTCACTTCTTTGTTTTTTATTGGCACTAGGACCAACTTGAGAGTCACTGGACCCCTGTCACACAAAATATTGTTCCAGAGAGCTCTGTTTCTGGCATCTCTTTAAGATTTGCCTAAATTGGGACATGGCATTGTCATTGTGCATCTTGCCGACATAACTTGCAACAGCTTTGTTAGGGTGATGTTCCTCCACAAATGTTTGCACCGTACTCCACATTGCACAAATCTCCTTAATCTTTGAAGAAGGCACCTTCTTCCATCTCTCTTCCTCCTCCTTTGAAGCAATTTCCTCAGCTGTGCTCTGTTGCAGTTGCAGATGAAGATCTTGCAGCTCTTCAGTGGTTAGCTCTTTGCTGTGGGCCTTCACCAACTCTTCCACATCCTGTCTACTCACATCCAACCCCATGGAATTCCCCAATACCACAGTAGATTCCACAACAGGTGTAGGGTCAACAGGAACAACCCTAAACCCTTTATAATCCTTGTCGAGGACACATTCTGGCCACAATTTTCTCCAAGCAGAGTTCATCGTCCTGGAAGTCACTCCCTATAAGGGTTATGCAGTTGAGGATATTGAATTGATTCCTCCAGAACTCTCTTAGGGTCAATTCAGTGTCTGAGGTCATGTCAAAGCACCACTGAAACATTGCTTTGGTGTAGAGTTTTTTGAAGTTTGAAATGGTCTGCTGGTCTATGGGCTGGAGAAGAGGAGTTGTATTAGGGGGCAAGAACTTCACTCAGATGAAACTAAACTCCTCACACAAATGGTCATCCAAGTCTGGAGGATGAGCAGGAGCATTGTCCATTACCAGGAGGCACTGGAGTGACAGTATTTTTTTATTCTAGGAGGTATTTCTTCACACTTGGACCAAACACTTCATTGAACCAATCAAGGAAAATTTCCCTCATGACCCATGCCTTCCACATCACGCACAATTTACTCTTGGCAACACTGTTTTTCTTGAACACTCTTGGATTTTCAGAGTGATACACTGGTAAAGGCTTCACTTTAAAATGCCCACTAGCATTACATCAGAGCAAGAGAGTTTTCCTGTCTTTCATAGGCTTATGTCCTGGCAGTGCCAGGAAGGGTGGCCCGAAAAAGAAAAACTTTCACCATCATTCACTCCATCACTGTCTTGCCAGAAGGGTGCTTTACACTACAGTTTTTAAACTGCAACATTAACACCCCTCCTTCAGAGTGCAGGCACTGTACTTCCCATCTCCAGGACTCAAGTCCGGCCTGCCAGTTTCCCTGAACCCCTTCATAAATGTTACTTTGCTCACACTCCAACAGCACATCAAGTATTAAAAACCATTTGTCTCCATTCACTCCTATCAAACACGCTCACACACACATGCTGGAAGTCCAAGCCCCTCGCACACAAAACCTCCTTTACCCCCTCCCTCCAACCTTTCCTAGGCCGACCCCTACCCCGCCTTCCTTCCACTACAGACTGATACACTCTTGAAGTCATTCTGTTTCGCTCCATTCTCTCTACATGTCCGAACCACCTCAACAACCCTTCCTCAGCCCTCTGGACAACAGTTTTGGTAATCCCGCACCTCCTCCTAACTTCCAAACTACGAATTCTCTGCATTATATTCACACCACACATTGCCCTCAGACATGACATCTCCACTGCCTCCAGCCTTCTCCTCGCTGCAACATTCATCACCCATGCTCACACCCTATAAGAGCGTTGGTAAAACTATACTCTCATACATTCCCCTCTTTGCCTCAAGGACAAGTTCTTTGTCTCCACAGACTCTAAGTGCCACCACTCACTCTTTTTCCCTCATCAATCTATGATTCACCTCATCTTTCATAGACCCATCTGCTGACACGTCCACTCCCAAATATCTGAATACGTTCACCTCCTCCAATTCTCTCTCCCTCCAATCTGATATTCAATCTTTCATCACCTAATCTTTTTGTTATCCTCATAACCTTACTCTTTCCTGTATTCACCTTTAATTTTCTTCTTTTGCACACCCTACCAAATTCATCCACCAATCTCTGCAGCTTCTCTTCAGAATCTCCCAAAGCACAGTGTCATCAGCAAAGAGCAGCTGTGACAACTCCCACTTGTGTGTGATTCTTTAACTTTTAACTCCACGCCTCTTGCAAGACCCTCGCATTTACTTCTCTACAACCCCATCTATAAATATATTAAACAACCACGGTGACATCACACATCCTTGTCTAAGGCCTACTTTTAACTGGGAAAAAATTTCCCCTCTTTCCTACATAACTCTAACTTGGAGCCTGCACTATCCTCGTAAAAGCTCTTGCACTTACTTCAGTAACCTACCTCCTAGCACCATAAAACCCTTGCAACATCATCCTGGGGCCACCATTGCCACCCCTATCCATACACCTGTTCATAACGCCTTTTTCGGCAAATCCATAAATGCCACAAAGACCTCATTTAGGAAGGCCTTATCTAAATATATCTGTTCACGTTATATGTTCAGCTGTAAACAACCTGGTGCACACAACACCCGCCTAACCTTTCCTAAAGTCCCCCCCCCCCCCCCCCCCCCCCACCTCCTTTTTCATCTGGGCTATCGCTATTCACTCGGCGTCTTACTCTTATTATCTTTCAATTATAACTCTAGGCCATAGGCACTTTAACCAGTGTAGCACAGCAACAGACTTTCCGCCCTATGAATTTTTGCACTCTCTTATATGCCCCTTTGGGGGCCTTTAATAGAACAGGAACAATGCATGCTCCTGCCAATCACTATTAGCCTTACCCTCTTCACATACCTTTATTAAAATAATTGGGCACCAACCACTCGCAAAACTTATTCCCTCAACCTGCTTTTAACATTATGCTATCTTATCCCCATCAATCCCGGCTGGGGGCCTTACCCCCTTTCATTTTACCTTACTGGCGCGGTCACTGAACTTCCCCCACATGCATCACAACTGGCTCTTCCTCGACTCGCTACAAGATGTTATTGCCTTGCCTTGCGCCTATACACGAAATCACAGGGGCTTCCCTATCTTACATGCAACATTTAACAATTCCTCAAAATAATTCGCCTCCATCTTCCGCAATACCTCTAACAACATCTCGCATTTAATAACCTCTCCTCTCCTATTTTTAACGCATGACAAATGGTCCATTTGTTCTCGTAAGGCTTTCTTAAGCTTGTTAATCTCACTCCAAAACTTTTTCTTATTTTCCAAGCAAAATTTGTTGATAGACATCTCACCGGGACGTCTCTCATTTGCTCTCTTTTTACATTGCTTCACCACTCTCTTAACCTCTCTCTCTTTTTCACTTCTACCATAATACTCCCTTCCCTCCTTGCATCAACTTCTCCTTTTGTAAAAAACTTCACATGAATTGCTAACTCTTTCTCGTCTCTTACAGACTCTCCTTTACATCATTCATTCCACCATGCACTCCTCGTTCCCGTTCCTGCAGCCCAACTTTCCTGTAAACCACAAACTTCTGGCTGAAGCACGTCTAACACTAGCATTTTAAAACCTACCTCTCATACCTCTTCACCGCCATTGCCTAAGCTGCTCGATTAGCCCCATCTATCCTCCAATATTCTTTTAATATCTTACCCTAGAGCTGCCTGCTCCTCTTCTTTAAGTTTATACACCTTCACCTCTCTGCTTCGCCGTATGGCTTCTATTCTCCTTGTATTCCGCATCTGAACCTTTTACTGCTCAGTATAGCTAGCAACTAGAAAGTGTCTGATATAATCTGTGGTCCATGCCTCTATAAACATGTACATCCTGAAATCTACCTACCAACAAAGTCTTTTATCTATCGCAATACATAATCCAACAAACTTACGTCCATTTCGGGCCCTAAACAATCATATCTTGATATACTTATTTTAGATTCCTCTTTTTCTTAAAAAATGTATTACCTATAACTAAAGCCCCTTTCTATACAAAATTCAATCTCAAAGGGCTCCCAATATCATTTAGGCACACTGGCACCGGCCAAACTTACCTACGCACACCCTCTCTAAAAGGTTTCTCCCTACTTTAAGCATTGCAGGTCGGCCTTCCCGCTACCTACAATTAGCTCTCTCACTTGGTTCAAAGGGCTCCTATACATTTCATCTTAGACATCCATCCCGGGCAAAATCTCTCTCTCTCCTCTGTCATTCCGCTCTCTTCTCGCAGGTGCACTTACAACGCTTATATTATGACGCTCACTTCTCTCAATCCAACCTTTAGCTTTAATCCACATAAAATTCTTGAATTGTACACATTCATATTCCTTTCTCCTCCTTCCATAACTGATGCATTTAAAACATTAGGCTGGCTTGACCCCATCCTTTGCACTAGACTCTCGTCAGATACTCCAGATTTAAGTCCCAGTTTATTTCGCTTCGCCCCGTCGACTGTAACTCTTCTATGCTGAGCCTTTCAGTTTTTTTTTTTGCTTTGTTTCGCTTAGAGGCGCAGGACATGCCAACTCTTTTCATTCATAACATCAGCAATCATCTGTTTCTTGTCATGCCGCACTGACATCCAAGAGTCCATCCACGGGTCACATTTAAGGGCATCTCCATTTTATAAATTTTTTCTTCTCTTTTTTAGATAAATGTATAAGGCAGGAAAGGGGTTACTACGCCATTGCCCGCGGCATTTGTAGTCGCTTCTACATACGACACGCATTGGCTTTGACGGAGGAAAGATTCTGTTTCCACTGTGCCCCATGGACAATAGAAGAAATAAACAAAGAACAAGAGCTATTTAGAAAAAGGAGAAAAACCTAGATTATGTATATATAGGTGGGTTATGGCCTGTGCGTTCTGTGAAAGTGGGACCAAAGTGTCAATTAGGGAGTAGCAATGAAAGTACTCCTGTTATTCTAGCTTGTTGTATCTGAGAGCAGAAAAAGAAAGCCAGCAATACCTACTCATATGGGCAAAACAGTTACAGGGTTTTTTGTTGATGCAAAACTTAAAAAAACGAGAAACCATCTGGCAGAGACGGTAGTATCTTCGTCCCCTGGGTGGAGTTCTGGCTGTCTAGCCCAACACTAGCTACCTACACACATATTTATATATAAATTTAGCACACACACAGATGGACGGGCCTCGCCTAATGAACGCATCGCAAAACATTAAATCCACCAATCCGAACAGGGCATGTTGAGGTGTAAGAAATGTTTGGCCCGCTTAACGATAATAAAACTCACCCAACGTGATTTCCTCTCCCGAAACCATGTCTGTCCAGCCTGAGTGGCGCGGCTCAGCTGGGCCTTGCGGGCCGATCATTGTTCACTAAGGGTGTTGACCAGTGTATGGCCGGGGGTTTGGCAAGTGCATATCATTTCGATACATATTTGGTATTATTCCATTGTTTATGAGTGCGGCTTGTGGACTGCTAAAATTAAGGGGCCAGCCATCGGGATCTCCAAAGAAACATCTAATAATGCGCGAGCCCAGTGGTTTGAGTAAAAATGGAAGGGTGAGAAATAGCTAATCATAGGGCTGAGGGGGCAGTCAGGTGTTAGCTGGTGCAGCGGGGAGCCGGGGGGGGTCCAGATGGTCTGAGCTGGTCCAGCGACCACGCGAGGAAGGCAGAGGCTGCTGGGCTGCAACCACTGTCAGCTGCTGGTTTAGGAAGGGCCTTGTCAACTGCTGCTGTCACTCCAGCCAGTCAGCCGTTGGCTGAACCACGACGAAGAGTTCTGGCTTGCTGCACCAGAGTGGGGAGCTGAGCTGCTGCACCATGGTGAAGCTGGGGCTTAGCTGCCATAACCACAGTCAGCTGTTGCTGAACCACAGTGAGCTGGCTACCTAGCACCACAATCAGCTGCTGTGCATGGCACCACGGTCAGCTGCTGCTAGCACCATGGTCAGAGGGCTATGGGCTGCTTGCAGACACGGTCAGCTGCTGGCTGGGTGCACCCCCATCAGCGTGTCTGTTGGGCAGCACGGCGACCATCAGTCTGTTTCTGAACAATATGACTCGTCCCGAACCTGTCATGTCTATTCCTGAGCACCCTCAGCTGTCTGGCCATCGATTGTTTAGGTGCAAAGCCAGGGTGTCCGGTTAGCATGTCATTCATTCGATAGGGCATTTGTATTATTGCCATTGTTTATAGCTGTCTGGCATTGTATCTCTAAATAAGCCACCATGGGGCCCATAAGAAAGCTTCATATGCCACCCGTGTGTAAAAAAAAAAAGTGATAAATATCTATCGTACGGCGCCGACATCAGCTGGCTGTCTGTGTGCAGGAAAGGGCCACCGTCAGCTGTTGGCTGATGCCAGCACGTTGTTGTTGCTTATGGATCAGTCGAGGCTTGTTTGCTGGCATGGGGCCAGCGGTTCAGATCTGTTGCTGGACGCAGTCAGTCTATGCTTGCAGGATCAGACAGGGGCTGAGGCTTCTGTGCATGTGACCACGGTCAGCTTTTGAATGATGCGCATCAGCTGTTGGGCTGGAGTCAGTCAGGCTGCGCTCGCAAGCCATGGTCGAGGGAGTCGGGGGTGTGGGGAACTGTTGGGCTTGGACCAGTTCAGGCTGTTGCTTGGATAAGTCAGGCGGCTGCTGTCAGGCTCACAGTCAATCTGTTGCTCGAGCCGGGCGAACCTCAGGGATCAGCTTTTGGGCTGTATCAGCAGCGTGTTGCTGTGACTCCATGACAGCTGTTGCTGGTTCAGTCAGCTGCTGTTGCTGCACCATGGTCAGCTGCTGGCTGAGCACCACAGTCAGGATGTTTATACTACTAACTCCAGCCACAGTCAGCTGTTGCTGTGGCAACCACCATAACAGCATGATTAGGCTAGCTCAAGAAGATGTGTGAGAGAGTGTTGTTGGGTGTGGCGTTAAGCATGAAACAATTATACGCGAGAAACAATTAACCTGCGTGCTACGTATGGGTTAGGGCCACCCAGGATAACGCCAAGAAAGTTCAGGCTGGCAATCATCGAGGACTGTCTAACTTATTTCCATTGGTGGTTCATTTAAATCTTGTCCCGCAGGATGTGACCAACAACATCAACTAACTAAGCCCTAGGGTGAATCAGGAAGAAGCATGCCTGGCGAGACATATTGGGCTCATAATTGGTTGAGGAATTTAAGGCCAGAAAAAGTTGGTTTGGAGAGATTTAAGAATTTGGTAGTGGCATAGCACAGTGTGAAACAGGGCATGAAAAGCTGAAAAATTCATCCCCCAACAATTGTTGCTAATTGTGAGGTAAACAGGCCTGTATCTGGAAGAAAATGCCAAAGCAGGACCACTACATTACTCAGGGAGTGAAAAGGCACGACTCATGACACAATTGTCCTAATGAAAGTAGCATGCTAACTCGTTAGTGTTTTGTTGTAATGCTAGTGGTGATTGCAAAGTGATTCCGTTTACTCATGTATCATCTCTGAAAATCCCAGTGTTCAAGAAAAACAGTGTCTCAATCACATCACACACACCTCAATAACTCTTCAATAAAGTAAGTGTCATTTTAAAAACATTTAATTATGTAATTATTTTGTTGCATGTCTTATTGTTTTCTTTGTATGGAAATGTATATTTCATGAATATTTTTTTTTTTAATATGGGCTTTTGGCTGTCTGTAACTATTAATTGGATTGTCCATTGATAATGGGGTAGAAGGAATTAAACTCGGCTAGCGATGAGCTCTCAGGAAACGGATTTAAAATCGTTAGTGCGGAAGGGTGGTCGCACTGGTAGAAGTATGTATATATACAGTAACTAAAAATATGACACTTACCTTTATTGAAGAGTATGTGTTTGAGCAATGAAGACACTGTTGTTCTTCTTGAACACTCTGGGATTTTCTGAGAGTGATGAGCATGCGTAAAGGCTTCACGTTTGACAATCCCCACTAGGCATTAGCAAAGCAAAACAATAAGAGGTTATCCTGGTTCTTTCATAGGCTTTTTTCCTGGGTAGTAGCCTTTTCCTCCTGAGTAAGTGTCTGAGGTGTGGGTTCCTGTTTGGCATTTTCTTCCAGAAGCAGCCTGTCTCCTTCACAATTGAACACTTGTTGGCTGTTTGGAATTTCCAGTCTTTTCAGGCCATGCCTAATCACACTTGGTGTTATTCCATGTGGATGAGCAATTCTTAAATCTCTCAAACCAAACCTTTTCTTGCCGTTAAATTCAGCTAATATGAGCACTAGTTCCAGGCATTGATTTCCTGTTTCACCAGCGAGGTTAGTTAGTTGACTAGTTTATGTGGATCACACTTGGGGGACAAGTTTAAAGACCGCCCTATTGAGAAATATAAGGTTATGAGCAGGTCCTCGATGATGTCACTGACTTTCTTGGGTTATCTCTGGGTGGCTAACTCACTGGGATTAATTGTTTCTCGATAATTGTTTCTATGTACAAAATTTATTCTCTATAAGATTACAATGGGCTGGAGTATTAACAGAAATTTGGTATTGTGTTGGTTTAGCATGTAGCTAGGAAATTGTGATTAGCAGAGTGATACGTCACTAGAACGATATTTTAGGGAGGCATGGCATAGGGGGCATTTCAGGGTCATACAAGGGTTTTCTATCTCCTTCAGATGTGAACAAAGATAAAAATTCATTGAGGCGTAAGGTTGGTATTAGGCTAAGTGACTAATATTAATAGTTTGTTGAGTTTAAGGGGCAATGGTGAATGCTTGTTGTTTTGGCACAGTATCTAGTTGTCCTATTGGAGTATTTTCACAGGATGTCAATAATTTATGAGGCAAACTAGAGATTACAATATGTCTTCAGTTATCGGTGCTAAATAGAGTGAGGCGATCGGTTCCCACTCTATTTGATAAGTGTGCAAGCGCACTTCTAGGCTTGTATGAACGTGTTATTTAGCCATTAGATGGTCCGGGGTGTATGCAGAGATAAGATGAGTCATGTCTAATCGTTAGTGTTTGAAGGTGATGTAAGTGTCTGTCTGCAGTTCTAGAGTTCTCAGGTAGGGTATGATCGGACAGATTTTAGGTGCCTTTGACATAGCATTTTAATTGTTTGTACAAAGGTTTTAGTACAGACAACGGGGAATGTCGTAGAGGATATTTGTGTCTGGTGAATTATTGCCTGTGGGTTCGTGTCACAACTATCAATGAAAGCGTGTTTAGGTCAAGGTTGATATTAGATTTTTGAAGGGCCGGCTTAGATATATATTGGTCACGGTAGTAAGTGTGGATGTTACTGAACAGGGATAAGTTTTAAAGATCTATGAAGAGTGGGGGGGGGCGTTGTGCCAGGGATGGGTTTTTCTTGTAGTGATTAATTCTTACTTTGGCAGCTTTTTGTTGGGTTAGTTATTGCTTATAGGTGTGTTGGGCTGGCTAGTTTGAATTCCGCCAGGCACAAATAGCATAAGTGAGGTACTGGATAAATAAGTGAGGTGGTATAGAGTGTGAGTAGGGCATTTTTAGCGGTCAACGTATGTAACGTATCTGGAGTAGGATCCCAACGCGTTTGCGAGGATAGCTTTGTTTTTTGGCTTATTTCAGAATATGGGCACTGACAATTCAGGTATGTATGTCAAGGTATAAGCCTAGGGAATTTTCCCCCATTATTTCTGGTAATTAAGTGTTTCAATCTTAATGTTAATGTTGTGGCATCACCTCTCTTCTAACCAAACATAATATAGTAGTAGGTACACGGTTTTGTCAGTTGTTAGAGCGTAAGTTTATTGGGCTGTCATCGCAAGAGTCGATATTTTAAATACATTCTCCATCAATCACAATGTGTTTGAGCGGTGTAGCAAAATTAGGGTGAGAGATGACGATAAGTCGTGGTCATCAGGCAAAGAGAAATGGTTTGTCAGTGTTGGGATAGGACAAATCGTTTGAAGGTCATTGATGTATATGAGGAAGAGCAGGGACCAAGGACACTATCCCTGCGGAACTCCAGTAATCAAGTGGCTGTGTTTGGGCTGATGGGGTCTGTGTCTTTAACGGTGACGTAATCAGATATCTAATAGTAATGTAAGATTTGAAATAAGCAAGCGCATGGGCCCCTTATAGCCATAGTGATCAAGTTTGTAGATAAGGGATTTCGGGTTATACCGTGTCCAAAAAGCTTTTCTTAGTCAATAAAAATTCGGCTCTGATATTCCATATTTTCAATGGGTTGTTTGGCTGTGTAAAGGCAGATCTAGCATTTTTAAGATTGGTCATCATTAGTGCTTTTATTTTTCCTGAATCCAAAACTGGGGGCAGGGGTTGAAGTATGTTTCTTGAGGGCCATGTTGTTATTTTTTTTTTTTTCTTTTTTTTTTTTTTTTTATATATAGAAATGAAGTACAGTCTCACTGTGGCACGAGTTTGTCAAAGAAGTTTTGGACAGCACATGTGTAAGTTAAGATATTGGCACTATATTGTTTAAGTCTTAAGCGGTCACCACCTTTAGATTGGGTGTAACCCTTGTCCATTTCTTGAAGTAGTTTGCGGAAGGTGCTAGTCTCTATTGACCTCTTGTTAAAAAGTAATTGAAATAGTCATGTCGAAAGTACATGGGGTCCGCTCCGCTTGGTAACAGTAATGGGTGGGAAATGAACAGATTCCCCGAGTTATTTTTAAGCTGACTGTTATGATCTCAATGACGTTCCGTGGTGCTCCAGTTGGTGCAAGAGGTAGAAGGAATAATGGAAATTTCGCATCAAGGTAGTCCCTAACCGGGACATGGGCATTGGTATGTGAGTATTTTACTGGCGTAGAGTTAGATCCTATGTTTGAGAAAGGAAGTCGTTTATCTTGTTAGCTGTGTCAGGTTGATGTAGGATGGTGTTTCATAAGGTTTAGTTAGGACAATATTATTGGTTTTTCTCAGTTTGTGGTGTCCGCTAGAATCTAGAGTGTGTGTTTTCCTCCATGTGTCTTTTTTATATCTCCCTCTAGTGTCTGGAATCTACTGGAGTAGTATAGTTTGTCTGGCTTTTTTTATTACTTTGGTTAGAGCTGATGAATAGTGTTTAAGATATCTATGTGTATTAAGAGGTAGGTCCTCTGTCTATATGTGTGGGCTTTGCATATTGGTGTTATCTTGTCAATGGGATTATCAGAATGGTGCTGGTTAAGCCATGGGGGCAACCAAGCCGTTGATGTTGTGATCTGTTTTGTTTTTATAGGACAAATGTTTGTTGTATAGTCTAAGTATGGTTGTTAAGAAAGATGTCTGTCCATCCATCATCAATACCATGGCCTCTTGGAGAATTCTGTAGGCCAATCGAACAGTCTCTAGGTCAGGGGAGGGCTTGAACTTCCTTACTGTGATGCCTGGTGTCGCATGGAGGTCTAAAGAGACTTAGTTGTATTCAAGTGGTGGTTTACTAATGTTTTGTCAGGAGGAAGGTAGGGTAGTGGTCTGTGTGGCTATCTCTGTGATTATGCCCTGATTTAAGGGGGCTAGTATAAATTGGTCCAATGTGGTCTATATAGGTTAGGTAGTCACTTGTCTCAAGGGAGGTGGCTTGGGGTTGGTTTAGATTTATATATTGTTGGTATGGGAGAAGATAGTTGTTCTATATTGTTGATGAAAATCAGTTTAGGCAGGCTGATCATATAGTAAGGGCCAAGGTTGAGTGTTGGAAGTCTCCAGCAAGAGAAGGTAGGTGCTTATTCATTTGTTTTTTGTTATTATCTGACTTTAATTTCTCCACTGAAATTTGAGATGTTGTGTGAGGTATCTGGTAAATGTCACCGATTGTTATTGGAGGTCTTCTTCTAAGGTTGTTGGGTACATTAATATTAGCAAAGAATGTATGCTCTCCATATTCATCACAAAAGCAAGTGGGTGCTAATTTACAAGATAATTGGTTATAGGTAATGAGATTGCAATCCCACCCTCCAAACTTGGTTTGGTTTCTGCAGTTGTGGAATTGTCTGTGTGATTCACTGTAGAGGGGAAATATCTATTGTGTCCTGCTTAAGCGAAGCCAGGTCTCAGTAAGAATAATGCATGAGAAGGGTGTCTATTAGTGATTCAAGTAGTCTGCTTAGGAGGTCATCATAGTGTTTGTTTAAGGACCAGATGTTGTAGTTAAGGTACTGATAGACTTTTAGCATTGTTCTATGATAGTGGTGAGGCCTTGTGAGCTGTGTAAAAAGGGCAGTTACTTTCGCCAATAGGTTTTGATTGGGTGTTCAGATAATGGAGGTTTAGATCAGGTCAACGATGAATCAATTCAACTTCTAGGTTTAAAATTATGGTTTTATTTATAGTCCTGAGATTGTGTGTTGAGTTCTACAACAGATATCTGTATTGGTTGGAAGTTGGACAAGTATAGTATCTAGAGTATTTTGGTCATGATAGTTATAGTCACTACCACACATAATGAAGTTGATGTTGTCTAGTAGAGTTGTGCTGGAATGAACCTAAAGGTACAAGCTAGGTATAGAACTAGTAATATCAAAAGCAAATTAAAAATTAGAACAAGACTCTCACATGTAATTGCACAAAGGTCTAATAAATTGCTTTTTGTGGAGTCCGAATGTTTTGAGCTAGGAGGTGAGGCTAAAAGTACAATAGGTTATCTAATGAACTATAAAAGTAGCAAATTAAAAATATGGCATCTAGTCTCTCCCTAGTAATTGCACCTATGGTCTAATATAAGTGACGTTTGGTATTGACTATGTATTGAGGCTAGAAAGAGGGCTATAGTAGCAACAACTTTAAGTTCTAATTATAATAAAAAGTTACAATTTACAAATAGCACCGAGTCTCTCAACTAGTAATTGGCACTATGGTCTAGATATTAGTGAATTTGGTATTGACTATGTATTGAGCTAGAATGAGCTATAGTAAAAACTGTCAGTTTAATCTAATAAAAATATAAGGAACAAGACTCTCAATTATAATTGCACTAAGGTCTTATATAAGCGAGTTGTTGACAAGAATTAGAGTATGAATTAAGATATAAATTGACAGAGATAAAATACACAAGAGTTAAGGTAGTAAAATAATAATAAAAAAAAATTGACTAAAAAGTAAAAATGGCAATGACTTGGTTATAATATGCTATGTATAGAAGGTAGTACAGATGATATAAGAAAGATTTAGTAGAAAAATACTAGGAATAGAAACAGTATGTGACTAAAAATTGCCAAATAAAATGAAGTTATACAATAAGTTTGCTCAATATATTTTAAAGTAAAAAATGAGGCAATAATCGGGATTTATAATAAAATTGGGCAATTGATTATATTTTTAAAGTGGAGGTAGAATTATTGAAGACCAGTTTGGATAGGGGTTTTATAATAAAAAAATTAATATGAGAACAGTGATGTAGTAAGTTGGTAAAAAAATGAGATAGATTCTGTAATGATTAGAGAGGGGTTATATAGCATGGGGGATGAAGGGACTATGGGAGGGGGGGGTAGAATGATCGTTGAGTAGCAACCAATGACAATTAAAATGGAGTTGGAGTATTAGAAATTTAGGGGGGCACGAAATTTATACAATAATAACACTAACTGTGGGACTATGGGTATTACTGGGGCACTTTACTCTGATTCTGTTAGTCCACCTCACTTAGAATAGTTTTAAGGTCAAGTTCTGTGGAGATGAAAGTCTCTTCGCCAGTGGGGGGGACTGTTGTCCGTAACTAGCTAATTTTTTCCATCCCTCACAAAGCACTGGTGGATTTTTTGGGCATAGCGCAATTTCTTAGCCTTATAAAGAAGGTTTTATTCCTCGTTTTGTAATGCACTCATTGACGTAAACATCAGTTTTCATAAAATAGATTGTTTTAGTAGGTGGTTTCTTTGTAAAGCTAGTTTGGGCGAGAATATTAACAGGGGGGCACTTGTTTTTTTACCTGCTTTGATCACCCATCAGTTTGCAATCCTTTAAGTCAGGTCAGCAGGGGAAAGAGAGAGGATTATGATGGGTTCCGCAAACTTTTCCAGGGGGGCTTGTTACCCAAATTTAACATGCCTACATAAAGCATGTTACCGACCGACCACACCTTTCACAAAATGTTGTTTATTATTGATATATAAGGCTAAACGTGAACTGTATACCGCCTCGCATACTCTGTCTAATCCTAGCAAAATCCATTGAAAACGTAAGAACCAACAGGCACACATACAATTATATATAGTGAAATTAATAATAGCTACAAATTCGACAGTAACAGTGGGTAAATACTAACTAATACTCGCAGGCATGTGGCATATACACATACATACCACTCATGTCTACCTCGGCTATGCTCACAGATAAACTGACAGTGTGAAATAGAGGCTATGCCTCAGGAAGTGAGTGACGCATACCTTACAGGTCGATCTGGGCTACTGAGTGACTTTTGTCCTGAAGCATACTTGTCAAAATACTTTTGGGTTTCCACAACTTAGCTATATATTTCTTCTTACTATTACTGTATATTGTTTTTGATGTTTATTGTTATTTTGGTTTAAGCTTTATTACTTATAAAAGGTTTTACTTTAGCAACTTTATATACTAAGAGCAAAGTTTAACAATAATCCTCAAGGACGCGGGTACGCATTGTTTTCTTTTGATTTTCCAGAATTCATAACTTTTTTCTGTCACCGCCTCCATTACTACCCGCAAAAATGGTTAAATACGGCCCCAGGGGGTAATTTATGCCGCCCGGGAGTTTGGGAACCACTGCTTTAAATGCATCGACGCAGACAGTTATGTAAAGGCGAAGGTGGTCCTTGATAAGGCGGTAGGGTGGTTCTCACATGCAGGTCCTCTTGGGTGACTGTGGGTGGGAAGAATGTTTGGCATGTTAACTAGCAACGCGTCAGATAATGGGCTGCTGTTGGTCATTATGGTCATGGAATTGGTTATGCATTGGTCAAGTTGTTTGGAGTCTGCACTCTTGATGAATCTTTCCTCGTACTTTTGGTAGTAAGTAGGGTGAGCTTGGTCTTTTAGAGTGTTGATGGTGTCTAGGGACGCGGGTGTGGGTGTGTGGATGTAGGGTGGGGATTGCTTTGGGGGGGTATTTTTCTAGAGTGTCTGTTTAATGTTCTAGAGGCAGTGACATCCCTTGTTGAGGTTAATCAGCATTGCTAGCCTTTAGTCTTGCCTGCATGTTGCTAGAGTTAGTTTTGGTGATCCGTTTTGGTTCAGTAATCAAACATAAGGAGTTTAGAGCTATTTCTGGGTCGGTGGATCTTCTTGTGACATCAAATACTGGGAATGAGTTATCTTGGAATGTAGGCGGGGGCGGCCATGTTTGTTGTTTGTCTGTTCCTTGTGTTGTAGGTGATGTCGTGTGGGTGATGAGGGTTGTGTCGGCTGGCTGGGCAGTACTGACAAGTTTTCGGCTCGGTGTTAATTACTGGGTCTCTCGACCTTTGATGTTAGGAGTCCTTAAAGACTGGTTACCGTGGGATCTTCGTTTAATTGTTCTGATCGACCCTTGTCCATTTGGCTGGGGTGGCTTCATGTGAATAGTAGGGCGATGGGTGTTGTGTGTGAGATGTTGTGGATACACTTCAGGGCAGGCGGGTGTATGATGTTGCTAGAACGAGTCCTATTAGTTGGTAATTTGTGAAGCTTTTGGGTGATTTCTCTGCAGAATGCTTTATATCATTCTGGGTATCCACACATGTTATGGTTATGGGCGGGTCTTGATTAGGGTCATCACTGGGCTGCTGGGAACGCTCAGGTAGGGGGGGGGGGGGGGGTGGGGTGGGGACGCGTGGGGGGGGGGGAGCGGGGCCTACCCCCACTAGGCTCAATTAATGCGCCTGTATGAGCCGGCTGCCTCTGGCCGTCTTGAAGGCCACACCCACAACACTCTCTCCACATCTTTGAGTAGTACAGCTGATGGTGGTGGAGGCAACAGGCTGACTGTGGTGTAGTAATCAGGCTGAGTCTGTGGTGGGGTCAGCAGTCAGCTACTGATCCAGCAACAGGGCTAGACTGGTGCCAGCAAGCAGCTGACCGTGGCAGCAGCAGCAGGGGCTGGGACTGATCCTGGGAGTGCCTTTTCCTCTGAGTAATGTAGGGTCCTGTTTGACATTTTCTATCTTCGCAGAACATGCCTGTTTCCTCACAATTGAAGCACTTTGTTTGGAGTTGGAATTTCTTTCAGCTTCACCATGCCTTATCACACTGTGTATGGCACTATGATTTCTTAAATCTCAAAAACCAACCTTTGCTGGCCTTAAATTCAGCTAGTTCCAGGCATTTTTTTTCTGTTCACCGTGGGTGTTAGTCAACTGGTGTGGGTCACATCCTGTGGGACAAGACATTAAGGACCGCGCCCAAAGGAAGTAAGTTAGATAGAAGTCCTTGAATACGCACTTACCTTTCTTTGGGTTATCATCTGGGTGGCAACAACCCTCTGGGGTTAATTGTTTCTTGGTATTCTCGATAAGCTACACGCAACAATAGTCTCGGGGCTCCACATCTTCGAGTAGTATCAGCTGACTGTACCATGCAGGGCAGCTGATCAGGTGGTGAATCAACAGCTTACGATAGTGCAGGGCAGGCCAACTGGACTATGGTAGCAGGGGGGCAGGCAGGGCAGCCAGCTGCTGATGTTGTTGGCAGGACAGCTGATGGTAATGGCAGGCCGCAGCTGACCATGAGTACAATATATTTTCGAGAGTATTTCTCACGCCTTTATAATAAAGCGCTAGAAAGCTTTCTAAAAACACTGGAATAATCCAAAATATATCGCATAGGTAGCGGCAGAGAGGAATACGACCACAACAGGCTTGTAAACAATGGCCACAAACCGAGTCTTGGAGTGGCTGTATTCTTAGATAGGTAAGCTCTACATGGCTTAGAAGTTTTCCTTGGAAATTTTATTGTATGTGTGTCTGTGAATTTGAAGGCTACTGTCTAGTGGATTCCTAGAATTTTCGCCTGGTGAGTCTTTTGATGGGTGATGCCTTTAGTGCTATTTAAGTGGAAGCATTTGTAGCTCTGGTTTGCAACTGAAAGCAATAGGCTTGCGTCATTATTTGGTTTAGTTTATTAATCATCATCCAGGTATATATCTTCCTGGAATCAACATTGACAGTGTGTGGGCGAGTATGGTTGGGTTGGGTGTGAGAAGACGTATGTATGTCATCTGGTCAAAATAATATGGGTTTGAGGTAGGGCTGTGAGTTCATTTTTTAATATTAAGGCCCTTTGACTGTTTTCGGGCCAGTATATATAGCTTCATCCTAGTGTACCGCTGTTGTTACGTATATATGACTCATGAATTCTAGAGGAGGCGGGCTTCAAAATCCAGCAGGAGAAAAGCTGGTAATACCTCCACATGTGAGAGAGAATGGGTCTGTGTGATCAGTGTGCACCATATAAAAAAATCCTGGAACACGGCAGTTTCATAATGAGGGAAAATAAAAACTCTGAACAGGAGCATTTTCTAATTAAAATGGCCAACTTTGTTGGTCTATTTTCATATAGTATTTATGGATGTGTTCTCATTTTCTGGTTCATTCTTAATAGAACAGGAAAACATGTTATAGAAATATGGGTGATTTTGATTGGTTTTAGACTATAAAGGAAGAACCTTGAAATGGAGGCTCAATTAGGGAAAATATTTGCTTTATTGGTCGTGATGATCAATAAGTAAACAAATGATGTCATTCTCCAATAAATGTCTCAAGGTAGGCCTTTCTAATATGGGCAGTCATGAATGTGGTGACAATATTTGTAGGGGGTGGCAATTATAGTCAATATCAAAGTAGTCATCATAACAGTAAATCTCTAATTTTTTGTTTGAAATAAAAATGTCAAAATAGAGAAGGCAAGAGTAATATCAGAGGGGCATGGAGACATGACTGATGAAGCAAAGAAAAATATTATATATAGGAGGCCAGGAATTGTCTGCATATGTTCATGTCTGGACGCTTATTTTGGAAATTTGCAGATTTTTTAATTTTCGTGAAATTGGGCCAAATTGGCAGATTTGCAGACCACATGTATTGGGTAGGTTTGACAAGCAGTAAATGTCAGTTTCTGTCCTCAGTCGATAGAACAAATGGAGTTCTAAAGAAAAAGTTATGATGTTTGGTCAACTGGTAGGCAAATGGAATTAGCCTAAAATGGGGCTCAAAGTGGGCAAAATCGCCGAATTTGGTAAATAACTGCCATCCGGCCTGCGGCTGTCGCTAACTTTGGCTAGAGCATAGTTCTTCATTTTTCCATAAATTTTGTGTTTTTTTTGGTGTCATTACAATTGGGAAACAGATACTCTAATCATAAAAAATATTTTTTTTTTTAAATTTTGCGACAGACCAGATATACACCTCAGGATTGGGGGGTTGGCGAGCAGTCCAAAGGGTTAATAGCATTCATTAGTGTCTGTATATCTGATATATCAATCTTTCATCACCCTAATCTTTTTGTTATCCCTCACAACCTTAGCTCTTTCCTGTATTCACCTTTAATTTTTCTTCTTTTGCACACCCTACCAAATTCAGATTCCAACCAATCTCTGCAGGGCTTCTCTTCAGAATCTCCCAAAAGGTACACAGTGTCATCAGGCAAAGAGGCAGGCTGTGACAAACTCCCACTTTGTGTGTGATCTTTAACTTTTAACTCCAGGCGCCTCTTGGGCCAAGACCCTCGCATTACTTCTCTCAGCAACCCCATCTAATAAAAATATTAAACAACGCACGGTGACACATCACACATCCTTGTCTAAGTCCTACTTTTAACTGGGAAAAAATTTCCCCTCTTTCCTACATAACTCTAACTTGGAGCCTGCACTATCCTCGTAAAAGCTCTTGCACTTACTTCAGTAACCTACCTCCTAGCACCATAAAACCCTTGCAACATCATCCTGGGGCCACCATTGCCACCCCTATCCATACACCTGTTCATAACGCCTTTTTCGGCAAATCCATAAATGCCACAAAGACCTCATTTAGGAAGGCCTTATCTAAATATATCTGTTCACGTTATATGTTCAGCTGTAAACAACCTGGTGCACACAACACCCGCCTAACCTTTCCTAAAGTCCCCCCCCCCCCCCCCCCCCCCCACCTCCTTTTTCATCTGGGCTATCGCTATTCACTCGGCGTCTTACTCTTATTATCTTTCAATTATAACTCTAGGCCATAGGCACTTTAACCAGTGTAGCACAGCAACAGACTTTCCGCCCTATGAATTTTTGCACTCTCTTATATGCCCCTTTGGGGGCCTTTAATAGAACAGGAACAATGCATGCTCCTGCCAATCACTATTAGCCTTACCCTCTTCACATACCTTTATTAAAATAATTGGGCACCAACCACTCGCAAAACTTATTCCCTCAACCTGCTTTTAACATTATGCTATCTTATCCCCATCAATCCCGGCTGGGGGCCTTACCCCCTTTCATTTTACCTTACTGGCGCGGTCACTGAACTTCCCCCACATGCATCACAACTGGCTCTTCCTCGACTCGCTACAAGATGTTATTGCCTTGCCTTGCGCCTATACACGAAATCACAGGGGCTTCCCTATCTTACATGCAACATTTAACAATTCCTCAAAATAATTCGCCTCCATCTTCCGCAATACCTCTAACAACATCTCGCATTTAATAACCTCTCCTCTCCTATTTTTAACGCATGACAAATGGTCCATTTGTTCTCGTAAGGCTTTCTTAAGCTTGTTAATCTCACTCCAAAACTTTTTCTTATTTTCCAAGCAAAATTTGTTGATAGACATCTCACCGGGACGTCTCTCATTTGCTCTCTTTTTACATTGCTTCACCACTCTCTTAACCTCTCTCTCTTTTTCACTTCTACCATAATACTCCCTTCCCTCCTTGCATCAACTTCTCCTTTTGTAAAAAACTTCACATGAATTGCTAACTCTTTCTCGTCTCTTACAGACTCTCCTTTACATCATTCATTCCACCATGCACTCCTCGTTCCCGTTCCTGCAGCCCAACTTTCCTGTAAACCACAAACTTCTGGCTGAAGCACGTCTAACACTAGCATTTTAAAACCTACCTCTCATACCTCTTCACCGCCATTGCCTAAGCTGCTCGATTAGCCCCATCTATCCTCCAATATTCTTTTAATATCTTACCCTAGAGCTGCCTGCTCCTCTTCTTTAAGTTTATACACCTTCACCTCTCTGCTTCGCCGTATGGCTTCTATTCTCCTTGTATTCCGCATCTGAACCTTTTACTGCTCAGTATAGCTAGCAACTAGAAAGTGTCTGATATAATCTGTGGTCCATGCCTCTATAAACATGTACATCCTGAAATCTACCTACCAACAAAGTCTTTTATCTATCGCAATACATAATCCAACAAACTTACGTCCATTTCGGGCCCTAAACAATCATATCTTGATATACTTATTTTAGATTCCTCTTTTTCTTAAAAAATGTATTACCTATAACTAAAGCCCCTTTCTATACAAAATTCAATCTCAAAGGGCTCCCAATATCATTTAGGCACACTGGCACCGGCCAAACTTACCTACGCACACCCTCTCTAAAAGGTTTCTCCCTACTTTAAGCATTGCAGGTCGGCCTTCCCGCTACCTACAATTAGCTCTCTCACTTGGTTCAAAGGGCTCCTATACATTTCATCTTAGACATCCATCCCGGGCAAAATCTCTCTCTCTCCTCTGTCATTCCGCTCTCTTCTCGCAGGTGCACTTACAACGCTTATATTATGACGCTCACTTCTCTCAATCCAACCTTTAGCTTTAATCCACATAAAATTCTTGAATTGTACACATTCATATTCCTTTCTCCTCCTTCCATAACTGATGCATTTAAAACATTAGGCTGGCTTGACCCCATCCTTTGCACTAGACTCTCGTCAGATACTCCAGATTTAAGTCCCAGTTTATTTCGCTTCGCCCCGTCGACTGTAACTCTTCTATGCTGAGCCTTTCAGTTTTTTTTTTTGCTTTGTTTCGCTTAGAGGCGCAGGACATGCCAACTCTTTTCATTCATAACATCAGCAATCATCTGTTTCTTGTCATGCCGCACTGACATCCAAGAGTCCATCCACGGGTCACATTTAAGGGCATCTCCATTTTATAAATTTTTTCTTCTCTTTTTTAGATAAATGTATAAGGCAGGAAAGGGGTTACTACGCCATTGCCCGCGGCATTTGTAGTCGCTTCTACATACGACACGCATTGGCTTTGACGGAGGAAAGATTCTGTTTCCACTGTGCCCCATGGACAATAGAAGAAATAAACAAAGAACAAGAGCTATTTAGAAAAAGGAGAAAAACCTAGATTATGTATATATAGGTGGGTTATGGCCTGTGCGTTCTGTGAAAGTGGGACCAAAGTGTCAATTAGGGAGTAGCAATGAAAGTACTCCTGTTATTCTAGCTTGTTGTATCTGAGAGCAGAAAAAGAAAGCCAGCAATACCTACTCATATGGGCAAAACAGTTACAGGGTTTTTTGTTGATGCAAAACTTAAAAAAACGAGAAACCATCTGGCAGAGACGGTAGTATCTTCGTCCCCTGGGTGGAGTTCTGGCTGTCTAGCCCAACACTAGCTACCTACACACATATTTATATATAAATTTAGCACACACACAGATGGACGGGCCTCGCCTAATGAACGCATCGCAAAACATTAAATCCACCAATCCGAACAGGGCATGTTGAGGTGTAAGAAATGTTTGGCCCGCTTAACGATAATAAAACTCACCCAACGTGATTTCCTCTCCCGAAACCATGTCTGTCCAGCCTGAGTGGCGCGGCTCAGCTGGGCCTTGCGGGCCGATCATTGTTCACTAAGGGTGTTGACCAGTGTATGGCCGGGGGTTTGGCAAGTGCATATCATTTCGATACATATTTGGTATTATTCCATTGTTTATGAGTGCGGCTTGTGGACTGCTAAAATTAAGGGGCCAGCCATCGGGATCTCCAAAGAAACATCTAATAATGCGCGAGCCCAGTGGTTTGAGTAAAAATGGAAGGGTGAGAAATAGCTAATCATAGGGCTGAGGGGGCAGTCAGGTGTTAGCTGGTGCAGCGGGGAGCCGGGGGGGGTCCAGATGGTCTGAGCTGGTCCAGCGACCACGCGAGGAAGGCAGAGGCTGCTGGGCTGCAACCACTGTCAGCTGCTGGTTTAGGAAGGGCCTTGTCAACTGCTGCTGTCACTCCAGCCAGTCAGCCGTTGGCTGAACCACGACGAAGAGTTCTGGCTTGCTGCACCAGAGTGGGGAGCTGAGCTGCTGCACCATGGTGAAGCTGGGGCTTAGCTGCCATAACCACAGTCAGCTGTTGCTGAACCACAGTGAGCTGGCTACCTAGCACCACAATCAGCTGCTGTGCATGGCACCACGGTCAGCTGCTGCTAGCACCATGGTCAGAGGGCTATGGGCTGCTTGCAGACACGGTCAGCTGCTGGCTGGGTGCACCCCCATCAGCGTGTCTGTTGGGCAGCACGGCGACCATCAGTCTGTTTCTGAACAATATGACTCGTCCCGAACCTGTCATGTCTATTCCTGAGCACCCTCAGCTGTCTGGCCATCGATTGTTTAGGTGCAAAGCCAGGGTGTCCGGTTAGCATGTCATTCATTCGATAGGGCATTTGTATTATTGCCATTGTTTATAGCTGTCTGGCATTGTATCTCTAAATAAGCCACCATGGGGCCCATAAGAAAGCTTCATATGCCACCCGTGTGTAAAAAAAAAAAGTGATAAATATCTATCGTACGGCGCCGACATCAGCTGGCTGTCTGTGTGCAGGAAAGGGCCACCGTCAGCTGTTGGCTGATGCCAGCACGTTGTTGTTGCTTATGGATCAGTCGAGGCTTGTTTGCTGGCATGGGGCCAGCGGTTCAGATCTGTTGCTGGACGCAGTCAGTCTATGCTTGCAGGATCAGACAGGGGCTGAGGCTTCTGTGCATGTGACCACGGTCAGCTTTTGAATGATGCGCATCAGCTGTTGGGCTGGAGTCAGTCAGGCTGCGCTCGCAAGCCATGGTCGAGGGAGTCGGGGGTGTGGGGAACTGTTGGGCTTGGACCAGTTCAGGCTGTTGCTTGGATAAGTCAGGCGGCTGCTGTCAGGCTCACAGTCAATCTGTTGCTCGAGCCGGGCGAACCTCAGGGATCAGCTTTTGGGCTGTATCAGCAGCGTGTTGCTGTGACTCCATGACAGCTGTTGCTGGTTCAGTCAGCTGCTGTTGCTGCACCATGGTCAGCTGCTGGCTGAGCACCACAGTCAGGATGTTTATACTACTAACTCCAGCCACAGTCAGCTGTTGCTGTGGCAACCACCATAACAGCATGATTAGGCTAGCTCAAGAAGATGTGTGAGAGAGTGTTGTTGGGTGTGGCGTTAAGCATGAAACAATTATACGCGAGAAACAATTAACCTGCGTGCTACGTATGGGTTAGGGCCACCCAGGATAACGCCAAGAAAGTTCAGGCTGGCAATCATCGAGGACTGTCTAACTTATTTCCATTGGTGGTTCATTTAAATCTTGTCCCGCAGGATGTGACCAACAACATCAACTAACTAAGCCCTAGGGTGAATCAGGAAGAAGCATGCCTGGCGAGACATATTGGGCTCATAATTGGTTGAGGAATTTAAGGCCAGAAAAAGTTGGTTTGGAGAGATTTAAGAATTTGGTAGTGGCATAGCACAGTGTGAAACAGGGCATGAAAAGCTGAAAAATTCATCCCCCAACAATTGTTGCTAATTGTGAGGTAAACAGGCCTGTATCTGGAAGAAAATGCCAAAGCAGGACCACTACATTACTCAGGGAGTGAAAAGGCACGACTCATGACACAATTGTCCTAATGAAAGTAGCATGCTAACTCGTTAGTGTTTTGTTGTAATGCTAGTGGTGATTGCAAAGTGATTCCGTTTACTCATGTATCATCTCTGAAAATCCCAGTGTTCAAGAAAAACAGTGTCTCAATCACATCACACACACCTCAATAACTCTTCAATAAAGTAAGTGTCATTTTAAAAACATTTAATTATGTAATTATTTTGTTGCATGTCTTATTGTTTTCTTTGTATGGAAATGTATATTTCATGAATATTTTTTTTTTTAATATGGGCTTTTGGCTGTCTGTAACTATTAATTGGATTGTCCATTGATAATGGGGTAGAAGGAATTAAACTCGGCTAGCGATGAGCTCTCAGGAAACGGATTTAAAATCGTTAGTGCGGAAGGGTGGTCGCACTGGTAGAAGTATGTATATATACAGTAACTAAAAATATGACACTTACCTTTATTGAAGAGTATGTGTTTGAGCAATGAAGACACTGTTGTTCTTCTTGAACACTCTGGGATTTTCTGAGAGTGATGAGCATGCGTAAAGGCTTCACGTTTGACAATCCCCACTAGGCATTAGCAAAGCAAAACAATAAGAGGTTATCCTGGTTCTTTCATAGGCTTTTTTCCTGGGTAGTAGCCTTTTCCTCCTGAGTAAGTGTCTGAGGTGTGGGTTCCTGTTTGGCATTTTCTTCCAGAAGCAGCCTGTCTCCTTCACAATTGAACACTTGTTGGCTGTTTGGAATTTCCAGTCTTTTCAGGCCATGCCTAATCACACTTGGTGTTATTCCATGTGGATGAGCAATTCTTAAATCTCTCAAACCAAACCTTTTCTTGCCGTTAAATTCAGCTAATATGAGCACTAGTTCCAGGCATTGATTTCCTGTTTCACCAGCGAGGTTAGTTAGTTGACTAGTTTATGTGGATCACACTTGGGGGACAAGTTTAAAGACCGCCCTATTGAGAAATATAAGGTTATGAGCAGGTCCTCGATGATGTCACTGACTTTCTTGGGTTATCTCTGGGTGGCTAACTCACTGGGATTAATTGTTTCTCGATAATTGTTTCTATGTACAAAATTTATTCTCTATAAGATTACAATGGGCTGGAGTATTAACAGAAATTTGGTATTGTGTTGGTTTAGCATGTAGCTAGGAAATTGTGATTAGCAGAGTGATACGTCACTAGAACGATATTTTAGGGAGGCATGGCATAGGGGGCATTTCAGGGTCATACAAGGGTTTTCTATCTCCTTCAGATGTGAACAAAGATAAAAATTCATTGAGGCGTAAGGTTGGTATTAGGCTAAGTGACTAATATTAATAGTTTGTTGAGTTTAAGGGGCAATGGTGAATGCTTGTTGTTTTGGCACAGTATCTAGTTGTCCTATTGGAGTATTTTCACAGGATGTCAATAATTTATGAGGCAAACTAGAGATTACAATATGTCTTCAGTTATCGGTGCTAAATAGAGTGAGGCGATCGGTTCCCACTCTATTTGATAAGTGTGCAAGCGCACTTCTAGGCTTGTATGAACGTGTTATTTAGCCATTAGATGGTCCGGGGTGTATGCAGAGATAAGATGAGTCATGTCTAATCGTTAGTGTTTGAAGGTGATGTAAGTGTCTGTCTGCAGTTCTAGAGTTCTCAGGTAGGGTATGATCGGACAGATTTTAGGTGCCTTTGACATAGCATTTTAATTGTTTGTACAAAGGTTTTAGTACAGACAACGGGGAATGTCGTAGAGGATATTTGTGTCTGGTGAATTATTGCCTGTGGGTTCGTGTCACAACTATCAATGAAAGCGTGTTTAGGTCAAGGTTGATATTAGATTTTTGAAGGGCCGGCTTAGATATATATTGGTCACGGTAGTAAGTGTGGATGTTACTGAACAGGGATAAGTTTTAAAGATCTATGAAGAGTGGGGGGGGGCGTTGTGCCAGGGATGGGTTTTTCTTGTAGTGATTAATTCTTACTTTGGCAGCTTTTTGTTGGGTTAGTTATTGCTTATAGGTGTGTTGGGCTGGCTAGTTTGAATTCCGCCAGGCACAAATAGCATAAGTGAGGTACTGGATAAATAAGTGAGGTGGTATAGAGTGTGAGTAGGGCATTTTTAGCGGTCAACGTATGTAACGTATCTGGAGTAGGATCCCAACGCGTTTGCGAGGATAGCTTTGTTTTTTGGCTTATTTCAGAATATGGGCACTGACAATTCAGGTATGTATGTCAAGGTATAAGCCTAGGGAATTTTCCCCCATTATTTCTGGTAATTAAGTGTTTCAATCTTAATGTTAATGTTGTGGCATCACCTCTCTTCTAACCAAACATAATATAGTAGTAGGTACACGGTTTTGTCAGTTGTTAGAGCGTAAGTTTATTGGGCTGTCATCGCAAGAGTCGATATTTTAAATACATTCTCCATCAATCACAATGTGTTTGAGCGGTGTAGCAAAATTAGGGTGAGAGATGACGATAAGTCGTGGTCATCAGGCAAAGAGAAATGGTTTGTCAGTGTTGGGATAGGACAAATCGTTTGAAGGTCATTGATGTATATGAGGAAGAGCAGGGACCAAGGACACTATCCCTGCGGAACTCCAGTAATCAAGTGGCTGTGTTTGGGCTGATGGGGTCTGTGTCTTTAACGGTGACGTAATCAGATATCTAATAGTAATGTAAGATTTGAAATAAGCAAGCGCATGGGCCCCTTATAGCCATAGTGATCAAGTTTGTAGATAAGGGATTTCGGGTTATACCGTGTCCAAAAAGCTTTTCTTAGTCAATAAAAATTCGGCTCTGATATTCCATATTTTCAATGGGTTGTTTGGCTGTGTAAAGGCAGATCTAGCATTTTTAAGATTGGTCATCATTAGTGCTTTTATTTTTCCTGAATCCAAAACTGGGGGCAGGGGTTGAAGTATGTTTCTTGAGGGCCATGTTGTTATTTTTTTTTTTTTCTTTTTTTTTTTTTTTTTATATATAGAAATGAAGTACAGTCTCACTGTGGCACGAGTTTGTCAAAGAAGTTTTGGACAGCACATGTGTAAGTTAAGATATTGGCACTATATTGTTTAAGTCTTAAGCGGTCACCACCTTTAGATTGGGTGTAACCCTTGTCCATTTCTTGAAGTAGTTTGCGGAAGGTGCTAGTCTCTATTGACCTCTTGTTAAAAAGTAATTGAAATAGTCATGTCGAAAGTACATGGGGTCCGCTCCGCTTGGTAACAGTAATGGGTGGGAAATGAACAGATTCCCCGAGTTATTTTTAAGCTGACTGTTATGATCTCAATGACGTTCCGTGGTGCTCCAGTTGGTGCAAGAGGTAGAAGGAATAATGGAAATTTCGCATCAAGGTAGTCCCTAACCGGGACATGGGCATTGGTATGTGAGTATTTTACTGGCGTAGAGTTAGATCCTATGTTTGAGAAAGGAAGTCGTTTATCTTGTTAGCTGTGTCAGGTTGATGTAGGATGGTGTTTCATAAGGTTTAGTTAGGACAATATTATTGGTTTTTCTCAGTTTGTGGTGTCCGCTAGAATCTAGAGTGTGTGTTTTCCTCCATGTGTCTTTTTTATATCTCCCTCTAGTGTCTGGAATCTACTGGAGTAGTATAGTTTGTCTGGCTTTTTTTATTACTTTGGTTAGAGCTGATGAATAGTGTTTAAGATATCTATGTGTATTAAGAGGTAGGTCCTCTGTCTATATGTGTGGGCTTTGCATATTGGTGTTATCTTGTCAATGGGATTATCAGAATGGTGCTGGTTAAGCCATGGGGGCAACCAAGCCGTTGATGTTGTGATCTGTTTTGTTTTTATAGGACAAATGTTTGTTGTATAGTCTAAGTATGGTTGTTAAGAAAGATGTCTGTCCATCCATCATCAATACCATGGCCTCTTGGAGAATTCTGTAGGCCAATCGAACAGTCTCTAGGTCAGGGGAGGGCTTGAACTTCCTTACTGTGATGCCTGGTGTCGCATGGAGGTCTAAAGAGACTTAGTTGTATTCAAGTGGTGGTTTACTAATGTTTTGTCAGGAGGAAGGTAGGGTAGTGGTCTGTGTGGCTATCTCTGTGATTATGCCCTGATTTAAGGGGGCTAGTATAAATTGGTCCAATGTGGTCTATATAGGTTAGGTAGTCACTTGTCTCAAGGGAGGTGGCTTGGGGTTGGTTTAGATTTATATATTGTTGGTATGGGAGAAGATAGTTGTTCTATATTGTTGATGAAAATCAGTTTAGGCAGGCTGATCATATAGTAAGGGCCAAGGTTGAGTGTTGGAAGTCTCCAGCAAGAGAAGGTAGGTGCTTATTCATTTGTTTTTTGTTATTATCTGACTTTAATTTCTCCACTGAAATTTGAGATGTTGTGTGAGGTATCTGGTAAATGTCACCGATTGTTATTGGAGGTCTTCTTCTAAGGTTGTTGGGTACATTAATATTAGCAAAGAATGTATGCTCTCCATATTCATCACAAAAGCAAGTGGGTGCTAATTTACAAGATAATTGGTTATAGGTAATGAGATTGCAATCCCACCCTCCAAACTTGGTTTGGTTTCTGCAGTTGTGGAATTGTCTGTGTGATTCACTGTAGAGGGGAAATATCTATTGTGTCCTGCTTAAGCGAAGCCAGGTCTCAGTAAGAATAATGCATGAGAAGGGTGTCTATTAGTGATTCAAGTAGTCTGCTTAGGAGGTCATCATAGTGTTTGTTTAAGGACCAGATGTTGTAGTTAAGGTACTGATAGACTTTTAGCATTGTTCTATGATAGTGGTGAGGCCTTGTGAGCTGTGTAAAAAGGGCAGTTACTTTCGCCAATAGGTTTTGATTGGGTGTTCAGATAATGGAGGTTTAGATCAGGTCAACGATGAATCAATTCAACTTCTAGGTTTAAAATTATGGTTTTATTTATAGTCCTGAGATTGTGTGTTGAGTTCTACAACAGATATCTGTATTGGTTGGAAGTTGGACAAGTATAGTATCTAGAGTATTTTGGTCATGATAGTTATAGTCACTACCACACATAATGAAGTTGATGTTGTCTAGTAGAGTTGTGCTGGAATGAACCTAAAGGTACAAGCTAGGTATAGAACTAGTAATATCAAAAGCAACCTATGAAAGATGGCTAACTCTTACGTTTTGTAGTAATGCTAGTGGGGATTGCAAAGTGAAGCCTTTACTAGTGTATCACTCTCAAATTCCCGGTGTTCAAGAAACCCAATGTCGTCAAGACTAAATTGTGTATGTTTTTTTTTTATTTTTTATTAACACATAGGCTAATTCCCACCAAGGCAGGGTGGCCCGAAAAAGAAAAACTTTCATCAATCACTCCATCACTGTCTTGCCAGAGGAGTGCTTTACACAACAGTTATAAAACTGCAACATTAACACCCCTCCTTCAGAGTGCAGATGCTGTTCTTCCTATCTCCAGGACTTGATTCTGAGCTACCAGTTTCCCTGATTCCCTTCATAAATGTTACCTTGTTCACACTCCAACAGCACATCAAATATTAAAAAACATTTGCTTCCATTCACTCCTATCAAACATGGTCATGCATGTCTGCTGGAAGTTCAAGACCTTTGCACACAAAACCTCCTTTAATCCCTCCCTCCAACCTTTCCTAGGCCGATGCCTACCCTGCCTTTTCTCCACTACAGATTTATTCACTCTCGAAGTCATTCTTTTTTGTTCCTTTCTCTCTACATGTCCGAACCACCTTAAAAACCCCTCCTCAGCCCTCTGGATAATAGTTTTAGTAATCCCGCACCTTCTCCTAATTTCCAAGCTACAAATTGTCTGCATTATATTCACACCACACACTTCCCTCAGACATGACATCTCCACTGCTTCCAACCTTCTCCTTGTTGCAACATTCATCGCCCATGCTTCACACCCATATAGGTGTGTTGGCATAACTATAC
Organism: Cherax quadricarinatus; assembly: GCF_026875155.1. Taxonomy (NCBI): domain Eukaryota; kingdom Metazoa; phylum Arthropoda; class Malacostraca; order Decapoda; family Parastacidae; genus Cherax; species Cherax quadricarinatus. The sequence goes on along the minus strand of NC_069486.1, from coordinate 18,210,580 downwards.
TCTCATACATTCCCCTCTTTGCTTCCACAAACAAAGTTCTTTGTCCCAACAGACCCCAAAGTGCACCACTCGCCCTTTTCCCCTCATCAGTTCTATGATTCACCCCATCCTTCATAGACCCATCTGCTGACAAGTCCACTCCTAAATATCTGAATACATTCACCTCCTCCATACTCTCTCCTTCCAATCTGATATCCACTTAATCTTATTGTTATCCTCATCACCTTACTCTTTCCTATATTCACTTTTAATTTTCATCTTATACATACCCTACCAAATTCATCCACCAACGTCTGCAACTTCTCTTCAGAATGTCCCAAAAGCACAATGTCATCAGCAAAGAGCAACTGTGACAACTCCAACTTTGTATTTGATTCTTTATATTTTAGCTCCACACCTCTTGCCAAGACCTCACAGTCACTTATCTTGCAACCCCATCTATAAATATATTGAACAGTCACAGTAACATCACACACCCTTGTCTAAGGCCTACTTTTACTGGGAAATAATCTCCCTCTCTCCTACATTCTCTAACTCTTCACTGCTATCATACACTTGCAACATCTGCCACATTGCTCCCTATCCACCCTGTCATATGCCTTTTCTAAATCCATAAATGCCTCAAAAACCTCTTTAGCCTTATCTAAATACTGTTCACCTATATGTCTCACTGTAAACACTTGGTCTACACACCCCCTACCTTTCCTGAAGCCTCCTTGTTTATCTGCTATCCTACTCTCTCTTACTCTTTTAATTTTTTTCAATAATAACTCTACCATGCATTTTACCAGGTATACTCAACAGACTTATTTTTTTTTTTTATTATCACACTGGCCGATTCCCACCAAGGCAGGGTGGCCCGAAAAAGAAAAACTTTCACCATCATTCACTCCATCACTGTCTTGCCAGAAGGGTGCTTTACACTACAGTTTTTAAACTGCAACATTAACACCCCTCCTTCAGAGTGCAGGCACTGTACTTCCCATCTCCAGGACTCAAGTCTGCCTGGCCCCTTCATAAATGTTACTTTGCTCACAGTCCAACAGCACGTCAAGTATTAAAAACCATTTGTCTCCATTCACTCCTATCAAACACGCTCACGCATGCCTGCTGAAAGTCCAAGCCCTCGCACACAAAACCTCCTTTACCCCCCCCTCCAACCTTTCCTAGGCCGACCCCTACCCCCCTTCCTTCCACTACAGACTGATACACTCTTGAAGTTATTCTGTTTTGCTCCATTCTCCCACATGTCCGAACCACCTCAACAACCCCTTCCTCAGCCCTCTGGACAACAGTTTTGGTAATCCCGCACCTCCTCCTAACTTCCAAACTACGAATTCCCCTGCATTATATTCACCACACTTTGCTCTCAACATGACATCTCCACTGCCTCCAGCCTTCTCCTGCTGCAACATTCATCACCCATGCTTCACACCCATATTAAGAGCTTGGTAAAACTATACTCTCATACTTTCCCCCCTTTTGCCTCCAAGGACAAAGTTCTTTGTCTCCACAGACTCCTAAGTGCACATTCACCCTTTTCCCCTCATCAATTCTATGATTCACCTCATCTTTCATAGACCCATCTGCTGACACGTCCACCCCAAATATCTGAATACATTCACCTCATCCATACTCTCTCCCTCCAATCTGATACCCAAATCTTTCATCACCTAATCTTTTTGTTATCCTCATAACCTTACTCTTCTGATTCACTTTAATTTTCCTCTTTTGCACACCCTAACCAAATTCATCCACCAATCTCTGCAACTTCTCTTCAGAATCTCCCAAGAGCACAGGTATCAGCAAAGAGCAACTGTGAAAACTCCCACTTTATGTGTGATTCTTTATCTTTTAACTCCACGCCTTTGCCAAGACCCTCGCATTTACTTCTCTTACAACCCCATCTATAAATTATTAAACAACCACGGTGACAAACACACATCCTTGTCTAAGGCCTACTTTTACTGGGGAAATAATTTTCCTCTTTCCTACTACCAACTTGAGCCTCACTATCCTCGTAAAAACTCTTTCATGCTTTCAGTAACCTACCTCCTACACCATACACCTGCAACATTCTGCCACATTGCCCCCCTATCCACCCTGTCAACGCCTTTTTCCCAAAACCATAAATGCCACAAAGACCTCTTTAGCCTTATCTAAATACTGTTCACTTATATGTTTCACTGTAACACCTGGTCCACACACCCCCTACCTTTCCTAAAACCTCCTTGTTCATCTGCTATCCTATTCTCCGTCTTACTCTTAATTCTTTCAATAATAACTCTACCCTACACTTTGCCCAGGTATACTCAACAGCTTATTTCCCCCTATAATTTTTGCACTCTCTTTTTTTTCCCCTTTGCCTTTATACAAAGGAACTATGCATGCTCTCTGCCAATTCCCCAGGTACCTTACCCTCTTCCATACATTTATTAAATAATTGCACCAACCACTCCAAAACTTATTCCCACCTGCTTTTAACATTTCTATCTTTATCCCATCAATCCCGCTGCCTTAACCCCCTTTCATTTTAACTACTGCCTCACGAACTTCCCCACACTCACAACTGGCTCTTCCTCACTCCTACAAGATGTTGTTCCTCCTTGCCCTATACACGAAATCACAGCTTCCCCATCTTCATCAACATTTAACAATTTCCTCAAAATATTCCCTCCATCTTCCCAATACCTCTAACTCTCCCTTTAATAACTCTCCTCTCCCATTTTTAACTGACAAATCCATTGGTTCTCTAGGCTTTCTTAACTTGTTAATCTCACTCCAAAACTTTTTTTTATTTTTAACAAAATTTGTTGATAACATCTCACCCACTCTCTCATTTGCTCTCTTTTTACATTGCTTCAAAACCCCTCTCTTAACCTCTCTCTTTTTCTCCATATACTCTTCCCTCCTTGCAATCACTTTTTACTTTGTAAAAAAATTCTCATATCTAACTTTTCTCCCTTACTACTCTCTTCACATCACCCTTCCACCAATCGCTCCTCTTCCCTCCTCAACCCACTTTCCTGTAACCACAAACTTCTGCTGAACACTCTAACACTACATTTTAAACCTACCCCATACCTCTTCGTCCCATTGCCTATGCTCTCATTAGCCCATCTATCCTCCAATAGCTGTTTATATCTTACCCCAACGCCTCCTCTTTTTGTTTATAAACCTTCACCTCTCTCTTCCCTGATGCTTCTTTCTCCTTGTATCCCATCTATCTTTTACTCTCATGTAGCACAACTAGAAAGTGATCTGATATATCTGTGGCCCCTCTATAAACATGTACATCCTGAAGTCTACTCAACAGTCTTTTATCTACCAATACATAATCCAACAAACTACTGTCATTTCGCCCTACATCATATCTTGTATACTTATTTATTCTCTTTTTCTTAAAATATGTATTACCTATAACTAAACGCCTTTCTGTACAAAGTTGAATCAAAGGGCTCCCATTATCATTTACACCTGGTACCCCAAACTTACCTACCACACCCTCTCTAAAAGTTTCTCCTACTTTAGCATTCAGGTCCCCTACCACAATTACTCTCTCACTTGGTTCAAAGGCTCCTATACATTCACTTAACATCTCCCAAAATCTCTCTCTCTCTCCTCTGCATTCCTCTCTTCTCCAGGTGCATACACGCTTATTATGACCCACTTCTCGCATCCAACCTTTACTTTAATCCACATAATTCTTGAATTTACACATTCATATTCTCTTTTCTCCTTCCATAACTGATCATTCAACATTACTGCTACCCCTTCCTTTGCTCTATCTCTCTCAGATACTCCAGATTTAATCCCATTTATTTCCCCCCACCGAAACTCCCCTACCCCCTTCAGCTTTGTTTCGCTTAGGGCCAGGACATCCAACTTCTTTTCATTGATAACATCAGCAATCATCTGTTTCTTGTCATCTGCACTACATCCACGCACATTTAAGCATCCCAGTTTTATAAAGTTTGTACACTCTTTTATCCCCTTTGCCTTTATACAAAGGAACTATGCATGCTTTCTGCCAATCGTACATCAGCCAATCGTACGTCAGCCAATCGTATGTCAGCTTGTGTGCGGCCAGCAGTAACAGCCTGGTTGATCAGACCCTGATCCACCAATGGGCCTGGTCTCAGACTGGGTTGCTTGAGCATTGACCCCCAAAACCCTCTCCAAATAAACTCCAGGTATCCATAGGTACTTTTCCCTCTTCCATACATTTATTAAAAAATAGCACCAATCACTCCAAAACTATATCGCCACCTACTTTCAACATTTCTATCTTTATACCATTAATCCCAGCTGCCTTATCCCCTTCCATTCTTCCCACTGCCTCACCAACTTCCGCCACACTCACAACTGACTCTTCCTCACTTCTACAAGATGTTATTTCTCCTTGCCCTATATATGAAATCACAGCTTCCGTATCTTCATCAACATTTAACAATTCCTCAGAATATTCCCTCCATCTTCATGATACCTCTAACTCTCCATTTAATAACTCTCCTTGCCTATTTTTAACTGTCAAGTCCATTTGTTCTCTAGGCTTCCTCTGCTTATTAATCTCTCTCCAAAACTTTTTCTTATTTTCAACAAAATTTATTGATAACGTCTCACCCACTCTCTCATTTGCTCTCAATTTTACATTGCTTCACCACTCTCTTGACCTCTCTTTTTCTCTCCATATACTCTTCCCTCCTTAGATCACTTCTACTTTGTAAAAATCTCTCATATGCTAACTTTTTTTCCCTTATTACTCTCTTTACATCATTCCACCAATCAGCTCTTCTTCCCTCCCGCACCCACTTTCCTGTAACCACAAACTTCTGCTGAACACTCTACACTACATTCTTAAACCTACTCCATATGTATTTGACCCCATTGCCTATGCTCTCACTAGCCCATCTATCCTCTAATAGTTGTTATATCCTTACCCTAACTGCCTCCTCTTTTAGTTTATACACCTTCACCTCTCTCTTACTTGCTGCTCTTCTATTTTCCTCCTATCCCATCTACCTTTTACTCTCAATGTAGCTACAACTTAAAAATGATCAGATATATCAAATGGCCCCTCAATAAATATGTACATCCTGAAGTCTACTCAACAGTCTTTTATCTACCGATACATAATCCAACAAACTACTGTCATTTCGCCCTAACATCATATCTTGTATACTTATTTATCCTCTTTTTCTTAAAATATGTATTACCATATAACTAAACCCCTTTCTATACAAAGTTCAATCAAAGGGCTCCCCATTATCATTTTGCCCTACATCGTATCTTGCATACTTATTTATCCTCTTTTTCTTGAATACTTATTACCTATAACTAAACCCCCTTTTCTATACAAAGTTAAATCACTTACACCTGGCACCCCAAACCTACCTACCACACACCTCTCTAAATGTTTTCTCCTACTTTAGCATTTAGGTCCCCTACTGCAATTACTCTCTCACTTGGTTCAAAGGTTCCTATACATTCGCTTAACATCTCTCAAAATCTCTCTCTCCTCTATACTTTTCTGTTCTCCTGGTGCATACACACTTATTTTGACCCACTTTTCATATCCAGCCCTTATTTTAATCCACATAATCCTTGAATGTACACATTTATATTCCCCTCTTCTCCTTTCATAACTGATCTTTCAACATTATTACTACTCCTTCCTTAACTATAACTCTCTCAGGTACTCCTGACCTAATCTCATTTATTTATCCCCACTGAAACTCACCTACCCCTTTCAGCTTTGTTTTGCTTAGGGCCAGGACATCCAACTTCTTTTCATTCATAACATCAGCAATCAGTTGTGTCATATCATCCACGCTACATCGACGCACATTCAAGTATCCCAGGGGTTACCAGCCCATTGCTCCCGGCATTTTAGTCGCCTCATACACACGAATGGCTTATGGAGGTAAGATTCTTTTCCACTTCCCACAGACAATAGAGGAAAAAAACGAGAGCAAGAACTATTAAGAAAGAAGAAAAAACCTAGATGTGTGTTTGTATATATATGATGTGTGTGCCTGTGTAGTGTGATGTAAGTGTAAGTAGAAGTAGCAAGATACACCTGTTATTCAGGGTGTTTATGAGACAGAAAAAAGACACCAGCAATCCTACCATGATGTAAAACAGTTTACAGGTTTCTGTTTCACAGTCACCTGGCAGGATGGTAGTACCTCCTTGGGTGGTTGCTGTCTACCAACCTACTATGTGGAGAGCAAACTGTAAGGCATTGGTCACCAGGGTCATTTTTCTTGATTGGTTCTATGACATGTTTGGCCCCACTGTGCAAAAATACCTCCTGGAAAATAAATTATTACTCAAATGCCTCCTGGTAATGGACATTGCTCCTGCTCATCCTCGTGACTTGCAAGAGCATATTGTGGGGAGTTGAGCTTCATTAAAGTAAAGTTTTTGCCTCCTAATACCACTCCTCTCCTCCAGCTCCTGGACCAGCAGGTCATTTCAAACTTCAAAAAATGTACGCTAAAGCAGTGTTTGGAAAGTGCTTCGAAGTGACCTCAGGCACTGAATTGACCCTAAGAGAGTTCTGGAAAGATCACTTCAGTATTTTCAGTTGCATAAACCTTATAGGCAAGTCTTGGGAGGGAGTGACTTACAGGACTTTGAACTCTGCTTGGAGAAAACTGTGGCCAGATTGTGCACAAGAGAGGGATTTTGAAGGGTTTGGGGCTAACCCTGAGGAGCCTATGCCAGTTGTGGAATCTATTGTCATTGGGGAAGTCCATGGGGTTGGAGGTTAGTGACAAGGATTTGGAAGAGTTGGTGGAGGACGACGATGAAGAGTTAACCACTACAGAGCTGCAAGAGCTTCAGGTGCAACAGCAGCAGATCACAGCTCAGGAATTTGCTTCAGAGGTGGAGGAAGAGAGATGGAGGAAGTTGCCTTCATCAAAGATTAAGGAGATTTGTACAATGTGGTCGAAGGTGCAAGCATTTATGGATGAACATTATCCTGACACAGCTGTTGTAAACGTATTTGGCAACATGTACAATGACATTCTTGTGTTCCCATTTAGGAAATTTATAACCCTTTCAGGGTCCATCCCGGAGATCTACGCTTCACGTTGAGTGTCCCAAACCGTAGATCAACGCCAAAATTCCTAGCGCCGTTACAAAATTAGAGCGCGAAAGCGCTCATAGGCCTACATGTGACAGAACGGTCCTGCGTGGTGGGTGTCGACATTAACAAAAAAATTCTAGGCGCCCGCATAGCATTGTGGGAACACCCGGCTCAGTTACTCTTTGTTAACCATGCTTCGTCGCAAGGTCAGCTCTCACTCCCTGGAAAATTGGGGACTCTCCTCTTCAATATGAATATTCTGACATTCTGATGAAGTGGAAATGAAGACGAATATCTACAGCTTGATCATTAGTGACCGAAAAGAATGACCAGGATATCGATAATAAGTGCAGAAAAACCCTGAATGATCCTCAACCTTCTACCCTGGTGTGGCAACTCGTCTCACAGTTAGTTGTGCCTCACAGCAAGAGAAAAACAAATATTTCCGCGTGGCCAGGCCTCTGACTTCATAATGATGATGATAGTATATATGGATTGTGATTTTTTGCACTCGACGATCAATCAGAGTAGTGATAGTGAGAATTATAATGTCACCTTGAAGCGTCGGATTTCACTGCTGCATGCACTTGGTTAGTGTACCCTATCTGGCCCATGGCATGGAGTACAATCCAGAGTACATTCCGGAGTACATCCCAGAGTACATCCCAGAGAACTCCCGTGGCCCTACAACCAGTTTTAGGTAGTTGATAGTGAGGATGATGTGCTACACTTGGCATGGATAGACACAGGCATCAGAGATGTGTTGAGTGTGATGTTAGTGCACCGCCATGCATGATTTTTGAAAACTCACACCCAGGTGGGACCCACGCTGACTGACTCTTCCGTTCAAGGACAAAGCGTAGCGTCAGCCACCAGCCCACCACACCCACAACCACACCACACAAAAAGCCTATAAATGTCCATATCCACCAGCAAACTGTAAAGTGGGGATTGGCAGCAAAATCCCAATTTGTTCCCAAGCCTCACCACTTTGATGACTATAAAGATGGAATTTCTTACCTACTTTCCCATTGGACCACGCCAATGAACTTTGGAATTCTTTTGAATTATTCTTTGACCAGCCATTGATGGAAACTATGTCAGGGAAAGTAATAAGTATTTTGAGTACACCATGGCATATAGATCAAACAACCACAGTCAAACTACACAGGTGGAAAGAGATTACTGTTTGCAGAAATTATTTTGCATTTTTGAAACAAAAAATGCTTAGGCCCACATGTCTATAAGCATAAATAAAAGCTTACTGGTCCACAGATCGGCTAATTTCTAACCCTCGGTCTTTCAGTGAAATCATACCAGTGAACAGTTTATCTACTCTTACGTATGTTGGCACTTCTCTACAAAACCAGGCCGACAGAAGTGATCAGGTTTATACAAGATAGAAATGTTTTCATGTATCTCAAACAAAAGTTCAGCATAATACTTTTATCCATTCAAGAATCCTGTAATTGACGATCTTTGATTTGTTTCAAAGGTAGACTGTCATTAAAGCAGTATATACCGAGCAAGAGGAAAACTTTGGTATAAAAACTGTTTTGTACCTCTGTGACTTTTGACAGTGCCTGGGTTGATATTGTTGTATACACGAGAAGAAAAACACGAAAGATACAAAGAATATTATTGGGTATCTCAGGTGACATAGTGAGAAACATGATGGCACCTATCTTGGTAAGGGGCCTACATTAATATACCGATAACTGGTACACAAGCCCATTACCTCAGTGAATTCATGCGAGTGAACAAGACAGATGTGTGTGGCACAATGGCGTTCTAATCGTAAACATATGCCCAGGCTGAACGCAGGTGCACGTGTGATGACGTGCAGGTGTTTATAAGTAAATAAGGGTAAAGTAAATATATTCAGGTATACACAATACAGTTTACATAAAATTACATAGAATTAAATGACTGCCAATGACCATCATTGGCATTACGGAGGCATGGACAAACGAGATGTCACATTGTTGACAACCATTCACCATAATGAAAATGCAAGACAGTGGCAAAGTTGATCGAGAGACTAAAGATGTATTCAAAAATCAGTGACAGTGAATGATTATACACAAAACATGCGCTTGGTTGACAAATGTGACATGCAGATTGGTTTTGTTGACTGTGTTCGTAAGATTACAAGTGGTACATGAAACTTTTTCTCTATCTCATGGACATTTCAAATGCTCAATGCATATAAATGATACCAAATAAAGACTGCAACAGACCACCGTATGGTGAATTTGTTTGTCTGGTTCAGAACAACTCATAATGACGTACCAGGTAAGAATCACCTGGCTATACAACGAAGGTCCTCGAATTACTCCAGGAAATACCCAAGCGTTTGAAGAAAGGGAAGTGATCAATTCAAAATACACGCTTCCTTCAACTCATAAGACATTTGCTCAAAGAGAATGGCATCGTCTGTGCACAAACAAAACGACCGGCAACAAAGAAGCAAAGACACTCGGTTTATGTGTAGGAATGTATGCCTCTGTGCATTGGTTTTTGCCTTGTTTCAAGGGTTCCACAAGCTCCAAGCAGTTCTAAGAACCATGTCCAGTGATTGTAAATAATTAAATATATTATAGACATTAGGAATTATACAAATTTGTGCATGTTTATGTATAAACAACAGTGGTAAACAATAATATGCTAATAACTTAGTGCGGTTATTGTGTTTCAATACAGTGAGTTTATATATATACAGTGGACCCCAGCATAACGATTTACCTCGAATGCGACCATTAATGTAAGTAGTATTTATGTAAGTGCAAATTGTACTGTTTATGTTGGGGGTCTGAAATGGACTAATCCCTACCTCACAATATTCCTTATGGAACAAAATTCGTATCCAGTACTTGCACCTAAAACATACTTCTGGAGTGAAAAAATATCAGTTAACCTGGTCCACTGTACATTATATACAGTATTGGTCTCTCAGGCCCCAAATGTTATATGAAAGAAAAAAATTGGAAAAGAAAGAAAAAACTATAAAAACCCGCTAATAATGTAATGCGCGTATGTGGAATTCATCGATGTTGCTGCCACCTTCATCACTTTTTGACAAACTATCTTGGCACTGTATCGCGGAAGTACTGATCAGAACTTTTTTTTTTTTGTCTTATTACTTCACAAAAATATGCTCTTTATTCTTAAAGATTTTTTTTTTTTTTTTTTTTTCAAAATTTCTTGACACTGGAGCACACCACTTAGATATTTGGCCTTGGACCCTGAAGGGGTTAAAGCGATGCCAGAAACAGCTCCTCTGGACAGTTATTTTGGTGACAGGGGCCAATGATTCTCAAGCTGGTCCTAGTGCTTTTAAAAAACAAAGAAGGAGGTAACCCCAGAAAGGACTTGTTATCTGAAGTCCTTATGGAAGTGGATTCCCTTCCAAACAATAGTACAACTTCTTCCTCTCCTCCCCTCCTCCTGTCTCATCACTCATAAATAAGTCCACAATAAAGGTTAGTGTCTGTCAGTATTGTTTTATTGTGCATCTCATTGCGGTGTGTAGGAAAGTAAACTTCCATGTAAACAAAATTATTTTTGTTTAATAATTTGGTTCTAGAACAGATTAATTGGATTTCCATTACAGTATTTCTTATGGGATAATTTAATTGGCTAACTTCCAAACTGGTTAAAGCGAGCTCCGGAATGGATAATGCCAATAACCGAGGGTCCACTGTATATTCCTCTTAAGATCCACTTCCCATCAGTGTTTGTACTAAAAGTTGAAAGAGGAAGTCCAGAATTCACCGGGGAGTGCGAGCTTCCTGCTGCTAGACATGGTGACACAAAGTCAACTTTGGCGCGTTCACACAACCCATGGAGGCAATCCAAATTTTTTCTAATAGTGCGCATCATTGACCTCAACAGACCCATTCTCTAGATGTAGGCCAACCGCCCTTCTCACACTAAATGTGAGGCTGCCTAGAATTTTGGTGTAGATCTACGGTTTTTGATCTACAACTCAAAGCCAAAAGAACTACAGCATGACCCGCCGGAAAGGGTTAAGTATGAAGGGAAGGAGAAAGATTCAATTGATTTGTAAAGAGAGTTACCTGGGAGTTTAACCTGAGAGAGTTCCGGGGGTCAACGCCCCCGCGGCCCCGGTCTGAAACCAGGCCTCCTGGTGGATCGAGCCCTGATCAACCAGGCTGTTGCTGCTGCGCTGCACGCAAAACCAACGTACGAGCCACAGACCGCTGATCAGGAACTGACTTTAGTTGCATGTCCAGTGCCAGCTTGAAACTGCCAGGGTCCCTGTTGGTACATCCCCCTTATGTGTGGCTGGGAAGTCCAGTTGAACAGTCTCAGGCCACGACACTTATTGTATGTCTCATTAACGTGCTAGAGATACCCCCAGCCTTTCCATTGGGATGGTGCATCGTCTGCCAAGTCTTTTGCTTACGTATGAGTGATTTTCCCCGTGTGCAAGTTTCGGTACGAGTCCCGCTAGATTTTCCACAGGTTGTACATAATCAAGTATCTCTCCCTCCTGCATTCCAGGGAAACAAGGTTTAGGAACCTCAAGTGCACCCAGTAATTGGAGGTGTTTTTATCTCCGTTATGCGCGCCGTGAAAGTTCTCTGTACATTTCTAGGTCGGCCCAGCCTAGATAGAACAAGTGACCTTAAGAGTGTCATCAGGGCTTGGCCTCCCTAGTTTTGAAGGTTCTCATTTATCCATCCTTCATTTTTCTAGCAGAAGCGATTGATTACAATGTTTATGGTCCTTGAAGGTGATATCCTCTGACATGAACCCTCCCATCTTTGACTTGGTGTTTCGTTCTAATTTGAGGCCAGAATTTGGTTGTACTCTGATGAAGATTTAATTCCTCATGTATACCATATCTGAGTATTGAAATTTCTCATCGTTGAACTTTCATATTGTTTTCTTCTGCAGTCCCACGGGAAGAATTTGGTTATGTCCTGCCTGTAGCCGTGCAGTGTAATATTTGTTGACAAACCCTATCATAGAATCTTTTTTATAGCATGAGTTGTGGTAAGTTATTTAGGTGCTCCCTGTCTGTTCTTTAGTGCTTTGATGATAAGCCAGATTTCAGTAGGGTTTGTTTGCGGCTAAAAATAGAGATTTTGGTAGTTGCCAGAGGAAAAAGTCTTTTTGGTTTGATGTCTGAGTTTTGGGATTTTGCTTGCTTAGCTTTTCCAAAGAGTCAAGAAGACATTAAGGCATTTTGGCATTATCTATTTGGGTTTTTTTGGTAAAAAAATATGAACCACATTCATCAGTATCAAGATTGACTGCTAACTCATTTTGCCGGTCGATGTTAACTTAATGCTGTAATAAAGTTATTAACAGATGACTCATTATGTAATTGGAAGGAGATCTTAGTTGTGTCCTGAGGCAATTTACATAAGTTGTTTATGAGAAAGATAGGATTGGTGGTCAGTGTGTTTAGCTGAGATTATTCCTGCTTTTAAATGGGTGTATAGTGTTTGTCCAATATGGTCTGTAATGATGCATTTGTCTCAGAGATTCATGGCCAGTTTTTGTTATTGTGGCAGAATAAGCAGCTGCTCATTGTTTATAAATTGAGTTACTTTGTTACAAGGTCAAGGATGATGTTTTTATGATAAGTCCCAATGTGAAGTATCAGGTGTATTTATCATCTCTGCATCAGTTATTGTGTTCTTAGTTTTTTTCACTAATTAGTAAATATTGGAGTGAGTACACTATAGATTGGTCCAACTTTTTAAGGTTTTTAAGATCTTTGAATAAAATTTAATCAAATGTCTATTCACCATATTCCATCCCTTTTGCATGAAAATTGTATACATTTAAGTACATCATAGAAGTATATAGAGCCATTTCCACCTCCTAATTGGTCTGGCCTACAATTGTGTATGACGTGTAGCAATGTAATGGCATAGATGTATGTTACATCAGGCTTTAGCCATGTTTTTTCAATGAGAGTAATGATCAAACAACTGAATTTAGAGCAATGATTAGTTCATGAGGTCATCAAAGTGAGGAAAAGTTCTATAGAGAGGGTACGGGGAGATAGAGTAACAATAGTTTCATTGCCGGCTACTTTTAAGGTAGGGTAGTCAAGCACCCCGCTATTTCCCGCCTTCTTTTCCCCCACCCTCTAAAGTTGATAGTTTGAATTGCCGGCTGCTTGTTAAGGTAGGTCAGTCTAGCTCCCCTATCCCTCCCCTCCTTCTTCGCCCCCCCCCCTGAAAGGGACCTGGGGCTTCCATTCCAAACAGTAATCACTAGACTTCACAGCTCCCAGCACTACTGTAAGTACATCCTACCTTGATTCTAGTGATTTATTGGGTTTGAAAGCTTCACTTTTGACCATAATAAACTTATCCTTTCAACAGTCTTGCTCTAGGTTGACCTGTTGTAATAATCCAAACCACATCTTTTAGGTAATTGTAACTTATCATGGAGATTGGATTTTTTAGCAGTGGTTAACCTGTCTATCTTTTCAGCCTTGGATGACAGAGAGGGTCACCTGTCAATCAACGAGAAGACAGGATTGAGATGGACTAACTCCTGAGACTTTTCCCTTTTGGATTTAATTTACCTGTGCACCTGTATGAAATTGCAGGACGTAACCCCTCATCATTTGCAGCAGTAAAGAACCTGCTTCCTGTCATCGGGATAGAATACTCAGGCTATAATGTGATGACTAGCCAGTGGTTGTAACAACACCTGCGACCCCCCCCATCATCAGCCACGGCTACGATTTTCAACAAGCAGTGTCACCAACACCAGACACCAAGTTTAAATTAGCGTTTAATCATTATCATTAATATTTTTCATTTTCTTTAATGTAGGATTAATATTTCATATTTAAGGAGTTTTATATTTTAATATTTTCAATAACATAACAGTTTTTATGTTTCTGATTTATTATTTCTTTTTCTATTCATTAATTTTCCTTAGAAGCCCAGCTTTGGTAATAACATCTGAAGTTATTACAGGGCTGAGTAGCCTTCACAAGTGGCGACCCCTGCCATGATAACAACTCGACATAATCAAGATTCAATTCTATCTCGAATCTACCATTGGAACTTCAAGGCTGCATACCACAAACGGTTTACCACCACCATGAGTTATCATTCTATGTGTAGGAGACAATACTAATGCCAGAAAAAAAATCCCCCCCCCCAGTACCAACAATACACCAGTCCGAACATTCTTCTTTGCAAATAACCAGGGGCCTAAAGCCAGCCACAAACAACAAAAAACCTTTCCAATCCTGAACTGCCTTGCGGAGGCAAAGGCAATGTTCGCGGGTTCTTTTTTTTTTTTTTTTTTTTTTTTTTTTTTTTTTTTTTTTTTGCTTTTCACACTGAGACCCACATAAAGTTCACATTGGACAACGAATAATGGATCCCAGTTACAACCTATACAGGATGTGACAGGTAACAGGCAAAAAGGGGGAGGTTGGCCTGTACAATGCAGAGTCATTTGTTTGCACAGAACTGCTTAATGCCTCAAATGATGTAGTGGAAATTTTAGCAGTAAGTCGAGAACCGAAACCCTCTCATTGTGGTAGTCTACAAACCCTTCCCGTCGATGCAACATCCCAGCATTTCCAGGAACAGCAGTTAAAAAATTGACCACTGTCTGGAAAATCTTCCAGCTCCTGCACCCAACATCTTGCTACCTGGGGGATTTCACCTTAAGGCACCTAAGAATGGGAGGAAATATATCAAATAATATTGTTGCAAGTAATAACACCAGAGGCAGCTCTCTGATGAAAACTTTCACATACAAAACTTTTAAAACTCTGCACAAAATTTCAATTTAAAAACCAGCAAATAATAGAGCCTATAGACTGGAGAAATACACTAGACCTCATCTTCACTAACAGTGATGATCTGAAAAGAAATGTCACCATATCCAAAACAATATACTCAGATTCACAACATATTGAGGTTCAGACATGTTAGCGTGGAGCCTCGACTGACATAATGAGACTAGTCACGAGGGACATTCACCAAATTCACTTCAATAACAAAAACATAAAGTGGGACCAAGTAAACCAAGTCCTAACCGATATCAAGCTGGGAAGAATATACAAAGCCAACACAGACCTCCAACTTATGCTTTATGGCTAGAACAGATTAACTCGGCGGCACTCGATTATGCACAAGGCTTATTCCTCGAAAGAAAAAGGGAGGAGTAGATGTAATAGAAGAGACAGGCGCTCCCTTTACAGGTGACGGAAAAGAATAACAAGAGCGGGCTAAAAGAGGTCAAATATATCTGAAATAGCTTAGGAGACACTGGTCAGAGAAATAGCAAGCATCGAACTTAAGCTAAAAGAATCCTTTAGGAGTCAGGAATCGCGGGAAGACCTAAAGCCCTAATGAAATCGAAAGAAACCCAAAGTATTTCTTCTCCTATGCCAAAATTCCAAAATCCGAGAACACAACGTCCAGTATTGGGCCCGCTTCTTTAACAAGATGGGTCATACACAGAGACAGCAAGGAAATGAGTGAGCTTACTCCAAGTCCCATTATGACTCATTTTTAGCAAGCCGCTACCCAGACTGAGAAGTCGAAGATCAAAATGAATTTTCATTAAGCCACAAAATTTGATTAACACTAGCCTATCCGATGTTATCAGTGAATGCCAAAAATGGACTTCGAACAGGCGAAAAATGACACGCCCATGCACTCCTGCCCCACGGCAGACACCATGAACTCTGTGTTCCATCAAGAACTGCAAAGAAGCCCCCTATCACAGCCTTTTCCAGGCTTATGGAGAGGACTCATGGACATTGGTCGCCCTCAGTTACTAAAAACCACAGACATGTCCCCACCCACAAAGGGGGCAGTAAAGCAACAGCAAAGAACCTACAGGACCAATAGCACTCACATCCCATTTCAATAAAAATCTTTGAAAGGGTCCTAAAGAAGCAAGAACACCACCCATCTAGAAACCCATCCATTACACAACCCAGGGCAACATGGTTTTAGAAACAGGTCGCTCGGTCTGTCTCAACTATGGATCCTACGACAAGGCCTAAATGCACTAGAAGACAAAATGAATGCAGATGTAATATATACAGACTTTGCAATAGCTTTCGACAAGTGTGACCATGACGTAATAGTGCACAAAATGCGTGCTAAAGAATGGACAGGAAAAGTCGGTCGATGGATCTATAATTACCTCACTAACAAAACTCAGAGGAGTATTCGTCAACAAATAAAAGTCAGAGGCAGCTAACGTGAAAAGCTTCTTCCACAAGGCCACAGTACTCCTCCATTTTGTATCCTCATGCCTCATATTCCGACATAGACAAGGATGTCACCACACACACCGTGTCTCCTTTGCAGATGACACCAATCTGCATGACATGTCTTCCATTGCAGACACAGCAAGGCCCCAGGCTATATCCAACCAAATCTTTCAGTTGGGCCTGCAAGAACACAATATGAAGTTAAACGATGAGGAAATTTCAATACTCAGATATGGTTAAACATGAGGAAATTAGATCTTCATCAGAGTACAAAACAAATTCTGGCCACAAAATAGAGCGCAACACAACGTCATAGACTGGGAGTGTCATATCTAGGATTCACACCTTCCAAGGACCAAACATTGTATCAATCGCATCTGCTAAAAAATGACAGGATGGATAATGAGAAACCTTCAAAACTAGGGAGAAGCCATTGCCCATGAGACACCTCTTCAGTCACTTGTTCCAATCTAGGCTGGAATAATTTGCTGCACACTAACAACACTTTCCAGAGCAGGTGAAAATTGCCGACCTAGAAAATTGTACAGAAACTTGCACGGCGCGCAGTACGAGATAAAACACCACAATACTGGGAACACTTGAGGTTCCTAAACCCAGTATTCCCCTGGAATGCAGAAGGGAGAGATACAAGATTATATACCCATGAAAATCCTAGAGGACTAGTACCGAACTTGCACAAACGACAATCACTCACTATGAAATGCAAAAGACTTGGCAGACGATGTAACCATCCCCCCAGTGAAAAGCAGGGGTATCACTAGCACTTTAACAGACCATACAATAAGTGTCAGGGGGCCCGAGACTGTTCAAAAACTGCCTCCCAGCACACATAAGGGGATTACCACAGACCCCTGCAGTCTTCAAGCTGGCACTGGAACAAGCACCAAAGCAGTTCCTGATCACTGTCTGGGCTCTACGTTGGTTTGCATACAGCCAGCAAGCAACAGCCTGGGATGATCATGCTCTGATCCACCAGGAGGCCTGGTCACAGACCGGGCTGCGGGCGTTGATTGACCCCCGGAACTCTCTCATGAAACTCCAGGTACGGTACACAGGTATTTAAAAAGATTTAGTGATTGTTATAAATCTCAATGTATTACGTCCAAGTCAGGCTGGTATAATAGTTTAATTCTGGCTCACCCTTTCTTGTGAGCTTGAACCACTTTGGAGGATTAACTCTAGGGACCCGAGATTTCCAGTGACAATTTGTTTCATTGGGCTCTATATTATATCAAGGGGAACTGTCATAGGACCTCTGATTTTGTTGTGAGAAGATTGGGTCAGATGCTGTTTCCCCTCCATTCTATCTAATTATCTTTCTCCCTCATTCTATCTCTTTCAATCTGTCTCTCTTTCTATCTGTCTGTCTATCTCTGTCTCACAGGTACACATAAATACAAGTATACATAATGTAAATTACCTATGTTGGAACTTATTTGGTCTGAGAAGTCCCAACGGGGAAAAACACACCATTTGAGGGCCCTTACACCCACCCAAAAACAATAATATACTCTCCCAGATTGGCGGAGATGGATGGAAGGTACTTCCTAATTTATAGATTTACCCTTCAGGGAAGAAGTAGGTAGTTTATACTGTTAGTACACTAATATTAGGATTATTGAGGCAACTGTAGATAATAATAATGTAGACCTAAGACCTTAACATAGGTAGTAATAGGCCGATAATGTAGGCAAACACTAGGTTAAGTTAGCTAGGGAGAACTGGCAGCCCAAGTTTGAACGACGAGGCACGGGTCTCAAAAACACCAGATCTTTCTTCTATGACCAGACATTACTTGAGCAACACGTGCCATGATCAGCAGGCGGCGCCCCCCACATGTCTTCACATATGAAACCTGGGGAAATCTGGTGGAGGCACCTCGATGTACCGTAGATGACCTCCTCCGTCAGGCCCATACAGTAAGACAAGACCTCCACTTTTTCTTAGGATTTCTGGCCAGTGTCTGGGGAAAATTGCATGTGATTTTAGCTGTGGCCTTTGTGCAGCCGACAGTTCATGACCAGTACGTGATTTTGTCTCTTGTCTACCTAGAAGCTAGTGTCCGTTTCTGCATAATTATGCTAGCGGATACACACCCTCTTGGATACAGGAATTTCAGAGGTGCAGGCTGGTCACTAATATCGATTGAATATTGCAGGAACTAAGGCTCCAGGTTGCACGCGGTTTCTGAGGGGAAGTCCAAAGGGGCTAAGCTTAGGGAGGTTGAAGATCAGGATATATGCTGCAACACCAAGTTAGTCCATTGAACGTGCATGCAGGCGAGGTTTCTTGCAACATCAGTCATTTATGAAAATCTGTCCTATAAGCCACTTGTGATGCTGAGGTACCGACCTCAGAGTTCGGTGTCAACAGAGCTTGCCAGGGTAGGCGACTCACTTGGAGGCAGTCCAGACAAATTTTCACAAGTGGTCCTTCATAACCATGATGTGGAATAGCTAGGCTAAAATTAACATAACTAGGCCACAGTTAGGAACCAGTTTAAGAGTTAGGTTAAGTTAGTACACCTAGGCCCAGAGTTACACAGAGGCTAGGCCAAGCTGACTATACACAGAAGTTGTTATTTGCAGTAATTTACAGGCAGGCCAGGTAGGCTAGAGAAGCTTGTGAATTTAATTATTTACAGTGATTACAAGTAATCCAGAGTAGGAGACTTGTGTGTTAATTACTTACAGTGGATTTGCAAGGTAGCCATAGTTAGGCTAGGCTTGTGCAATATTTACAACAGTTATAGTAGCTAGGACAGATTTAACCTAGTTATTATTTACAGGGAGTTCTAAAGCCAGGTTTAAGCTATAGCACACTAGTTAGGTTAGGATTTACCTTATCCAACCATCCACGCTAGACTGAGTAAGTTGGGCACAGTTAGGCCAAGCTGGTTACACACATTTTTATTTAGTTTTACAAGTTGAATTGTTGAATTTATTTGTGCTAACCAAGTGATTGTAATTTGTATACTGCATTTTTATTGTGTGATTTTCACTGCCTTTGACTTATTTTAATGTGGGATTTGTGAATTGTACCACAGACTAGGTTAAGTCCTGTAATTATTTGCTGGCATTGTACAGGAAATTGCTAGGTTAAGCTTTCACATCGATACACATTTCGATTGGGATTTGAGAGCTAACAGTGTACATTTCGATTTAGAGTAGAGTCAATATAACAAAGGGATTTGTTAAATTTGTTGAGGAGCCTTGAGACTCGTTCATTCTTGCCTAACACCGTGACGTGCTGTGGGGTGGACTGAGTAAAGTACAATTAGTGTCACACTCCTAATTAAACCTCGACAATGGCAGATGGGAGTTCAGAAGAGTCTGGTTCAGTGTTAGCAAAATTAAAATGATCAGTTGCAGCATACAAAGGGCATCTGAACAGAACGTGCAACATGTGCAAGGCTACTTGCCAATGCAGTAAAGTAGACTGTGATGATTTGTAAGACTGCTTGAAGCATTTGGGGTAAAAACGGGAAGCCTACAAACAAGCATTCTCAGCATATGAGCTACAGGCTATTGAGGATGGTGAACCCCAGGATAGTCTTCGGTAGGCTCAGGACGAATTCACTAAGGAAGATGTAGATTGTCAACAGGAGATGAATATGTGCAAAGATAAGTTAAATTCATTAAAGGCTAGTATTCCAAGGGTGGTGTCGAACACCGCAGGTACCCCAAACAGCCACACACCTGTCAATATGTTGCCCAGGTTGCCCCAGTTGAATTTACCGACATTTAACGGAACCCTAACTGAGTACATTGCTTTCTGGGATCAGTTTAAAAACCAGATAGATGACAGGAACGATTTGTCAGATGCCGTCAAATTACGTATTGCGGTCACAGCTCAAGGGTAAAGCCTTAGACTTGGTCCGGCACTACCAGATTACTGACACTAATTACCAACATGCCAAAGACCAATTAGAAGACATGTTTGGCAACACTGAAGAGATAAAAGTGGCCATACTTTATCGGTTGTTGGATCTAGAGGCTTGCCGACATGACCGTTAAAGCCTAGAGAAGTTCCGTGTTGAAATTATGAGCTTGACAAATAGTTTCAGAGATTTGCATGATGAGGATGATTCAGAATGGGTCCTTAGCCAGGTGATTCAGAGGAAACTGGCTAGCACTACAGTGCATGAGTTACACTTAAAATTTCGGACGAATAGGTTCACGATACAACAAATTGTTGAGGGGTTGGGGGATCTCATTTCTCATTTGAGTATAGGTGTGAGAGAAGAATCACCCCCATCACCACATAAAAACCCAGACAGTTACTCAAAGATCTCGAGAGATCAGTCTAAAGTTGATACGACTAACGTTGGAGTGTACTATGGTAAAGAAGTGTCTAAGGTAAGAACCTCTAAGCAGAACCTCAGAGGCACTCGTGCCAGAATATGCGTGTTCTGTGAAGGCGAACACGCTAGCATGAGTTGCTCGGAGTATATAATACTGAGCAGTAGGCAACAGAGACTAAGAGAGTTGAGACTCTGCTTCAAGTGTTGTGGGGAACACTTTGCGAGAGACTGTGGCACCCAGCTCAGTGAGTGTCGAGTCTGTTGCAAAGGTAAGCACCATAATGAACTATGTCCCAATAATTTAAGGGAACCCCAGGCTAGTAGGGATATCTCTCAGGTAGAGATAGAAAGTGAGTCTGAGCCTGAAATGGTAGCCAGCATGATTAGTGGGAGCTAAGTCTCTAATCTGAGTGAGAATCACAGAGGTGCTGCCCTACCTACAGTCATGGCAAAAGTTGTGAATGGGCGCAGGTCCGAAACAACCCAATTATTCTTTGACCCAGGAGCACAAGTATCCTTGATAACAAAGAAGTTGGTGGCTAAATTAAAGTTGAAGGCCACAAGGAAAGTTAGTATGATGTTGGGAGGGACTATAAGTCAGGCCCCACCTAGATCTTATGATGGGGTGGATGTCACAGTCAAATTAGGTGGACATCACAGAGACATTACATCCTTGGTGGTAGAGACGTTACCCACGGCAATTACAGCGAGAGATCTTGCTGCAGCAGCTAAGCGATTGAAAGACCTTGACGTAAAGCTGGCAGACCAGGGAATTACCACTGACACAGTCAGTGGTGGAAGCCAATTCAGATAGTATGACTTCCTGTCTACACGACGGACGTTTAGGGAAGGAATTAGTTTATACAGATCCCCAGTAGGATACATCATAGGTGGCAGGATTCCACCTGAATTCCCTGCCATGCCAGATAGAGAAGTAGCTGTCCCCATGATAGCTGGGGGAGTAGTGATAATGAGTACCAGCATACACGATGAACCGCCAGGGAAGCCGAACCAGGTAGGGAGTGATGAACACTCGGCCACCTTGGGAAAACACTTTTTCAGGGTGCATAAAGAGGGAGATAGATTGCCATTAAATCCAGGGAACCTTGTATCAGTGGGAGGAAAGGCTACCAGGGCATGTGGGCCACTGGGTGGGAAAGTACGGAGCCACTCAGTCAAGTCTAGACATACGAAAGTTGTTAAAGTTAAAGGAAAGGGTGCTGAGACCACCAGAACCAACAAGTTTACACCCCCAGAGGTCCACGCAGGGGAAACTGGATGGTTGAAGTTAGACCGGAGTCTGCTCGACCAGAGTGGCCGGACGACACTCATGTCCAGGGTCTGACATGGGGGCTCGCGGAAGGTGAACTTGATTTAGACTTAGCGCCTACCTTCGCCGGCGGGAGGATGTTGGAACTTATTCGGTCCAAGAAGTCCCAACGGGGAAAAACACACCGTTCGAGGGCCCTTACACCCACCCAAAAACAAAAACATACTCTCCCAGATTGGCGGAGGTGGATGGAAGGTACTTCTTAATTTATAGATTTACCCTTCACGGAAGAAGTAGGTAGTTTATACTTTTGGTGCACTAATATTAGGATTATTGAGGCAACTGTAGATAATAATAATATAGACCTGAGACCTTAACATAGGTAGTAATAGGCCGATAATGTAGGCAAACACTAGGTTAAGTTAGCTAGGGAGAACTGGCAGCCCAAGTTTGAACAACGAGGCGCGGGTCTCAAAGACGCCAGATCTTTCTTCTATGACCAGACATCACTTGAGCAACATGTACCGTGATCAGCAGGCGGTGCCCCCTACGTGTCTTCACATATAAGACCTGGGGAAATCTGGTGGAGGCACCTCGATGTACCGTAGATGACCTCCATCAGGCCTATACAGTAAGACAAGACCTCCACTTTTTCTTAGGATTTCTAGCTTGTGTCTGGGGAAAATTGTGAGTTGAGCTGTGGCCTTTGTGCAGCCGGCAGTTCATGACCAGTACATGATTTTGTCTCTTGTCTACCTAGAAGCTAGTGTCTGTTTCTGCATAGTTATACTAGGGGATACACACCCTCTTGGATACAGGAATTCTGAGGTGCAAGCAGGCCACTAATATCGATTGAATATTGCAGGAACTAAGGCTCCAGGTTGCACGTGGTTTCTGAGGGGAAGCCCCCCGGGGCTAAATTATGGGAAAGGGGGGAAAAATGGGTATATGCTGCAACCCCAAAAGTTAGTCCCTAAAGTGTTGCAAAAGGGGGGTTTCTTGCAGCATAGTCCCTTTATGAAAAACTGTGCTATTTAAACCAAACCCCCTTTTGGGGGAGGCGAGGTACCCACCTCAGAGCTCGGGGCCAAAAGGGGCTTGCCCCGGGGAGGCAAAATCACTTGGAAGGGGTCCAGACAAAATTTTTAAAACCTAGGATAAACCCAAGGGAAAACCCGAAAAAAGTCTATAAATCTGCTTGAAAATGTGAGTAAAAAGGGTGAACCCGTCTTGTGGCTCTCCCCTGAGGGCCGAAACTAGATGGATAGAAGGGAGCTTTGGGCAGACAGGGCCAAAAAGACAGAAGGGAAAGTTGGGGTACCAGCAAAAACCCAAAAGGAGGGGGATGGCCCTCTAAACCTTTTTATCAAACTTTTTCCCCCCCCCTCCACCCTTGTTTAGGTCATCAAAAAGGGCAGCTTTTATCAGTTTTTTAAACTCCCTTATCTTGTCATTTTCAAAGGGGTGAACTGTTTTCCATGCTTCAAGGGGGTGGGATCAATTTCATCACACCACACAACCAAAATTATCTCTTCTTAGCTTATTTTTTCATCATATCATCCATCACCCCTCATCATACCCTCTTTTTTTTCTTCTTTTTTTCTTTTTTTTTCTTCTTCTTTTCTTCTTTTTCCTCTTTTCCTTTCTTTTTTTCTTTTCTTTTCTTTTTCTTTCTTCTTCTTTCTTCCTTCTTCTTCCTTCCTTTTTTTCCTTTTTTCTTCTTCCTTTGGTTTTTCTTTTTTTTTCTCCCCCTTTTTTTTCCCCCACCCTTCGTTCCCTCCTTTTTTCCCCTCCCCTCCTCCCCCCCCCCCTTCGTTTTTTTTTTTCCTCCTTTCTTTCCAAAACCCCTTCCCTCCTCCTCCCCTTTCCCCCCTTTTCCCCCCTTTTTCCTCCTCCTCCTCCCCTCCTTCCGTCCTCCTTCTTCCTTTCCCCCTCCTTTCCCCCCTCCTTTTTTCCTCCCCCTCCTTTCCTTTTCCTCCTTTCCCCCTCCTCCTCCTTTTCCCCTCCCTCCTCCTCCCCTTCCCTCCTCCTCCCTCCTTTCCCCCTCCCCTTCCTCCCTTTTTGCTCCTCCTTTTTTTCCCCCTCCCTTTCCCCCCTTTCCCCCTTTCCCCTCCTCCTCCATTGCTTTTTGGGCTCAAACTTCCCCGGAAATTTATAATTTTATCTTCACTTTCATTTTCCCCCCTTTTGGTTTGAGCTTTACTTGGGAAAAAGAAGGAAATTCCCCGATTTGCTGGGGGGTCAAAATTTCTTACCGCTAGGCATGCTTTAAAAAAGGGCAAGGTTGGGATTCCCACAATGCACCCTGGGTCCCCAATTTTTTTTAAAATTTGGGGCACACTGACCAAGGAGACCCTTCCCCTTTTACATGTTTGCCTACCAGCCCTTTTTTCCCGCTTTTTTGAAGCGTAGAATTTATGCGTTTGATAAATCAGGGAAAAGTGGGCCCAAAGACTATTTATAGGCGTAACATTTAAAGGGGTTAAGTTCCCAAAAATGTTTGCAACATTTTTTTCCCGGACCCTATTTTTAAAATGGAAACTTTTTTAATTTTTTTTTGAACTTTTGGGCCCAAAATTACCAATTTCTGACCAAATTTTTTTTGGTTTGTTTTAAATCGTAAATGGGGAGTTTTTTTGCACTTAGTTGATAGAAAAAAAGGAATTTTTTTAAAGAAAAAGTTTTGTTTTTGTCGATTGGAAAAAGGGAATTTGGGAGGGAAAATGGGCTCAAAATTTGGGGAAATCACCGGGGGTATTTTTTCCCCAAAATCGCTAATTTTTGGGGAGCGTAGTTCTGTAAATTTAATCAGATTTCGTAATTTGGGTTTTCAATTTCCATTGGGAGGGAAAATTTCTTTCATTTCATAAGAAAAATTTTTTTTTTTTCCAAAAATTTTTTTGACATTTTTTTTTTTAAAAATTTGGCCCATTAAACCCAAGGGGGGGTGGGCCCGAAAAAAAAAAAACTTAACACATTCCCTTCCACTTGGGCCCTTTCCCCCGAGGATGCTTTACATAAGTTTAAAAACGCCAAAATTTAAAACCCCCCCCTTCAGGGAAAGTAGACTGGAGTTCAGACAGGGGACAAACAAGAAAAACAAGAAAGAGAGGGGTGGGGGATTGCATTTTTTTTGGGGCTTCCAGAAGGCATTTTAAAACAGTTTTTCCCCACAAGAATTTTGTGCAAAAACTGGAGGACCCAAACAGGGATAACCCGGGAAGGGGACTGCAAGGATCAGAATATTGTTTAGGAAGACAGCAGCGAAGTCATGGTAGTAGCAAGGTGTTAGAGTAGGCACCTGTTCCCCGCGGGGGGGCCCCCAGAGGGCAGTTCCCCAAAATAGTGTGTTTCTGGGATTGTGGGGAAGACATGAGGAAGGAATAGACTCCGAAGTGTTTTTTGTTTGCAGATGACGTGAGTTGAAAGAGAAGAATTTATTTGAAATTTAAGCCCCGGGGGAAACAAAGGATTGGACAGGCTGAGGGCCCCGGTCCGCAAATTTGGGCCCCGGAGTTCAAACCCCCCCAAAATTTCAAAAATCAAAGAAGAATTTGGGGAGGGGCAAAGAAGAACCGCAGAAAGGGGAAAAAAGTCTAAGGGGCCCGAGACTAAAACCTCACTCAAAGGGAAAAAAATTTTGGGGTGAGATAACCCCCCAGGCAAAATTTCCTGAGGCACCCCCATCAACCAAATAAAGCTGCAGCATATGGGGCCCCTACAAAAACCCCCAGAACAGCATTCTGACATCTTAATAAGGAATCATTCAGGACTCTGTACACCATGTACATTAGGCCCATATTGGAGTATGAGGCACCAGTCTGGAACCCACACCTAGCCAAGTACGTAAAGAAACTAGAGAAAGTGCAAAAGTTTGCAACAAGACTAGTCCTAGAGCTAAGAGGTATGTCCTACAAGGAGAGGTTAAGGGAAATCAACCTGATGACACTGGAGGACACGAGAGATAGGGGGGACATGATAACAACATACAAAATACTGAGAGGAATTAACAAGGTGGACAAAGACAGGATGTTCCAGAGATGGGACACAGCAACAAGGGGACACAGTTGGAAGTTGAAGACACAGATGAATAACAAGGATGTTAGGAAGTATTTCTTCAGCCACAGAGTAGTCAGGAAGTGGAGTAGCTTGGGAAGCAATGTAGTGGAGGCAGGATCCATGCATAGCTTTAAGCAGAGGTATGATAAAGCTCACGGTTCAGGGAGAGTGCCCTAGTAGTGACCAGTGAAGAGGCGGGGGCAGGAGCTTGGACTCAATCCTGCAACCTTAACTAGGTGAGTACAACTAGGCGAAGTACTGTACTTCCCATCTCCAGGACTCAAGTCCGGCCTGCCGGTTTCCCTGAATCCCTTAATAAATATTACTTTGCTCACACTCCAACAGCATGTCAAGTATTAACCCTTTGAGGGTCGATAGGCCCTCTCCGAGACTTGTTCTCAGGGTTGGCCAAATTTAAAAAAAAAAAAAAAATTCTTATGAAAAGATAGAAAGTCTTTTCCCGATCATAATGACACCAAAAGTATGAAATTTGATGGAAAACTTACGGAATTATGCTCTCGCCGAAGTTAGCGGTCTCGACGAAGCTTACGCATCGGCGATTTTGCCCATTTTGAGCTCTATTTGTCCCCAATTCCTATGTACTAGTCAACAAAAGTCATAACTATTTCGCTAGAACTCTATTTTTTGTATAGAATGAGCACAAGAAACCACCCATTTACCGATTTCAACTATCCAATAAAGTGGTCAGAATTTAGCAATTTTGCCAATTTCACACAAATTTCAAAAGATGCCAATTTACGAATAAGGTTCAGAATAAACAAGAAAGACATTCCTGGCACTAAATTAACAAGTTCTCTGTTCGTTAGTCACATCCCAGGGCCCCTCTTGTATTTCTTTGGCTTTCCACTTTCAATTTTTATTCTTACAAAAAATAGAAGATTTACTGTTATGCAGACTACTGCATTAGTGTAGAAATGGCATAATAACATCAGTGCACTTGTGAAAGAATATTAGACTCATCAGTTGACGTGTATTGGACGCTTGGCATGATTTGTTTACTTTTGAACTTTGGTAAAAATCGAACATTTCTGCTAATTTGAGTTCAATTTCAAGGTACTTTTCATTGTAAAACCTGTCAAAATCATCTCAATTTCTGTAATATGTCTTCCATTCTATAAAATCAGACCCAAGAAAACTAGAATACAACAATAAATACCATACGAAATACAGTGCAAAGTCGCTGTTTTATTCCAAAAATACGGTCAAAGTTTTTTTTCTCATTATGCACTGTGTGCTGCAGGATTTTTTTTATACTGTCCACACTGACCACATAGACCCATTCTTTCATATGCAAGCCTACCAGCTTTCTCCCATGAGATATGAGGGCACTAGAATTTAGGCATACTAGTTTGTCAAAAACCCTGGGTCGTAAGCCGTACTAGTACAGCCGAAACCCTCAGATGGTTAAAAACCATTTGTCTCCATTCACTCCTTTCAAATATGCTCACATATGCTTGCTGGAAGTCCATGCCCTGCACACACAAAACCTCCTTTACCCCTCCCTCCAATCTTTGCTAGGCCGACCCCTTCCCCACCTTCCTTCCACAACAGATTTATTCACTCTCGAAGTCATTCTGATTTGTTTCTTTCTCTCTACATGTCCAAACCACCTCAACAATGCAACATTCATCACCCATGCTTCGCACCCATATAAGAGCGTTGGTAAAACTATACTCTTATACATTCCCCTCTTTGCTTCCAAGGGCAAACCTCTTTGTCTCCACAGACTCCTAAGTGCACTGCTCACCCTTTTCCCCTCATCAATTCTGTGATTCACCTCATCTTTCACAGACCCCTCCGCTGACACGTCCAATCCCAAATATGTGAATCCATTTACCTCCTCCATACTCTTTCCCTCCAATCTGATATCCAATCTTTCATCACCTAATCTTTTTGTTATCCTCATAACCTTACTCTATCATATATTCACTTTTAATTTTCTTCTTTTACATACCCTACCAAACTCATCCACCAACCTCTGCAACTTATCTTCAGAATCTCCCAAGAGCATAGTGTCATCAGCAAAAAGCAACTGTGACAACTCCCACTTTATGTTTGATTCTTTATCTTTTAACTCCACACCTCTTGCCAAGACCCTCGCATTCACTTCTCTTACAACCTCCTCTATAAATATATTGAACAACCACGGTGACATCACACATCCTTGTCTAAGGCCTACTTTTATTTGGAAATAATCTCCCTCTTTCCTACATACTCTAACTTGAGCCTCACTTTCCTCGTAAATTGAGTATGAACATAAGAACATAAGAAAGAAGGAACACTGTAACAGGCCCACTGACTCATGCAGAGCAGGTCCATGTCCCCCTCCCCCGGATTAGCCCAATGACCCACCCAGCCTGGTCAGGTCATATCCACTTAAGGAAGGAGCACTGCTCCAGACCCAGCAGCGCAAGCTAGTCAAGTCCGATTCACACCCACTCATGTATTTCTTCTTAACATAAGAACATAAGAAAGGAGGATCACTGCAGCAGGCCTGTTGGCCCATACTAGACAGGTCCTTTACAATCCATCCCACTAACAAAATATTTGCCCAACCCAATTTTCAATGCTACCTAAGAAATAATCTCTGATAACTCTATCCACTCATTTGCAAGTCCTAATCAAATTCAACCCCTCTCACTCATATATTTATCCAACCTAAATTTGAAGCTACCTAAAGTCCTAGCCTCAATAACCCAACTAGGTAGACTGTTCCACTCATCAGCTACCCTATTTCCAAACCAATACTTTCCTATGTTCTTTCTAAATCTAAACTTGTCTAATTTAAATCCATTACTACGGGTTCTCTCTTGGAGAGACATCCTCAAGACCTTATTAATATCCCCTTTATTAATACCCATCGTCCACTTATACACTTCGATCATGTCTCCCCTCATTCTTCTTCTAACAAGTGAATGTAATTTAAGAGTCTTCAATCTTTCTTCATAGCAAATATTTCTAATGCTATGTATTAATTTAGTCATTCTACGCTGAATGTTTTCTAACGAATTTATATCCATTCTGCAATATGGAGACCAGAACTGAGCTGCATAATCTAGGTGAGGCCTTACTAATGATGTATAAAGCTGCAGTATAACCTCTGGACTTCTGTTGCTTACACTTCTTGATATAAATCCCAATAATCTATTTGCCTTATTACGTATGCTTAGGCATTGCTGTCTTGGTTAAAGGTTGCTGCTCACCATAACCCCCAAATCCTTTTCGCAATCTGTATGGCTAAGTTCTACATAATTTAACTTATAACTGCTAGGGTTATGGACACTCTGGAGCTTCAGAACCTTGCATTTATCTACATTGAACTGCATCTGCCACTTTTCTGACCAAGAATAGAGTTTGTCTAAATTCTCCTAAAGTTCCCTAACATCTACGTTTGAATCAATTATCCTACCTATCTTTGTGTCATCGGCGAATTTGCTCATATCACTAGTAATACCCTCATCAAGGTCATTGATATATATTATAAACAACAACGGGCCTAAGACTGATCGCTGTGGTACACCACTTATTACAGATCCCCACTTGGATTTAACCCCATTCATGAACACTCTCTGCTTCCTGTCTGTGAGCCATGACTTGATCCACAAGAGCACTTTTCCCCCAGTGCCATGAGCTGCCACTTTCTTTAACAGTCTATGGTGCAGAACTCTATCAAAAGCCTTACTAAAATCTAAGTAAATAATATCAAATTCTTTATCGTGATCAACAGCCTCAAAAGCTTTACTGAAGAACGTTAATAAATTAGTTAGACAAGAACGGCCCTCTCGTGAATCCATGCTGAGT
Source organism: Cherax quadricarinatus (assembly GCF_026875155.1). Taxonomy (NCBI): domain Eukaryota; kingdom Metazoa; phylum Arthropoda; class Malacostraca; order Decapoda; family Parastacidae; genus Cherax; species Cherax quadricarinatus. The sequence continues at coordinate 18,180,765 of NC_069486.1, read as the reverse complement.
ATCATTAATCAAGCTATGCTTATCGAGATGGCTTCTTTAATCTCAGCTATATTGACTCTAGTAATTTGCCTACAATGAGGTCAGGCTTATTGGGCGGTAATTTGACAGTAATGACTTGTCCCTGTTTTAAAAATAGGAATTACATTAGCCATCTTCCACATATCAGGACACTACACCTGTTTGAAGAGATAAATTAAAAATATTAGTTAATGGTTCACAGAGGTCCATTTTTTCATTCCTTAAGAACCATTGAAAAAAGCTCCCTCAGGACCCAACGACTTACTTTGCTTCAGTCTATCTGCTTAACAAAACCCTTTCATTGTGGCTGTGAATGTTACATATTTATCTTCTTCAGCCACTGTAAAAATTAATTACTGGATATTGTTGTGTCTTCCTGTGTAAAAACTGAGAGAAAATAATTATTTAAAATCAAGCACATTTCATTCTCTTTGTCAGTAAGATGCCCCTAGTTATTTTTAAGGGGACCTATCTTATCTCTAACTTTTTTTCTATAGACCTGGTAAAAACTTTTTGGGTTGTTTTCAAATCCCTAGTAACTTTAATTTCATAGTCCCTTTTTAGCTTTTCTTATCCCCCTTTTAATGTCCTCTTAATGCCAATATATGATTCATAAGATGACCCTCACCTCTTGTGATATGCCTATAAATTCCCTTCTTATGCCCTAGTAGATATTTCAGCCTATTATTCATGCATTTTGGGTCATTTGTATTTGATCTAATTTCTTTATACGGGATAAACGTTCTTTGAGCAGCATGTATAGTGTTCAGAAAACTGTCATATTGATAGCTCTCTTCGTTACCCCAGTCAACAGATGATAAGTGTTCTCTAAGTCCATCGTAATCTGCTAAGCGAAAATCTGGGACTGTTACTGAGTTATCCCTACTATCATACTTCCATTCAGTGCTAAATGTAATTGATTTGTGGTTGCTAGCACCCAGTTCCTCTGAAATTTCTAAGTTATTAACAAGGGATTCATTGTTTGCCAGAACAAAGTCAAGCAGGTTATTTCCCCTTGTAGGTTCTGTCACAAACTGCTTCAAAAAACAATCCTGAATTACTTCTAAGAAGTCGTATGATTCTAAATTCCCAGTCAAGAAATTCCAATCAATATGACTAAAGTTAAAGTCTCCTAGAATTACTACATTATCGTTCCTTGTGGTCTTAACAATTTCCTCCCATAGTAGTCTCCCTTGGTCACTATCTAAGTTTGGGGGACGGTATATCACACCTAAAATCAATTTTTCATGCAGCTCTGAAAATTCTATCCAAACAGACTCTGTATGTGTTACTTCAGACTTAATACCCGTTTTTATGCAACAGTTTAAGCGATCTTGGACATACAATGCCACCCCACCCCCTTTCCTGATACTTCTATCTACTTGGAACAATTTAAAACCCTGAATATGACATTCCACAGGCATGTCCCGCTTTTTTTAATTAAACCACGTCTCAGTTAAGGCAAGTTCATCAATATTACCTGCACTAGCAACTAATCTCAACTCGTCCATCTTATTCCTAGCACTACAGCTATTAGCATAATAAACATTGAAAAACTCTCCTTTCTCTTTACCCATCCTGCTCAGTTCTGTTTTTCTACTAAAACTATTACTATCCTTATCACCTAGTGTCACTGGCTTTTCAATATCTACCTCGTTCTGCTTATTTCTAGTTCCCCTAGAACTCATAATATTACTACACTGGGACTTCACTGTTTTCCTGTCAAAACCCATACCACTAACTATTCCTAGTTTAAAGTCCTAACAGCTCCCTCCACTGCAGTTGCCAGTTCCCCGATCCCAGACCTAGATAAGTGAACCCTATCCCTGGCATACATGTCATTTCTGCCATAGAAGAGGTCCCAGTTGTCAATGAATGTTACCACATTTTCCTTACAGTATTTGTCCAGCCAGCAATTGACACCAATTGCCCTGGACAACCATTCATTTCCAACTCCTCTCCTTGGCAAAATACCACATATGACAGGGTTCCCACCCTTCCTCCTAATTATTTCTATTGCTGACCTATACCTGCTAATCAGGTCTTTACTCCTACGTCTGCCAACATCGTTGCCTCCAGCACTGAGACAGATAGTAGGATTGCTCCCATTTCCTCTCATGATGTCATCCAGATGGCTAACAATATCCTCCATCCCAGCCCCAGGAAAGCAAACCCTCTGTCTTCTATTCGTGTCCTTCAAGCAGAATGCCCTATCCATATACCTAACTTGGCTATCCCCAACTACAACAATATTCATACCTTCCTTGGTGTCGTTCATTATGACGTTCCCAGTAGTCGACTCACATTTGTCGGGTAGCACTGAGAATGCATTAGATGTTTCCACAACAGTTTCCACAGCAGTCTCTCTCTTCTTCATCGTTTCTACCTTTTCATTCGTCTTCTTGATCGTCAACTTCTTTCCATGCTGTCCAGCCACTGACCAGTTTCCCTTCTTGACCTGAGGACTCAAAACAGGAGGACTACTACGAATCTTCTTGTTTTCCTCAGTCAATCACTGAATCTCCATCTTCGCCATCCTCAATTCTTCCTTAAGCTGTTGGTAAAGTTGCTCGATGGAGGGCATCTTGGTTCAGTCCGTAGGGAGCACACTCGACACATCCTCACTTGAAAATCCAGTCGACTTCTCACTGCTGATTAAAAGGAAAGACCACTGGAGCTGATGACACCTTTCGGATTACGGAACTTGGTTGCTTATGATTATGGAACACAACACACCGGCTGTATCCCACCAAGGCAGGGTGGCCCAAAAGGAAAAATGAAAGTCTCTCCTTTTACATTTATTAATATATATAGGAGAAAGGGTTACTAGCCCCTTGCTCCCGGCATTTTAGTCGTCTCTTACAACACACATGGCTTACGGAGGAAGAATTCTGTTCCACTTCCCCATGGAGGCAAGAGGAAATAAACAAGAACAAGAACTAGAAAGAAAATAAAAGAAAACCCAGAGGTGTGCATGTATATATGCTTATACATGTATGTGAAGTGTGACCTAAGTGCAAGTAGAAGTAGCAAGACGTACCTGAAATCTTGCATGTGTATGAGACAGAATAAAAAGACACCTGCAATCCTACCATCATGTAAAACAATTACAGGCTTACATTTTACACTCACTTGGCAGGACGGTAGTACCTCCCTTGGGTGGTTGTTGTCTACCAACCTACTACCACAGGACAGTAGTACCTCCCTGGGCGGTTTCTGTCTACCAACCTACTACCTAGGACTCGTGTATTTATATGTAATTGTAGTTCATTGTTTTGATGTATTATATTGTTTTTACTGCCTAAGTGTACAAATATAACACAAATAATAGTATTTCTTACCTTAAATTGTGGGTGCTGGTGTTTGTGGATGATTGTTAAGAGAGTGGAGAGTTATGTTGTAGCCCTACTGTGCTGAGGTGGATGGTACTAAAGTTGATGGTTGTACTGGAGTGTCCAACTTTGTCATTCTGTCAGTCAGTCAAGTCACTCAATTAGTCAGTATAGTCATTCAGAAAGCCACTCAGTAATTCAGTCAAGTCATTCAGCATAAATTGATTAATGAATCACAACATGGCTTTACAAAGGGGTTTTCCTGTCTTACTAATTTACTAACTTTCTTCACTAAGGTATTTGCTGAGGTAGATCATGGTATTGAATATGATATTGTGTATATGGACTTCAGTAAGGCTTTTGATTGAGCTTCACATCAGAGGCTATTGAGGAAACTTAAGGAACACAGACTAGGAGGAGAAATTTTTTCCTGGTTTGAGGCATAGTTGACGAATAGGCAGCAGAGAGTTTGCATAAATTGGGAGAAATTGGAATGGGGGCACATCACAAGTGATGTTCCACAGAGATCAGTGTTGGGCCGCTTGTTGTTCACAATCTACATAAACTACATAGATGAGGGAATAAATAGCGACATATGCAAATTTGCTGATGACTCCAAAATAGGCTGTCCAATTCATTCTAATGAGGACATTAGAGCACTCCAGAATGATTTGAATAGACTGATACAGTGGTCATAGAAGTGGCAGATGTAGTTTAATGTAGACAAATGCAAATTTCTAAATGTTGGACAGGAAAAAAACCATGCCACATATAAACTAAATAATGTAGGTCTTAATATTGTGGATTGTGAAAAGGGTTTAGGAGTTCTTGTTAGTAGTAATCTAAAACCAAGACAACAGTGCATTAGTGTTCACAATAAAGCTAACAGAATCCTTGGCTTCATAGCAAGAAGTATAAACAATAGGAGTCCAAAGGTTGTTCTTCAACTCGAAATATCTTTGGTTAGGCCTCATTTAGATTATGCTCTGCAGTTTTGGTCACCGTATTACAGAATGGATATAAATGCTCTGGAAAACGTACAAAGGAGGATGACAAAGTTGGTCCCATGTATCAGAAATCTTCCCTATTAGGATAGACTGAGGGCCCTGAACCTGCACTCTCTAGAAAGGCAAAGAATTAGAGGGGATATGATTGAGGTGTATAAATGGAAAACAAGAATTAACAAAGGGGATGTAAATAGCATGCTAAAAATATCTAACATAGACAGGACTCGCAGCAATGGCTTTAAACTGGAAAAATTCATATTCAGGAAGAATATAGGAAAGCACTGGTTTGTTAATAGAGTTCTGGATGAGTGGAACAAACTCCCGAGTACTGTCTACGATGCTAAGACATTGTGTAGTTTTAAAAATAGGTTGGATAAATACATGAGTGGGTGTGGGTAGGTGTGATTTGGACCTGACTAGCTTGTGCTACTAGGTCAGATGCACTGCTCCTCCCTTAAGTGATGTGTCTGACCTCATTAGGTCAAGGTATTGCCGTAAGCCAGTATGAGAATTGGAGCTGCCTCGCATAGTCCAGTAGGCCTGCTGCAGTGTTCCTTCTTTCTTATGTTCTTATGTAAAAACTCTTAACTGCTTCCAGTAACCTGCCTCCTATACCATACACCTGCAACATCTTTGACATAGAATGACAGTTTCAAAAAGAGGCTTGCGACAATCAAAGGGTTAAATACTGTCACCCGTCTCCTATCACACTACTACGATCGAGCCTCCTTGTGTCATATCCTATCTCTACAATGATGTACTTAACCACGAATATGGAGAGATATGATGCACTGTGTACTGCCCTAGTACAAGGGGCATAGTTTATAGTGAAAGAGACACTGTAAAATGTAAAAAGTGCATGGTACAAGAGTGACTTTGATTTGGTGGTACTGAATTGTTGTATTAAAGTGACATGAGTTATTACAGAAGTAATCATGTGAAAGACACTAATGCAACTCCTAGTGCAACTGTTTGTCGTGCTGGGGGGGAGGGTATTGCAACCCATCTCCTGTCTATCACACTATTACAATCAAGCCTCCTTGTGTGTTGAGTAGCTGCCCGCATTGGCAAACTACCTTAACTACTGCCTCGCTTGTTTCTCTGCTGGCTTCTTTGTAGTTGCTGGGCAGCAGCAGTCCATGGAGAGTCACATGACCAGGGTGGGGTGATCACACCTCACCTGGGTGAGGAGACTGCCTTGCCTCTGGCTAGCTCTCTCTCTTTGGTTGGTGCTGGTTCCAACAACACCAACTCCCTCTTCAGCTCTCCCTTGCTGTCCCTTGTTGGAACTTCATCTCTATCGCTCTCTTGTTAGTTTTGTGTAACTCCGTTCGCAGACCCTAGCCTAGACTTAGTGATTTTTCGACTTTTTACTGAGGTTGTGTGTCATACTGACACTCTGAGAAACTCAGGTCCTGAGCTGTAGCTTCTGATCTAATTTGTTATGGTATCTGTGCACTGTCACAGTCGGGGATTTTCTTATGCTGAACTTAGATTCAGTAGTATGAAAGTTTTGTGACTTTTGTGGAGGATCTGCAGATGGCCCCCACTTAGGGTCGTTCTGTTATCTCCTTTTTCCTGATTCTACATTGCTGTTGCTTGTTATATTGTTGTTCGGCGAATTGGTCATCTTACTTTTCAAGCAAGCTGTTCTGATTGCCAGGTTGGTCAAGAAGTTAGTTTATGTGAGGATTTTTAGTCAGTCACTGTTAGGTCGAGTCAAGTCCTGAGACACAGCGAGCTACTTAGAGCATTTACACACTTACTCTCTTGTATATATTTAGTATTATGTTCTTGAATGCTGACAATGTACCAGAACAGTGCTATAAACGTCATAAAGATATATGTGTGCCTTCACACGAATAATAATGTATATAGAGAGAAGTGTAGGAACTTATATCCTGTTAATATATTAAATTGATTTACTTTGATATTGTCCACCTAGACAACATTAACTTAATATTAATAAACAAATTAATATTACATTTCTTTAAGTTAAGACAGCCAACCAGTTGTAAACCCCGCAAGCACTATTGAATCTTACAATTAACTACAAAAGGAAAATTGACCAAGATACAGACACCCTAGTTCCAAAAAACCCAGTAACAGCTTGAATGCTAGAAGGGCAGACCTTTCTCGTATTCACTGGAGATCTCTACATGCAAATTAGATATCACATTTTTTTGTACTGGGCACTGAGAAGTGTCTTAGCTGATTAGCAATGTAATAACTGAAGTTTACCTGGATAGGGTTACGGGCGTACAATGCAACTGCAGCTTTTCTCTGAGACCAGGCGCTCATGTTGGAATCAGGGTCCAGATCAACCAGGCTTATGTACTGCTGAGCCTGCGCGCAAACTGACATACACAAACCATAGCCCAGTTGGTTCAAGTACTGGACTAGTGTCTGTCCAGTGCCTTCATGAAGACAGCCCGGATCTGTTAGTCCCTCCCACTTATTTATGCTGGGAGGCAGGTGAACATCCTTGGGTCCCTAACACACTGCCCTGTTACTCTCCCAATGCACATGTGGCGTCCCTGGCTTTTCATCGGGGAAATATTGCATCTCTGCTCTGAGTCTTTTGCTTTCTATGGAAATGATTTTCATGTGCAGGTTGGTAATCCAATCCTCCAGGACCCTCCAAGTGTATTGTGAAGGCTTACTCAGTCCCTGAAACACTTCAGTCAGTATTATATCATGCTGGCTCCTCCTCAGGAAAATTAGTGAATAGAAAAGAAATAATCGACGACAAACATAAACACTTATATATATATAAAAAATAAAATGTAAAACCATTAAACATGAAAGTATTTAATCCTACATTAAAGCGAAAATTCACAAAATGAAAAAGTATCATGATAACTGAATTCACGCTAAATCTAAATGTATATAAACGTGGGTGTCTGGTCAGTTTTTTGGTGACACGGTTGTTTGAAATCGTAGCCGTTGCTGATATGGGGGGGGGTCCGCAGTGTTGTGTGACCACCACTGGCTAGAATCTCACAGATTATTGCCCGTGAGTATAATATCCGATGACAGGAAAGCACAGGTTCTTTACCACTGCAATGAGTGGGGTTATGTCCTGCAATTTCATACAGGTACTCAAAACAAAATGGAGAAGTCTCTGACGTAGTCCTTCTCCTGTATCTGCTTACAGTTGATTGACGTGACCCTCATTGTCATTCCAAGAGTAGTGTTTGGAGCTGTGAGTCAAGTGATTACTGTTGACCAGAGCCCCACACATCACCTTTCGAGGGGGGGGGAAGAGTGAGGTGGAAGGGATTGCGGGAAACAAACTGACCCTCCGTTAACAAGCAGACCGGCAGTCAAACTGATCACTTATCAGGGAGGTGGAGAAAGGCGGGACAACGGGGAGCTTGACTTACCCTACCATCACTAGTAAGCCGGATAATGAAACAATCGATACTACATCGCAACTCATACTATTTGAACTATTCCCTTCATACTCCACAACCAAGACTTATAAGTCAAGGAGTATAAAGTGAAGAATAGGCGAGGAAAAGTTCTAATCATGTGGAAAGTCCGCGTAACGGGCAACAAATCTTCTACTGAACTGTCAAGAACTTCACCATCAGAGAAATAAATTGGATGAACCCATTGCATATACACAAAATGGAACGTAAAACCTGGTGTGGGCCAATGGTCCCACCTCAAGAGGCGACTGTTTGGTTCCCTAAAATTCTAGGTATATTCAAAGGTTTGTGTCCGTATCTAAAATGAATCTTTCCCATCAAATAAAATTTAAGTTGGAGATACCCCCACAAGGGCTAAACATTCCTTTTCTATTGTGGAGTACATATCTTGTTTCGCGGGAAGGATTTTCCGCTTTAGGAACATACAGGGAGGATACCATCATGGTATGTATAACACTGCACCAAGCAGTATTGGAGCATCAGTTCTCAAACAAAATGTTTTGATTAATATCTGGACTCTAAGATATAGGTCTTTCGAAAAGAAAACCTTTAATCACATTAAACATTATCCCGAGCTAACGTCTGGAAAGTTTCAAGAGGCGTTCCTTCACAGACTTTTTAAGGAGTCCGATAATGATGCCTGTAAGATCAGCAAGATCGGGATAAACCGTGCATAAAACGTTTACAGAACCAAGAAAGCTACGCAGAGTTTTCTTGGTTATGGGGGAAATTTAAATTCTAATAAAGCTTTGAGCTTACTGGGGAAGGCTGCCAGAGAGTTATTAAAAGTACAGTCCAAGATAGTCTAATCTGTTATACCCAAGAAACATTTCTTCGGCTTGGCAGTGAGCCAGGTGATCCGTAACCTACGTCTAAAGCTGATGCTTAAGTATTGATATGTTCCGCCCCACGTAGATGTCATTACGTAAATGTTATACAAAATAAACTGAAACATTTGGCATATTACCCAAACCTTTCTCACAGTCTCACGTAGATAGCACAGCAGTTACGCAAACCGAAGGACATAGTTCTATTCTGCATCAGGTCCTTGGTGTGTAGGAAAAGCGGTCTTGCCTTAAAAGAAGGATCTAACATTACTGTGATGATAGCCTGGCTGCCGCAATATCAATCTCTGAAAAGAAGGAAAGTCATAAAATTGTGTAGATCGCTATCTATTAAGGGCACTAGACTCAGCATCCCTACCGAGTTAAAGCATTAAGGCCTCTGAAGTTCAATAGCAAGTCTATATGAATAATCCTCCTTCTTAAGCACCATGATCTACGGTGAAACAATATGAAGATAACTGAATTCAATGATCTTAGTTTTAATAATTTGTCTACCTCTCGGTCAAATGCAATCCCTAAGGTGAAGCTGGAACTGGGTATAATTTTTCGTTTGATTAAGGATTGTCCTCATAAGTCAATCTTATGACTACAGTGGAGTAACAAACCAGGAATATCAGTAAAACGTCTGAAAAGTTACTCACATCATGAAGTAGTTCAAGTCTCTTATGGTCATCACACCGATTCATTAATATTAATGTGGTTGCGTCCGAGTGGTCAAGAGTCACCAGAGTCATGTATTTCTCATCATGGTCTAAGTTAGCAGGATCAATAATGCACACCATACATTCTTCAGTGTCTTATCAAGTCGTGTGGAAAAGACACAAGTTCAAAGTTATTAAGGCAGTTAACCGAATTCTGGGGGTAAATATTCTTAAGGATGTTGATATGATAAAGCGTAGGTTTCCCCTTGACTTACATGAGGTAGTCAACTTTCCCACAAAATTTTTAATACTTAATGGACCTTTCCATTGCACTCTAATAATTTATTTGACTTGATAGCAAAAGTACAAAGAAATTCATCACCTACTTTAACACTTCATACTGCGACTTTGGAAATCAAAATAATGTATTTGTACTGGTCCATTGACCAAGCTTAGGTTTTTTCGAAACTATGTCAGAGTTACTCCCCTCCTTTGGATCTAAGTCAAGGAATAAACTGATCGACCGACTGAACCTCAGCATTTACCTCCTCATTAGTACCATAAGTCATGAAGGATGGACATGCCCTCTGTCCTAGTCTAACCATCGAGAAGTTCAAAAGGTGGAAACCCCAAAGAGTCACTGGGAACCTTCCGTCATGGCAAACAAAGCACAGTTAGGTAACTATGCCACGCCTTTGGTTAAGGACAACAGTTTGGAAGGTTTATTGGACTTGAGAACAATGCGGCGCTCACTCCCACCACTTACAGCTGGATGATAGGGTGGGGTAAGAAGAGGCTTCACACCCAGAAAGTTGGTATAGATGTTGCATTAAAGTCATATGCTGAATTGTGTCACCAACGGTCGGAGAGACAAAATTCTCTAGGATGCCCACTCTGCGAGAAGATGGACATAAGGCTTCAGCCACCTCTGTATAGATATGGTCTTCAAGGGTATGGCTTCAGGGAAACTCGAAGCATAATCACTAATGTTAATATATATCTATGTCCCCCAGATGAAAGTGGAATAAAGCGGACCAACGAGATGTCAATAGCTACTCTATTAAATGGTACCGTAAAGAAGGCATTTTGAACCATAGGTTACTGCCTGTACTCGGGAGATGACAGTTGGCAAACTTACATGATCTACAATAGGTAGTGACATCTGAGGACATTATTGGCCAAAAATGGTTTTCCCTAATTTTAACACTTAAGTTTTACCAGATGCGAGAAATTTCGGCCACTGTCAGGATCATGAGCCCTTTAAGAAAAGTCTCTCTGCATTGACTTGGAACAACTAAGATGGAATATCTATCTCATCAGAATTTTAATTTGAATACTGACTTGTTACAAGAAACCTTTTATATATTCAAATTTATATGAAAAGTTTTCCTTTGGATCACTTGATTTGTTTAGACGGCATTATGGCAATTCTGAAGAACGAAAGGGCAATTACGTTGCTAACTTGACAAAGGATCCTTTGATATATCAAAAGGCTTCAAGTCAGGAAAATCAAAGGATGGACAGTAGGAGAAAGCCCTGGGCTTTGTCTGAGCCCTAGTCAAGACATTTACGCTATCGGAAGTGATATCTTCACTTTCATCTAACAGTGGAACCGGTGATCCTACTACCTCGCTTTCGTAGAGTAGCTCCCGGTTTTTTAATCCCACATGAATCTCACGAGACATTGTTTTCATCTGAACTTTCGAGGGGCTTCTCTGACTCTAACAGGAAGAGGATCTGAAACACTTATAAATCCATCTTTGGTGATGAAAGGTCAACCCCATAAGGAAGAAATGGCACCTTTTACATTCACTATTAGTATGGAGCAAGAAGTGATGGGAGCTAGTACGCTTCAGACCAACCTGTGAACCATTTAGACCTCAATGTAACACGGATGGTAGGAAAGTGTACCGTACGCCAGTAGACTGAAGTATAGCAGAGGGGGAATGAGTTTCTCAAGAATTAGGGAACAGCTTATCAGAAAATGACTATCACCTGTGCATTCCAGTGTCTCGTAAAATGGTAGATTACCATAAAGTTCCATTAACTGTCCTGAACAGAAGTGGTGCTTGGTCATACAGTCCATAAAACATCTCCAACTTTTATGACCTTCTAAGAAGGACAATTGACGTTTATGTCCCTTAACTACCACAGCAAATGACAAACAGGAATAAAAGAAGACATATACTACAATTCACAAGAGGCTTTGATTTCTTTTTCTTAAGGTCTGATGAACCCTTGCCCTTAGGGTTCGATCCCTTTAGGTCTTTATAGGAATTGTGAGCCGCACATACAAGGTCAGCATGCTCAGCAACTTCCTCAGCTTTAATCAGTTACGTTCTCTGATGAATGTTCGTATCTGATGGGGAATAAGCTGTCAGGACTGTCAGCAACCAAGAAGTCTCGAGAAAAGCGCGTAACTATAATCAATTCCTGAACGTCTCAATCCAAATGTCGAACAAATAGAAAGGAGTGTTACCTGTAACTGCTGAAAGTCTGGCCAGGCTGTAAGATGCATAACCTGAAATCTTTCCTGTAAGAAATTAAGGGTTTTTTGATATGCTTTAAGGATTGCCTTCTTTAGTGGGTTATAATTACATATGTATCCTGCGACAAAGTTCACTAAGATATTCAAGCTGTACCAGAAAATAACATTCCCTAACCTGGTAGCCCAGGTTGGTCAGCAGGCCATTCCCAGAGGGTAAGCGGTAAAAATTCAAACCTATAATGAATAAAGTTATGTCTTCCCCCTCAGTGAAGGTAGTAAATTAGGTGTTGGAATAAGGTCACTGACTGCCACGTTGTTCATTACTCCTTCCTCTAATTGTTGTTTGTGTAAGTGTTAAACTTTTTAATTCTCCATTCAAGGCAGATTTTTCGAGCTCGCGATCCTTTTCCCTCTCTACTTAACTCATGTTCTCTAGCTTTTCATCACATCTCCTAGCTCCATCCTCAAGTTCTCTAGCTTTTTCCTCAATTTCTCCTATCCTTTGCTCTTATCCTCAAGTTCCTCTTAACTTTACTTGTTCCACACGTATCTTAGCTGTTCCACACGTATCTTAGCTTTTTCCTCACGTTTGCTTAGCTCTTTCCTCCGATCAAGAGTCTATCACGCTCTTTTCTTGGTCTCTCGTCTCTTTCTGTCTTTCTCGGATTTCTCTCTCAATTCTCTCTCTCTCCTTTTTCCTCTCTCTTTTTCATTCTCTCTCTCTCCTTATTCTCTTCTCTTTCCCTTCCAGCTGTCTCTCTTCTCACTCAATTTCTCTCTCGTTTCAAGTCTTTCCTGCATCGTTAGCAACTATGAAGATTCTAATTTTCCCTGTTATTCCTAACTTACTTCCAGCATTCATCCCAAACTGTGTATTCCCTCCATGCTTTGCAAGAATAAACTGAAACTATCAGGGAACTGAAACGTTTATTAAGAAACCGGCAGGGTTCAATTCCTACTTCCGCTCAAACTGTAAATAAACCCAGGGTCATCCTGCTTCAATTAAACAATTAGTATTAGCGAAAACTAAAGGTTGCTATGCCGGCTCCGATCAAACAGTAAGTAGAATGGGGTCCCTTGACCATCCAATCTTCTCACCAACAAATTCAAGATGTCCTATGACAGTTCCCTTGATAAAAACACAGACTCAAGAAACAAGTTTGTCACTGAAAATCTTGGGTCCCTAGAGCTAATCCTCAAAGATGTTTGCAAGCTCACATGAAAAAGTGCCAGAATTAAATATTATATCCTCCTGACTTACTTACAATAAATTGAGACTATAACAATCACCAATCCTTTAAATACCTGTACTGTAGTTCCTTACCATAGAGAATGATTACTCATAGCTGTGTCAACCGACCGAGGTATCGGCGTTGAAGTTCCAATGGTAGATTCGAGATGGAAGTGAATCTGATTCAGTAGAGATGATCCTAGGCAAGGGTACGCCACATTGAAGGCTTACTCAGGCCTGTAACAACTTCAGATCATTATTAATCAGGCTGGCTCCTCCTCAGGGAAAATATTGAATAGAAAAAGACATAATAACAGACAAACATAACACACTTTATTATATAAAAAAGATCAAATGTAAAACACTTAAATATCAAATATTAATCCTACATTAAAGAAAATGAAAAATGAAAAATATAAAATAACACTGAATTCAACACTAATTTAAATGTATATAAAACACATGGGTGTCCTGGTGTTGGTGACAAACTGTTGTTGACAATCGTAGCTGTTGCTGGATGATGGGGGGGTCGCAGGTGTTCGGTGACCACCACTGGGCGCTTAGTTCTTCACAGATTATTGCCGTGAGTATAATATCCCGATGACAGAAAAGCAGGTTCTTTACCACTGCAATGATGTGGGGTTATTACTGCCATTTCATACCAGGTACTTCAATACAAAACATGGAGAAGTCTCTGGACGTTAGTCCCTTCTCCTGTATCCTGCTCGTTGATTGAGCCATGAATCCTCACTGTCTATCCAAGAGAGTGTTGGGAGCTGTGAGTCGAGTGATTTACTGTTTGACCAGAGCCCCACACGTCACCTCATCGAGAGGGGGGGAAGAGGAGGGGAAGGGGTTAGCGGGAGCTATGACTGACCCTACACATTAACAAGCAGCGGCAGTCAAAACTATCACTTTCAGGGAGGGGGAGAAAAAGGCCGGAATAACGGGAGCTTCTGACTTACCCACCTAAGCTCAACTGTAATGACACTATCGTTACTACATCTCTACTCCTATCATATTGACTTTTCCTTCACATGTATATTCTCATGTGTCTCTCTCGCCCTGCCTTCCTAGTAAAAAGGACAATGCGCAAGGACCTTCAACTATTCCATAATTTACGGGGTACCTAAACTCACTTATGTGTAATGTGAAAGTTCTTGTACACTTTCCAGGTCTGCAAATGGCTCCAGCCTTGAAATGGGCTGTTACTGTCAAGTAGTAATTCCAGCATAGAGAGAACAAGCGATTTCAAGAGTACATGGGCTTGGTGTCCCAAGTTTTGAAGGTTCTCATTATCCATCCTATCATTTTCCTAGTCGGATGACAGTCGATACATTTGTCTGTGGTCATTGAAGGCAAGAGTCCTCTGATGTTATCACTCGCAGGTCCTTCTCACTTTTTTTTTTTTCTCTGTAGCTGTTAGGATCATGTAAGTCATTTACATAGAGTTTGATATCAGGATCAAAGTTTATAATCAACTAATGAAGTAGATTTAAGGATGCGTAAACCCAAACAGAAAAGAAACAATTAATAATTGTTGAAATAATTGCTATGACTAGTATTAAATTGACTCATTAAAATGCGATAATAACCAATTGCAAACAAACATGTGTGAATAAAGTTGCACAACATTTTTTGGAGGATTCATATTGCACTGAGAAATATGAAAACTTATAAAGGCTGCTGCAAAGTATTCGGTATGTAAAGAAGAACTGTACTATGAGAATATAAAGTGTCTATTATTAAACCCTTTGACAGCTTCGGCTGTATATGGTACGTCTTACGAGCCAATTTTCCAATGGTATTAATATGCGTAAATTCTAGTGTGCTTCAAATCAAGCGGGAAAACCTGAGTAGGCCCACATGTGAGAGAATGGTTCTGCCATGATTGGTACGTCAATTGGTGGCATTGTGGGAACACCATCTTGATAGTCCTGTTCACCAATGCCTTAAAGCAAGAAAGTACCTATGCTCCCTCGCCGAATTGGAGGTATCTGTTCCCCAAGTGACAATTCAACAGCAATGGAAGGTTGCAGTGAAATGATTTCATGGTTTTCAGGAAGGTGTGACCAAAAGCAGTGCCAGGATAATGTAAATTAGTGATGACAATCCAGATATGAAAACCCACCAACTGTTGCTGGACCATCTCATTCAAACGTTCCACCTGTACTGGATGAAAAGGAAACTTTCCCCAAGTACCGAACTCGGATGTGAGCAGTGAAAGTGATAAGTGAATTCCAAGTTCAATTGAGAAAGCAGCCTCCGATTGTGACAGTGAGGGGGAAATACTCTCTGCAAGTGAAGTGTGCAGTATGTACGACCAGCATGCAATTTCAAAGTAGTGAGCCATATGCCATTCCAAGGAAAAGGAGAAATTTCGGAGTACATCCCGTGGCCCTTTCATCATGACTGAGAGTGAAGATGAATGATATGTTACAATCGGGATGCAAATAATGTGCATGGGGCAGCAGGTGGTGGGAGTGGTTTGGCGATGGCATGAGTCATGTGGCACCAAGCAGCGGGCCATGCTACTACCACACGAAGCTAACTCAGCACAGCCACAACCAGCCATCACCTCCCTCCACACTCACAACCGTCACAACACAACTAGCCCACAACCACAACCACCTTTCATATCCAGTACCAACCCAGCAGAACCGCATCTGGGATTGGCAGCAAGGTGATAATTTTATTTTCCATGATTTGATTAAACACAAAAGTTGGATACGCCAATCGTGTACACATTGGTAACAATGACACTGAACCTAGAATGCTTTCAGTTATTCTTGATGAACCCCTTGATGGAAATTATTGTCAGGAAAGGAACACATAACTACATTACACCATGACAAATCACAATACACTTTCACCAAGGTCACGGCCACACCAGTTGGAAGGACCACTGTGGCAGAGATGTATCCTGTTTCTTTCCCACAATAATTTCTACCATGCCACAATGTGCATACGCACATGTCACCACAATACTAGGTCAATAGAACACCTGATTTTCACATTCAACCCCAGTTATAAGTGATGTTAAACCAGTGCACCTCTTCAAGTGGGGCCTCCTTGGCATGTGAAGAGGCCTCACTTGGTCTGAGGAATTAGACCTGTTGGTCCCTTCCTCAGACCGAACGTATAATTCCCCCCCCAAATCCCCCCTCCCTTATCCCATCCTCCCTTATTTTCTTTCCTTTCTCCTCCTCCACACCAAACCCTCCCCTATTTACCCTTCTCATTTTTTTTCTCCCCCACCGGCACACATATTATGGGGTGGGCGGCTGAGTATCATAGAGGTGTGTAGGTAAAGGGTGCAGCTGGGGGAGCCATCCCAATCCGTTGAGGTTCTTTTGCGATGTGTAGTTTGCCGTAGAATCTGGATTGACCTTGGATGTCCCAATCCTCTCCAAGACTCACCGGTGCAGTGGCTTTGGGTATCTCTTTTGGGTGACGTGTGTATCTCTTCTGAGGACAAGCCTTTCAGATTCCAGGGGTGGTGGCCAAAGAGGATGCATTGTGGTGGATATCCCGCTTGCCCACCTCTTATGTCCACCCAAGGTACTTGCAGATGTGAAGGGAGTTGCATATCCCTGATTGCTGGTTTACTTACTGCAGATTGGTAGGGTAGGCCATAGTTCCATGCTGCAACCCATACACAATTGCCGGATGCTGAGGTCCTCTTTGTGCATGGAGGGGAGATTCCTGGCTCTCATTCTTCCCAGAACTATCACTGCCCCATCTCCCCCTTTATTTTATTCTTTTTTTAATATTTTTCTTTTCTTTTTTTTTTCTTAAAAACACAAAAAGAAAAGAAGTAACATAACCCAGGAAGCCATAGTCCCAAGAAACCTGCTAGCTCCCCGGGCCCCTTCTTGATACCACATCCCGTTCTGACACCACAGCACCTCATCTTAGGACCACACTTTGGACACGTTCCTAATGCCTCTGTACCTCTGTGGCGGTTCTGTTTCCTCACACCGAATACAGGTACTGAGTCTCGACTGACTCCTTCGACTTTATCCGACCAATCCCCTCTCCTTTGATTATGCTTCCGACCTCACCCTCTACGTGTGGCAATTTTCAGAATCCGCCGGCCCATTCCACGTCGACCAACTCTGGTCCCACGCCTAAATGCCCAACGACAATTACCTGATGATGTTAACTCTCCACCTCTTCGTCTCTCATGATTAAGATCGACACATACCTGCACTCCTATCCAAAATCTTTTTCAGAATGCACAATGTACGAAATTCTTTACTTTACGACCGACTTCCTCTATCTTGCCTATCTTTCCGACCATAGCATTGGCAAGGCACTCCTATGGCCATGTTGGTAAAGATATTTTCTTTTCATGCTCTAAAGAGTGGTATGTGCATCCATACAGTACAGAATGCTATCCCAGGCTCATTATCTTTCTCTTCTTTCCCATATCAATACTGTTCCTGTCACTATGAACAAACATCATTCCCTCAATTCTTGTAGTGGTACCGTCAGTTCTGCCCAAAAAACCATAGTTCAACAAAATTTCCAGACAGTGGCACTGACATTCTTGAACAGCTGGAACAACCAAGATCCCCAATCCCTCAAGGAAGACACTTACTGTACTTCCTGCCCGAAGGGTGGAGACGATACCGTAGCAATGTGGCTCGTTAAACTTTCGACAGCCATGAACTCCATCCTTAGTTTATGTAGCAGGACATCGGTTTACAAGTTCGAAGGTGATCCTACACCGCAACAGTGAGAAATCTGCTGCGATGTTGGCATCCAGTGAAATATTGCAGATCTATAGTTTGAATGCCCAGTCTGTGTTGCAGATGAACCATTCTAATACGTCTTGCAATCGACCTCCCTCTTTGCCTTAATTGTCAAGAAGCTCACCATTCATACTCTCGCTGTTCCAATTTCTACTTAAATGAGGCGGGAATATCCGTTACCCTCACAGAGGTTAGAAGGTCTCCTTATGCCATGGCAGTTTCTCATCTCTCCGCCTCCTAAGCGAGTCTACATCAATGTTTCTTATACCTGTTTCAAATGTCCCAGACCACTTCTGGGGTCCCATCTTCTCTGCAGCTCTTCTGTTGTTACGCCCCTCTCCCATAGTCACGTCCTGTATCTAATTCTTTTGCTGACCTGGCCCAGACATCCTACTTCAATGCCTCATTCTGTTCTCAGCTTCTTCACTGTTCTCCCTCACATGCATCGGTCTGCTTTAGATCTCGTACGACAAGCCTCCTCCCAATCATCCCACTACTTACTCAGAAGTCAAAAAAAGCTCCTTAACCCCTCCTTCCCTTCTTTTCCACCCCTCATTTACACTTCCTTTCTCACTGTACCTGTTCTTCCCCTCTCTCTGGCTCTGTACAAGAGTACGAGTTCACCCTCCTCTACATACGTACCTTCCTCCACCCAGTTCCCTCCCAAGTTTTCTTCCTCTTCTGCCAC
Organism: Cherax quadricarinatus; assembly: GCF_026875155.1. Taxonomy (NCBI): domain Eukaryota; kingdom Metazoa; phylum Arthropoda; class Malacostraca; order Decapoda; family Parastacidae; genus Cherax; species Cherax quadricarinatus. The sequence continues at coordinate 18,162,324 of NC_069486.1, read as the reverse complement.
CCATCCCAGGTTTCTATTCTGCCTCTTCTCGTCCCCTTCCACGCTTCTTCCCAGTTCCCTCCACCCTTTCGCCCACCAAACACCTTGGTTACATCCATTAACAGTTCTAAATCTTTAGGTCATCCTCCCCCCTACCACTCCAATAATTGTCCTCCTATATGAGTCTTTGAATCCGAAACACTTGAAAGCCATCTCTGAATATATTGCAGAGACCAAACCTCAATGGACAACTGAATTCCACCCTCTGAATCCTTCACTCTCCTCTCCTCCAGCTGTGCAACTCTTCTCCATCGCATTGCACCGTCCCTTCGCTGCTTGAACATTTACTGCTGCCACCGCGCATATGGACTTTGCAAACACCACTAGTCTGTAAAGAATCCTTTATCTGCGGAAATCAGTATCTATATCGTTGCCAATCATGGCCTATTTACAGTGGAATATTGCAGCCTCAGTGTAATCGGGGTGAGCATTCAGATGTTTCTACTTCCAGTTTTCTCTGTTGGGTGTTTGCTTACAGAACCAAAACTTACACTCTGCTGTTATCTATCCATCTCAGGCTACAATTTCATTTTATCTTCAGATCCTTATTCCTGATGGACCTTTAATGAAAGTGCCCTTCTTCTACACACTGTGATATTCCTACCATCAAGCTATTTGTTCGTACTTCGAGCTGCATTACACAGCAGGCCCTATTATAAAACCTATCCCCCGCATAGGTGGTAACACTCAGTTCTTTACATCACTAATCCTCTCTCAGGCATTATCTATCCTGGATATTGCCTTCTTGTTTCCGTCATTACCTCCACCGCATCTGTTGCTTAGTGATTTTACTGTCGCCCATCATTTCCTCTGGGGGTCTCACTGTGAATATTCCCATAGGCATTAAGTTAAGGCATTTTCTTTGCTACCCCACCCCCTCCATGTTTTTCAAATTACAGTTACTCATACCCAGTTTTTGAGCCTCGGTACTCACACCCTCTCTTGCCTTGAATCTTTCTTTCAGTCTGTTCTTCCTCGCACTTTAACCTTCACCTTGTCTGTTTTCTGGCAAACAGACGGTAGTACCTCCCTTGGTGGTTGTTGTCAACCAACCCTACTACCAAACAGGACAGTAGTACCATCCCTGGGGGCGGTTTCTGTCTACCAACCTACTACTAGGACTCGTGTATTTATATGTAATTGTAGTCATTGTTTTGATGTATTAGTTATTGTTTTTACGCCTGAAGTGTACAAATATAACACAAATAATAGTATTTCTTACCTTAAATTGAGGTGCTGGTGTTTGTGGATGATTGCGTTAAGAAGTGAGAGTTAGGTTGTACCCTACTGTGCTGGAGGTGGATGTTCACTACAGTTGATGGTTGTACTGGAGTGTCCAACTTTGTCCCATTCTGTCAGTCAGTCAGTCAACTCAATTAGTCAATTATAAGTCATCAAGAAAGCCACTCAGTAATTCAGTCAAGTCATTCAGCATAATTGATTAATGAATCACAACATGGCTTTACAAAGGGGTTTTCCTGTCTCACTAATTACTAACTTTCTTCACTACAAGGTAATTGCTGAGGTAGAATCATGGTATTGCTATGATACTGTGTATATGGACTCAGAACGAGAGCTTTTGATTGAGCTTCACATCAAAGCTATTTGAGTGAAATCTTAATGCACACAGAATAGGAGGAAGAAATTTTTTCCATGGTTGGAGGCATATTGAGACAATAGGCAGCAGAGAGTATTGCATAAATTGGGAGAAATTGGAAAGTGGGGCAGCAGCACAACACATTTCCACAGAGATCATGTTGGGCCGCTTGTTGTTCACATCTACATAAACTACATAATGACAGGGAATAAATAGCGACATAATGCAAATTTGCTGAATGACTCCAAAATAGCCTGTCCAATTCATTCTAATGAGGACATTAGAGCACTCAGAATGATTTGGAATAGACTGATCTACTAGTGGTCCATAGAAGGGCGATGTAGTTGAATGTAGACAAATGCAAATTTCTAAAAGTAGGACAGGAAAAAAACCAGCACATATAAACTAAATAATGTAGGTCTTAATATTGTGGATTGTGAAAAGGTTTAGGAGTTCTTTGGTTAGTAGTAACTCTACACAAGACAACAGCATTAGTAGTTTTCACAATAAAGAACAGAATCCTTGGCTTCATGTCAAAAGTTAAATAATAATAGTCCTCATGTTGTTCTTCAACACTAAATACATTGTTAGGCCTCATTTTAGCTTATGCTCTGCAGTTTTGTCACTGTATTACAAGGAATGTATATAAAAGTGCTCCTGGAAAACGTACAAGAGGAGAATGACAAAGTTGGTCTTCCCCATGTTATCTGAAATCTTCCTATGAGGATAGACTGAGGCCCCGAAACCGCACTCTCTAGTAAAGGCAAAGAATTTAGAGGGATATGATTGAGGGTATTAATGGAAAACAAGAATTAACAAAGGGAAGTAAATAAGCTGCTAAATAATATCTAAACATAGACAAGACTCGCAGCAATGTGGTTTTAATATGGAAAATTCATATTCACAAGGAAGAATATAGAAAGCGCAAAGCACTGGTTTGTTAATAGAGTTCTGGATGAGTGGAACAAACTCCCGAGTATCTGTCGTACGAAGCAAAGACATTGTGTAGTTTTAAAAAATAGTTTGGATAAAATACATGAGTGGTTTGGGTAGCGTGTGATTTTGGACCTGACTAGCTTGTGCTACTAGGTTCATGCATCTGCACCTCCCTAAGTGATGTGTCTGACCTCACTAGTCGAAGGATTGCTGTAAGCCAGTATGAGAATTTGGAGCTGCCTCGCATACGTCCAGTAAGGCCTGTCCTGCAGTGGTTCTTCTTTTCTTTATGTTTCTTATTGGAAAAACCTCCTAACTGACTTCCAGTAACCTGCCTCCTATACCATACACCTGCAACATCTTTGACATAGAATGACATTCAAAAAGAGGCTGCCGACAATCAAGGGTCTGAAATCTGTCACCACGTCTCCTATCACACTACTACGATCGAGCCTCCTTGTGTCTCACCACATCTCTACAATGATTAAGTACTTTACCACGAATATGGAGAGATATGATCTCTGTGTACTGGCACTATACAAGGGCATAGTTTATAGTGCGAACAGAGACACTGTAAAATGTAAAAAAAGTGCTTGACAAGAGTGACTTTGATTTGGTGTACAGAATTGTTGTATTAAAGTGACATTAGTTATTACAGAAGTAATCATGTGAACAGACACTTATGCAACTCCTATGCAACTTTTGTCCGTGCTGGGGGGGAGGTATTGCAACCCATCTCCTGTCTATCACACTATTACAATCAAGCTCCTGTGTGTTGAGTAGCTCCCGAATTGCAAACTACCTTAAGCTACTGCCTCGCTGTTTCTCTGCTGGCTTTCTTTGTAGTTGCCTGGGCAGCAAGCAGTCCATGTAAGAGACACATTGACCAGAGGTGGTGATCACATCCTCACCGGGTGAGGAGACTGACTTGCCTCTGTCTAGCTCTCTCATCTTGGTTGGTGCTGGTTCCAACAACACCAACTCCCTCTTCAGCATCTCCCTTGCTGTACCTGATGGAACTTCATCTCATAGCTCATCTTGTAGTTTTGTGTAACTCCGTTCGCAGAGCTAGCCTAACTTAGTGTTTTCGACTTTTTACTGAGGTTGTGTGTCCGTAACTGACACTCAGAGAAACTCAGGTCCTGAGCTGTAGCATTCTGATCTAATTCGTTATGTAACTGTGCACTGCTCACAGTCGGGATTTTCTTATGCTGAACTTAGATTCAGTAAGTATGAAAATTTTTGTGACTTTGAGTGAGGATCTGCAGATGGACCCCCACTTAGGGTCGTTCTGTTATCCTCACTTTTTCCCTGATTCTACATTGCTGTTTCTTTTATATTGTTGTTCGCGAATCGGTCATCTTACTTTCAAGCAAGCTGTTTCTTATTGCAGTTGTCAAGAAGTTAGTTTATGTGAGGATTTTAGTCAGTCACTGGTTAGGTCGAGTCAAGTCCTGAGACTCAGCGAGCTACTTAGAGCAGTTACACACTTACTCTCTTGTATATATTAAGTATAATGTTCTTGAATGCTGACAATGTACCAGAACAGTGCTATAAACGTCATAAAGATATATGTGTGCCTTCACACGAATAATAATGTATATAGAGAGAAGTGTAGGAACTTATATCCTGTTAATATATTAAATTGATTTACTTTGATATTGTCCACCTAGACAACATTAACTTAATATTAATAAACAAATTAATATTACATTTCTTTAAGTTAAGACAGCCAACCAGTTGTAAACCCCGCAAGCACTATTGAATCTTACAATTAACTACAAAAGGAAAATTGACCAAGATACAGACACCCTAGTTCCAAAAAACCCAGTAACAGCTTGAATGCTAGAAGGGCAGACCTTTCTCGTATTCACTGGAGATCTCTACATGCAAATTAGATATCACATTTTTTTGTACTGGGCACTGAGAAGTGTCTTAGCTGATTAGCAATGTAATAACTGAAGTTTACCTGGATAGGGTTACGGGCGTACAATGCAACTGCAGCTTTTCTCTGAGACCAGGCGCTCATGTTGGAATCAGGGTCCAGATCAACCAGGCTTATGTACTGCTGAGCCTGCGCGCAAACTGACATACACAAACCATAGCCCAGTTGGTTCAAGTACTGGACTAGTGTCTGTCCAGTGCCTTCATGAAGACAGCCCGGATCTGTTAGTCCCTCCCACTTATTTATGCTGGGAGGCAGGTGAACATCCTTGGGTCCCTAACACACTGCCCTGTTACTCTCCCAATGCACATGTGGCGTCCCTGGCTTTTCATCGGGGAAATATTGCATCTCTGCTCTGAGTCTTTTGCTTTCTATGGAAATGATTTTCATGTGCAGGTTGGTAATCCAATCCTCCAGGACCCTCCAAGTGTATTGTGAAGGCTTACTCAGTCCCTGAAACACTTCAGTCAGTATTATATCATGCTGGCTCCTCCTCAGGAAAATTAGTGAATAGAAAAGAAATAATCGACGACAAACATAAACACTTATATATATATAAAAAATAAAATGTAAAACCATTAAACATGAAAGTATTTAATCCTACATTAAAGCGAAAATTCACAAAATGAAAAAGTATCATGATAACTGAATTCACGCTAAATCTAAATGTATATAAACGTGGGTGTCTGGTCAGTTTTTTGGTGACACGGTTGTTTGAAATCGTAGCCGTTGCTGATATGGGGGGGGGTCCGCAGTGTTGTGTGACCACCACTGGCTAGAATCTCACAGATTATTGCCCGTGAGTATAATATCCGATGACAGGAAAGCACAGGTTCTTTACCACTGCAATGAGTGGGGTTATGTCCTGCAATTTCATACAGGTACTCAAAACAAAATGGAGAAGTCTCTGACGTAGTCCTTCTCCTGTATCTGCTTACAGTTGATTGACGTGACCCTCATTGTCATTCCAAGAGTAGTGTTTGGAGCTGTGAGTCAAGTGATTACTGTTGACCAGAGCCCCACACATCACCTTTCGAGGGGGGGGGAAGAGTGAGGTGGAAGGGATTGCGGGAAACAAACTGACCCTCCGTTAACAAGCAGACCGGCAGTCAAACTGATCACTTATCAGGGAGGTGGAGAAAGGCGGGACAACGGGGAGCTTGACTTACCCTACCATCACTAGTAAGCCGGATAATGAAACAATCGATACTACATCGCAACTCATACTATTTGAACTATTCCCTTCATACTCCACAACCAAGACTTATAAGTCAAGGAGTATAAAGTGAAGAATAGGCGAGGAAAAGTTCTAATCATGTGGAAAGTCCGCGTAACGGGCAACAAATCTTCTACTGAACTGTCAAGAACTTCACCATCAGAGAAATAAATTGGATGAACCCATTGCATATACACAAAATGGAACGTAAAACCTGGTGTGGGCCAATGGTCCCACCTCAAGAGGCGACTGTTTGGTTCCCTAAAATTCTAGGTATATTCAAAGGTTTGTGTCCGTATCTAAAATGAATCTTTCCCATCAAATAAAATTTAAGTTGGAGATACCCCCACAAGGGCTAAACATTCCTTTTCTATTGTGGAGTACATATCTTGTTTCGCGGGAAGGATTTTCCGCTTTAGGAACATACAGGGAGGATACCATCATGGTATGTATAACACTGCACCAAGCAGTATTGGAGCATCAGTTCTCAAACAAAATGTTTTGATTAATATCTGGACTCTAAGATATAGGTCTTTCGAAAAGAAAACCTTTAATCACATTAAACATTATCCCGAGCTAACGTCTGGAAAGTTTCAAGAGGCGTTCCTTCACAGACTTTTTAAGGAGTCCGATAATGATGCCTGTAAGATCAGCAAGATCGGGATAAACCGTGCATAAAACGTTTACAGAACCAAGAAAGCTACGCAGAGTTTTCTTGGTTATGGGGGAAATTTAAATTCTAATAAAGCTTTGAGCTTACTGGGGAAGGCTGCCAGAGAGTTATTAAAAGTACAGTCCAAGATAGTCTAATCTGTTATACCCAAGAAACATTTCTTCGGCTTGGCAGTGAGCCAGGTGATCCGTAACCTACGTCTAAAGCTGATGCTTAAGTATTGATATGTTCCGCCCCACGTAGATGTCATTACGTAAATGTTATACAAAATAAACTGAAACATTTGGCATATTACCCAAACCTTTCTCACAGTCTCACGTAGATAGCACAGCAGTTACGCAAACCGAAGGACATAGTTCTATTCTGCATCAGGTCCTTGGTGTGTAGGAAAAGCGGTCTTGCCTTAAAAGAAGGATCTAACATTACTGTGATGATAGCCTGGCTGCCGCAATATCAATCTCTGAAAAGAAGGAAAGTCATAAAATTGTGTAGATCGCTATCTATTAAGGGCACTAGACTCAGCATCCCTACCGAGTTAAAGCATTAAGGCCTCTGAAGTTCAATAGCAAGTCTATATGAATAATCCTCCTTCTTAAGCACCATGATCTACGGTGAAACAATATGAAGATAACTGAATTCAATGATCTTAGTTTTAATAATTTGTCTACCTCTCGGTCAAATGCAATCCCTAAGGTGAAGCTGGAACTGGGTATAATTTTTCGTTTGATTAAGGATTGTCCTCATAAGTCAATCTTATGACTACAGTGGAGTAACAAACCAGGAATATCAGTAAAACGTCTGAAAAGTTACTCACATCATGAAGTAGTTCAAGTCTCTTATGGTCATCACACCGATTCATTAATATTAATGTGGTTGCGTCCGAGTGGTCAAGAGTCACCAGAGTCATGTATTTCTCATCATGGTCTAAGTTAGCAGGATCAATAATGCACACCATACATTCTTCAGTGTCTTATCAAGTCGTGTGGAAAAGACACAAGTTCAAAGTTATTAAGGCAGTTAACCGAATTCTGGGGGTAAATATTCTTAAGGATGTTGATATGATAAAGCGTAGGTTTCCCCTTGACTTACATGAGGTAGTCAACTTTCCCACAAAATTTTTAATACTTAATGGACCTTTCCATTGCACTCTAATAATTTATTTGACTTGATAGCAAAAGTACAAAGAAATTCATCACCTACTTTAACACTTCATACTGCGACTTTGGAAATCAAAATAATGTATTTGTACTGGTCCATTGACCAAGCTTAGGTTTTTTCGAAACTATGTCAGAGTTACTCCCCTCCTTTGGATCTAAGTCAAGGAATAAACTGATCGACCGACTGAACCTCAGCATTTACCTCCTCATTAGTACCATAAGTCATGAAGGATGGACATGCCCTCTGTCCTAGTCTAACCATCGAGAAGTTCAAAAGGTGGAAACCCCAAAGAGTCACTGGGAACCTTCCGTCATGGCAAACAAAGCACAGTTAGGTAACTATGCCACGCCTTTGGTTAAGGACAACAGTTTGGAAGGTTTATTGGACTTGAGAACAATGCGGCGCTCACTCCCACCACTTACAGCTGGATGATAGGGTGGGGTAAGAAGAGGCTTCACACCCAGAAAGTTGGTATAGATGTTGCATTAAAGTCATATGCTGAATTGTGTCACCAACGGTCGGAGAGACAAAATTCTCTAGGATGCCCACTCTGCGAGAAGATGGACATAAGGCTTCAGCCACCTCTGTATAGATATGGTCTTCAAGGGTATGGCTTCAGGGAAACTCGAAGCATAATCACTAATGTTAATATATATCTATGTCCCCCAGATGAAAGTGGAATAAAGCGGACCAACGAGATGTCAATAGCTACTCTATTAAATGGTACCGTAAAGAAGGCATTTTGAACCATAGGTTACTGCCTGTACTCGGGAGATGACAGTTGGCAAACTTACATGATCTACAATAGGTAGTGACATCTGAGGACATTATTGGCCAAAAATGGTTTTCCCTAATTTTAACACTTAAGTTTTACCAGATGCGAGAAATTTCGGCCACTGTCAGGATCATGAGCCCTTTAAGAAAAGTCTCTCTGCATTGACTTGGAACAACTAAGATGGAATATCTATCTCATCAGAATTTTAATTTGAATACTGACTTGTTACAAGAAACCTTTTATATATTCAAATTTATATGAAAAGTTTTCCTTTGGATCACTTGATTTGTTTAGACGGCATTATGGCAATTCTGAAGAACGAAAGGGCAATTACGTTGCTAACTTGACAAAGGATCCTTTGATATATCAAAAGGCTTCAAGTCAGGAAAATCAAAGGATGGACAGTAGGAGAAAGCCCTGGGCTTTGTCTGAGCCCTAGTCAAGACATTTACGCTATCGGAAGTGATATCTTCACTTTCATCTAACAGTGGAACCGGTGATCCTACTACCTCGCTTTCGTAGAGTAGCTCCCGGTTTTTTAATCCCACATGAATCTCACGAGACATTGTTTTCATCTGAACTTTCGAGGGGCTTCTCTGACTCTAACAGGAAGAGGATCTGAAACACTTATAAATCCATCTTTGGTGATGAAAGGTCAACCCCATAAGGAAGAAATGGCACCTTTTACATTCACTATTAGTATGGAGCAAGAAGTGATGGGAGCTAGTACGCTTCAGACCAACCTGTGAACCATTTAGACCTCAATGTAACACGGATGGTAGGAAAGTGTACCGTACGCCAGTAGACTGAAGTATAGCAGAGGGGGAATGAGTTTCTCAAGAATTAGGGAACAGCTTATCAGAAAATGACTATCACCTGTGCATTCCAGTGTCTCGTAAAATGGTAGATTACCATAAAGTTCCATTAACTGTCCTGAACAGAAGTGGTGCTTGGTCATACAGTCCATAAAACATCTCCAACTTTTATGACCTTCTAAGAAGGACAATTGACGTTTATGTCCCTTAACTACCACAGCAAATGACAAACAGGAATAAAAGAAGACATATACTACAATTCACAAGAGGCTTTGATTTCTTTTTCTTAAGGTCTGATGAACCCTTGCCCTTAGGGTTCGATCCCTTTAGGTCTTTATAGGAATTGTGAGCCGCACATACAAGGTCAGCATGCTCAGCAACTTCCTCAGCTTTAATCAGTTACGTTCTCTGATGAATGTTCGTATCTGATGGGGAATAAGCTGTCAGGACTGTCAGCAACCAAGAAGTCTCGAGAAAAGCGCGTAACTATAATCAATTCCTGAACGTCTCAATCCAAATGTCGAACAAATAGAAAGGAGTGTTACCTGTAACTGCTGAAAGTCTGGCCAGGCTGTAAGATGCATAACCTGAAATCTTTCCTGTAAAAATGTACAAGTTGAAGCCAACAACAATCAAAAATAGGTGAATTTTGTTTTCAGTCATTAGACAAATAATATTCAAATACCAAGGAGCAACACTGCAATATCCACACCCATGAATTACCAACATATGCCATCTCATCTGAGGCCTGTGATCACTACCCCATATAACTGCCTCCTATACTTTCATGAAAAGTGCTCAGAAGAGGTGTTTTATCTATGCACATACCACAAAATGCCCACGAAGGTGAAGAGACGCTTGTTTTATATCTGAGGAGTGTAAAACTCCACTCTATGTAACACTGTATTTCAAAGGCTTACACAAGCTGCAGCAGTTTTAGGAGTGTTCAGTGACTGTACTTTTGTATATATATTATAGAACAATCGCAATAAACATTTTTTGTACTGTTGGTTTATTGAACAAGTTTGTAAACAACATAATAATGTTTGTGCAGTTATTGTGTTGTATACAATGACTGTATATTTGTACATTGCACCTTACTTTGGTCTCAAAGGCCACATAAATTACTTAGAAAAAAATATTGGAAAATATAAGAAACCTTTGAATTGGAGTAAATAAAAGAATACTGGGTGAGTGGCATATGCTGCTGTTTACATATGCAGCTCATTTTATGCTGCATATGGTAAGTACTGATGGTAAAAAAAAAATTTAGACTTAAAACACTCAGCAAAATATTCCTAACAATTTGGTAAGGGAAAATAATTTTTTTTATTTTTCGAATATTTTTCGACATAGAATGACAGTTTCAGAAATGAGCTTGCGACAGTCAATGGGTTAATAATAAAAAATATACAATTGGCAGATAGTAAATATTGTATTAATCCATTAACTCTCCAAATGTAGACCTACGTTCTCTTTCCCCAGTGCTCCGAATATTTTGAAAAAAAAAAAAATAGTTTTTTTATTGAAATGATGACGTATTTTTTCTACGTGACATATAAAAAAATTTAGGGTCAGTACTTACCGAGATATGAGCCCGCGAAGTTGGCAACTGATGATCACCTGATGGCACCATGGAGTCCTGCCACTTGCAGAAGTATACCTTTTTTCCTCATTTTTATATTATTTTATATAATTTTTATGTACTGATAATTACAATTTATAGTACTTGTGATTTCATAGCCAATCTTTGTTCTGACACTAATATTCAGTACTGAAATTATACTCAGTCACAAACACACTTACAGGTGAACATTTTCACCTCCCTTGATTATTAACTATTGTCTAGAAATATATACAAAGTATTTATAGGTCCCAGCAATGTTTTAGATATACTGGAGTATTTATGAAACTCCTTGGAGCATGGTGTAAGACTGAATGATATTTAACTGCTGATATTACAGCAATGGTTTGACACTGGATGATCATGCAGGGAACCCCTGACTATGTTTTCACTGTTACAAATAAACATGTTGGTCTGCCTGTGTAGCTATGTCTTCTTATCTGTTTTTCTGTCTGCCTGTGTGTCTATCTTTCTGTTTGCCTGAGTGTCTTTCTGTCTGCCTGTGTCTTTCTGCCTGCTTCTGTGTGTGTCTTTCTTTCTGTATGCCTGTGTATGTCTGGCCATCTTTCTGTCTGCCTGTGTGTGTTTGTCTTTCTGTCTGCTTGTCTCTCTTGTCTCAGAGTGGTTCATGAATCAACAGGATGCAGAGTCGTCAGACTTTTAATGTCTGATTCCTGATCAAGTGAAATGCATGTTACTTGCATCATGTTTCTTTATGCATTAAATTTACAAGCACAGAATAGCACTATGTCTGGATATTTTGGGTATTCCTAAATAATTTACACTATTAACTGTCCAAACATAGATCTACGTTCTTACAGCTAGCGCTCCAAATGTAGATCTACGTTTTATTTTTTCTGCCTCCAAATTTGGCACAATTGGCCTGAGAGCTTCTATGCCACTGCTGCTGCTGCTGTCACAATTATAATTTCTAACCCCAGTTGGGCTAGGAAATTGATTAGATCACTATTACAATCTTACCCCCATCCCCCTT
>NC_069486.1:18105220-18150052 GCF_026875155.1 Cherax quadricarinatus | reverse complement strand
AAAAGGGGGAGGATACAAAACGCAATCCCTTTAGGCCTCCCCCCCCCCTTCTATTTGCCTCCCAAATTTAAACTTCCCCTTCAATGGTGGACCCAGGGCACCCAACCGTTTTTCTACTCCAGGAATTAAAGGGTTTGTGGAAAATTTACTCGGGAACTTTTTTCATTTTGGAATATAGTTTGGGAATTTTGGACTAACCCCTTTTCTGGAAATCACCGTAGAGTGGAGTATTTTCTTTCAGGTTGGGAATGTAAAAATGGTGGTAGAAAGGACCCTTTTAGGGGGGGTTTCTTTTGCCTAGTGGAATGATTCCTTGGACCTCCCCCCATAATGCCAGAAGTGAAAAAATGCGCATTTTTACGTGAAAGGTTCGTTCCCGGGCCCTTGAAGGAAAAACCCGGACTTTTTTGCCGGGAGGAATTAGAGAGGCCAAGGTTTTTTGGGTACAAGGGCTATTATTATAGAGACTGAGGACGGGAAAGGGGTTTAGAAGGGACATGACAAAAGGAAGTTGGACCGGTAGGTATTTTCGTGAAGGAAACCTTGTCTGGGAATTCTTTAGAAAAGTTTGTAAAAAAAAAAGGGGTTAGGAAAATGTTTAACTAAGAAAGCCTATTTCCCTAAAAAATTAAAAGGGGAAGGGGCATTTAAAAGGCTAGGGTCGGCCAAAGTTGGCTAACCCTCTTCTAGAGAAGCAGTAGACAGATCTGGAGGTGAGATGACGAGAATACTGCAATGGCCTTATGTCCTCCTCCGTCGACCCCTTCATATTTCTGCCCAAGGATTTGTAGAGAGCTTCTCCCTGGGTCAATGCCTGGCCCCACGTCAAGCCAACCGTGTCAAAATACTACTAGCCAGTGAAGCTTGGGAAAAAGATGATTAGTGGTATTAGTATGGTATCTCTACTGCTAGGGGATGACCTTGTTTTTGTCAGTGTTGGGACATATATGTGTTGTATATTAAAGTGAGCTAGCTCCTTGCGGGGGGATCACCGTAGAGATAGGATGTATTTTCTTTTCAGGTGGAGAACTGTAAACACCAATTGGCTCGCCGTCAGAAGAGATTCCTTTATGGGGGGAGGTTTTCTTTTAGTTCCTAGAAATGGGATAATGATTGGGCCTGGTTGCGATTCCCGCCTTGTCATGAATGGGCAAGGAAGGGTGCAAGGAAAATGCGACATTGTGGTCGGTAAAGGTTTAGTTGCAAGTACTTGAAGGAATAATACCCGCTGGAGGTTTTTCTAGCCAGGAAAACCTTACGAGGTTTAGCTCAATGGTTAATTAGCGAGGGTGACTACAGGAGCTAGTTTATTTCTAGTAGAGTACAGGAAGGCAACTGGAGCCGATATTTAGTTTTAAGGAGACCCTGACGGATAAGGAGGTTTCGCACCAGAGCATTGTTATTCGTTTCTTTTGCTAGAATTTATTAAACCTACTGATCTGTGTGAAAACATATTATTTGCTATTGTATTGTAATAAAAATAAAAGGGTTAGGATTAAAATAGTCTAATAACTTAAGACAAATTGTCCTAGTTCTCCAGATATTTTAAATTGGGGGAGAAAGGGGGAAGTGATGCAGTTCAGATGGGCTTGTGAGGTCTCTAGGGAGACCTAATTTATATGGTCACACCTCCCTTTAAACAAATGTGGGTATCATGCCCACGTCTGGGTCTTTTGTTCTTGATGGCATCAGACCTCGGCGTCAGGTCTAACACGGGGTACATACCCCATTGGGGAGGGGGTACTATGACTACGATATAAGCCCAGGGAACACTGGCAAGGAGGTTGTTGGTGACAGGTCTGGGGAGCGAGAGCTCTGGACAGCTGCGTGTGTAGTGGTAGTGGACCACGCATTGGGGAATCTCGGGTCAGCTGGTCGGTGAATTAAGAGTGAGTACTAGTCCCTGTTGCTGATAACATCTACCTTTCCCCTGGCAATAAGTCTCATAGGTCAATTGTTATATTATGTAAATGTCCATCAGAAACGTGTATTCTAGCCCTTTTATGTTATTAAGTAAACTTAGCCATAGTTCCCATTTTTTTTATTTTGTACCTCCATATGCTATTCCCCATTCTGTTAAGCACTGGGAACACAGGAGACGTGCTCACTTGCTGGGATACCTCAGGTAGAGTGGGTAGAGGTCTCACAACTCACCCAGTCGACTTACACCCAAAGTACCTACTTACTGCTGGATGAACAATGGACAGCAGAACGGGTTGGGGATCCATCACCTCTCAGGGTGTTTTCATTAACTGCTGAGGACCAGTGATGTGTTTCCTTTGCTCAGCTAAGACACATTCCATTTTCGTTTCCATCATTGTGCAGCGGCTATGATTTCAGTTTTTCGTGACACCTTTTCATTTTTTTTTACCCAGCCCCAGCCCCAGCCCCGAGCTTTGTCCAAATGCCCTTATGGCCACTCCGCCTCTGATGGACAGTAGGTGTAAGGAAACATGTCTATCATTTCCACCCGTGTTGAGGATCGAACCACGGACACTAATTGTAAGAGGCGAGTTTCAACCAAGCCAATAAAGACACAAGACCCAAAGCTAGCCGAATTCATCAGGACCCAAGGTGAGAGAATTGAGACACTAACGCGAGAAATTAACGTGCTTAAAAGCTCCAGTGCAGAACTAAAGACCATGCAAGCACTCCATCTGAGCAAGATTACAAACCTGGAGCACAAAGTGAACAATTTAGAATAAATCAGCAATACTCACAAAGAAACTCGATAAACTATCACCAGCAAGTAACTCAACACCAGGGATAATGACAATTTTAAAAGAAAGAAAAAATCATGCATGGCCATGCAACTCTGACTTTCTTCAGCACTGTCAAGACCAAACCGACCAACAGCAGCTTTCAGATTGTGGAAAATACTGTATATATTTTCCGGAAATACGGTAATTTATAGGTAAATAGATGACCTATATTGTATTTTTAAAAGAAGTATGTTATCGAAAAAAAAAGAAGAGACACTCGCCATCTTGGTTTTTTTGAATTTGGATTACAAACGTTGGTGTAATGGGAAGAATTTTTCGTGCTCTAGAGGTTAAAATTGTGTTGACACCTCTCAAATAGGAGGCAAAATTGGTGAATGTGCATTCCTGCATAACTTGAGATATCAGACGACTGGACAAGACAGCTCAAGAACCTCAGATAAGCTCTCTAGATTTGTGTATAATTCTGGCCAGTGTTTTCATAAATTTAGTTAGTGAGGTTTTTCTGAGTATGATACAACTTAATATCCAGTCAAATTGGTGAGTGATATTAAGATATATTTTCCTTCTGTTATGTATATGTGTATTTATAAATAATCATTTTTTAATTTAATATACAGTCCACAAATTTATATATTTACCAGAATTCCTGGTGATGTATAATTCATTTAATTAATAGGTCCAGAGCAACTTGTGGATATGACAGTGGTAGGTATCGAAGGGGGACATTTTTGTGACCTAGGTGTCCCAAATTCCTACTTGTCTAACTGATAAATAATAATTATCTATGTTCATTTATTGTTATGTACATTATACATACAGAAAAATGCAATTTTCCACATTTAATTTGCCCATTGGTCCTTCTTGAACCGGAGGTAATTAGTGAAGTCATTAATTAGTTAATTACTTAATAATTATATGTGAAATGACAGAAGGAGGTGGATGTTAAATTCACAAGTTTACTTAATGTGTAGTGGATTATAATTATTACAATATTAATTTGGATAAGTCAAGTGTGGCTAATGATTATATTAATGTATATAAGTGTATGTGTAATTGATAAGCCAAGTGTAACTAATTACATTAATGTGTATAATAGTAAATTTACTTAATGTGTAGTGGATTATAATAATTACAATATTAATTTTGATAAGCTAAGCTCAAGGATGGCTAAAGATTATATTAATGTGTATAATATTAATTTTACTTAATGTGTAGTGGATTATAATTATTACAATATTAATTTTGATAAGTCAAGTCTGGCTAAGTTTATATTAATTTGTATAATACTAATTTGATAAGACAATTCTGGCCAAAATTTATATCAGTGTATGTGTAATTGATAAGCCAGGTGTTGCTAATTATATTTATGTGTATAATATTAATTTTCCTATGCCAAATTCTGGCAAGGATTTATATTAATTTGTATAATAATTTTGATAAGCCAAGGCTGGCTATAGGTTTGTATTAATGTACATTTAAAATTTATATATAAATTTCTTACATGTGTAATTGTTAAGCTCAAGTGTAGCTAACATTATTTTATTATTTTTTTATTATCACACTGGCCGACTCCCACCAAGGCAGGGTGGCCCGAAAAAGAAAAACTTTCACCATCATTCGCTCCATCACTGTCTTGCCAGAAGGGTGCTTTACACTACAGTTCCTAAACTGCAACATTAACACCCCTCCTTCAGAGTGCAGGCACTGTACTTCCCATCTCCAGGACTCAAGTCCGGCCTGCCGGTTTCCCTGAACCCCTTCATAAATGTTACTTTGCTCACACTCCAACAGCACGTCAAGTATTAAAAACCATTTGTCTCCATTCACTCCTATCAAACACGCTCACGCATGCCTGCTGGAAGTCCAAGCCCCTCACACACAAAACCTCCTTTACCCCCTCCCTCCAACCTTTCCTAGGCCGACCCCTAACCCGCCTTCCTTCCACTACAGACTAATACACTCTTGAAGTCATTCTGTTTCGGTCCATTCTCTCTACATGTCTGAACCACCTCAACAACCCTTCCTCAGCCCTCTGAACAACAGTTTTGGTAATCCCGCACCTCCTCCTAACTTCCAAACTACGAAATCTCTGCATTATATTCACACCACACACTGCTCTCAGACATGACATCTCCACTGCCTCCAGCCTTCTCCTTGCTGCAACATTCATCACCCATGCTTCACACCCATATAAGAGGGCTGGTAAAACTGTACTCTCATACATTCCCCTCTTTGCCTCCAAGGACAAACTTCTTTGTCTCCACAGACTCCTAAGTGCACTGCTCACCCTTTTCCCCTCATCAATTCTATGATTTACCTCATCTTTCATAGACCCATCCCCTGACACGTCCACTCCCAAATATCTGAATACATTCACCTCCTCCATACTCTCTCCCTCCAATCTGATATCCAATCTTTCATCACCTAATCTTTTTGTTATCCTCATAACCTTACTCTTTTTTTTTCTTTTTTTTTTTATTCGCCGGTATTCTCCTGGCCCGGGTCTTTTCCAAGTAGTGGTGACCCGGCCTTGGCTCCCTATCTGGGGAGTGTCTCGAGACGTAAGTCTCCCATGGGAGAAGGTACAAGTACCCCCTCATATTTGGGACCAACTGTCCCTAGGCCTAGCCACATTCCCCGCCCTCACGGGGCTCGTAGGGAGAAGCTAGGCCTCTGGTCTGCCATCTGCCCCGCCTTACAAAGGGGCTCGTGGGGATGGCAGCCTTATGAGCTGCAGGTGGTAGCAAGCTCAGGCTCTACAAAACCTTACTCTTTCCTGTATTCACTTTTAATTATTAATGTGTATTTAAAATTTATATTACAATTTTTACATGTAATTGCTAAGCTCAAGTAGCTAGAATTTATTTAGAGGTAAGTTGTACTATTTACCTTTATAAAGTGCATAATTTAGTACATAATCAGTGTTATTAAGTTGAATTTAATATATTGCATCATGACCGAAAATGAGGAAATTAATGTAGAAGACAAACATATGGAATATAGAGCAAAGAAAGCATCACTGCAAGCTAGAAAAGGGCATGTAACAAAATCATATAATAAATGTTTGGAATTAATGAATCAAGAAACTGTGAATACTGATGATTTAAAATTGTATTTAGATGCTTTAGTAATAGATATGATTTGCAATACCAATTATATACACACAAATATGAAGAAATTTGTTAGTAAAACAGTGTAATGAACTGCTCTCATAATTAATCATATTATGAATTAGAGGAAAAGATCTTCTTGTAAAAGTCGGGCCATGAATAAAATTAAAAATGTGTAAACCAGGCAGTTAATCCAGTCTGCTCCAACAAAGGAATATTTCTTTGCCAAAACTCCCCAGAACTATTTTATCCGTTTATTTAATCCTGCTGGAGAAAACGGAGAATTTTGGTCAATTATTTTAAAGCACTGTGCATGATAGGATGACCTAGCCAGTAACTAAATATTTACCGTCAAAGGACAGGTAAGAGGAGGATGCTCACAAACGTCATACAAGCCTTTCCTCAATGTAAATGACTCCTACAAAGGAATCATTGGACTATGCTGGAAAGTTCACTGTAGTGGTAATGATATGGAGAGCAAAGTGTGAGGGTTGGGGAGTGCTAGTGATGTATCAGTGGGGGTTATATTGTTTAAAATCTCTCAGATCACACTGACAAAGGTTTACAACCAGTTTAGAGAGTTAAACTGGAGAGTGAAGGATCCTCAAACTTTAAGTAATAAATATAAATCTGAAGGAATCCTGAACTGGTTATTGAGTGCCATGTACAGAATAAATTAAGCTCTAAAACACTTGAATGACTCGCGAACCTTAATATCACAAGGGTTACTTTGGTCTGGAGGAAATAAGACTAGTCTAACTTGAATTAATGGTGCAGTTGCAGACCAGGGGCGCGGAACTAACTCGATTGTAAAGATAAACACATAATAACTCTGATGTTATGTCATATGCAAAAAGGGTAAAACTATCCCCAAGGGGAAAATCCATAATTCATTTCCCTAAAAAGGATTGCATAGGTGCATATCAAGTAGCAGAATAAGAAATAATGATTCTCCACAAGTAAGATGAATAAGTACCCTCCTCGAGTACGCCAGTTTTATAAGAAACCACCAATCAAAGAAAAGAGAGATTGTCTTTTCTGTCAAGGTACTTCATTTTTTTAAGAATTGCAATGCTTACTAATTCCTGGAATGATAAAGATTGAAAGATTGGAGTAACTTGACAGATTATCAGACGTTTTGGTAATACAGCAATGTTAGGAATGTTATGCCAAATTAAACTTCATTATTCAATGTCGACAAAGGAAGACACCATATAGTCATGTGTAAAGGTCTATGTATTAATGTTTGATCATAGAAAATGTTGACAATCCTGACACAACATTGGCAATGTAAAAATTGTCTACTACTATTAATAAAATGGTTTTGCTGAAGTAGCCGTACCAGTGTTATCTTGTGTGAAAGGAAGTAGATGATAAAAGGCTAAATCTAAAAAGTGTATAATGCATTCTTCGATCAGGATCCTAGCGTACCTTTTATAAAACGTAATGTCTTGATGTATGAAAGTACGATTGGAGATATCCCACAACTTTAAAATATCTGGTTTTCTCTTGGATAAAAGGGTCTCAATTGGTATGACACGTTCATGTAACTGTCAGTTGGCAATGAAAAAAACGTGTTAATGCAGTAATTGTAGATAGACTTCTAAGATAAAACAGCTACAGAAGGCTTATAAAGCTACAGAAAGACTCTCACATAATGTATATTTAAACAACCCTTCTTGGTGGTAATTGATATTCAGTAGGACCCCAATAAATACTTTTTGATAGTACGTGGACCAATATGCCTCCTTTTTAAAAGGTGTATGGTAAACAAATAGTGGTGTCACCCTTTTTGAAGACTGCAGGAGCCATGTATGTTTGGTAGGATTCCTCGTAATAATAAATCATGACTAGAGAAACACTACAAATACCATAACAGTGTGACTTACTCATGAAATCGACACCCAGCATAATTCTTCCATAGACGGAATGGTGTTGAGCCAGTGCATAAATTGTGGAATTAACTAGCAAATAAGGAATAGAATGTAAATGAAGAAAATCCCAGACGATTCTATCTCTCATGAGCAATTACCTGAAGATAGCAAAATTTGTATCTGGACAATACTGTGTCGACTTCCGATGAGACGAACGCCATCCAGAATTGCCCACTAATTGGACAGAATGGGCATATGGACAGTTAAAGCTCAGCTCCGCAAACTGAGTAAGACACCAGAATTGTTAACTGCATAATAATGATAATATTGCTGAGGGTCATTAAATTAATAAATTTATAGAAGAGTGTACCTCCTGATCACGCAAAATTATGTTCCCTATTTGCCCTATCATGGAGTGGAAGAAGGATCTAAGATCAACCACCTTTGAGGAGAGTGTGTTTAATTGTAGTGCCAGGAGAACAAAAATTTCACCTATTTTTAATGACTGTTTGATGACAGTCCGTCGTTGACGAAAAATTAGAGATATCTTATTTAAATTTCATGATGAAAAAATTATGGCCTTTAACGGCTGACAGAAGTAAAGCTTTCCTAAAAGTGGTTTACAAGAGGCTGACCGGGATTTTGACCTGCTCTTATGGCCGAGAATCCTAGTGACCCACTTAGCCCTCTGAAAACCTTCGCTTTAGGACGATTATTTGGTGCTACATCCATTCCATTCCTACTTCAAAGCGACGATAAAATGCTCGCCTAAACTATGGGAAATACATTGAGTAAGGTAATGAACAAACAATTTTATGTGGAACAATTTCCTGGTGTGACCGTCAACTAAAGGAACTTTAATAACTTAAGGAGAGGCCTAATAAATAATGCTAAGTGCAAAAATGTCCTCGAGGGAATGGTTATAGTAATTCATCCAAATTAAAGGACAAAATGATATAAAGTATTACACCCTGGAGATGAAGTCCCAATATGTAGTAATGTATTGGGATAACTTGTATACTGAGAGTATTTGTTTAATGTAAAACCTAATAATTAAGTATGCGCCAATAAATTAACTAAGAGATTTTGCTTGCTGAAGCTTCCAATGTTTTCATCCAATAGGTTTTGGTGTCACCCCTTATTCTATGAAGGGAAATTATTTAATTCAGGAAGCATGGAAACTTAAATGTGCTAGGGATGAAATATCTACCTGAGAATCAGAAACAGAGGGATGGAATTTAATTGGTGATTATGAAAAAAATCCAATGGTTGAGTTCCCAACGCCAGGTGGCCAATCCAAATAGGAAAAATGTACTCCACATCTTTTGTGATGCTTCAAAAATGGCATATGGAGCAGTTTTGCTTACCTTCAATGTAATAGTGTTATTTCTCCTGAGTATTTCTAAGGCTAAAGTTCTCCAATTAAATCACGTACTTTACCTCAGTTGAAATTTAACAGCCATTTATGTAAGGTTTCAAATAGCTAATTAATAAGAAAAAAGTTTGCAGGAGATAAATATTAGTCGACCACTGTAATTTGGTCTGAAATGAGGTAATCCTTACAATGGATTCGTAATGAAACAGTAAAATTTGTACGACAAAACAGAGAGCGCTGAAATTAATCATATGCAAAGAGAAGTAATAATAGTTTTGGGTCACATATGTTAACATTTAATCAAATACCTGGAGAGAGATCGAGCTATTTCTTGTCTCGGGTTTATCTATGCTAAATTTGTAACTGCTGTATCCATGGTTTTAAAGGACCGAGCTGGTTGGTAAATACAGCTAATTGGCCTGTACAAAGGCGTATATTTGCTCCTGATAATTTACTGTGACCACCGCCTCCAATAGTTTGTTCCTTTCCTTAGCCCTTGATAAAAAAAGGATTCTTCTTTAACCAAACTAATCAATGTAACTAAGTTGGTGTTTAATTTCTAAACAAGATGAATATTTCATATAAGTGTTTCACATCCTCTTGAATTTTGGTATAAAGATGTACATGGAGAAACTATGGAAATGATATTAAATTGCTTGAATTGAAAGAAAATTGTGAAAGGTTCCATAATAGAGAATTGGGCCTGTATTTAGAGAACATGTAATTAGTGCAGAGGTAGGTTACAAAATGCTTAAATGGGTGATTATGCTAAACACCCTATCTTACTGCCGCAAAACTCATCATCTCACCCATCCAAACAAATATTGTTGGAGCGCAGCTAATTGCTGCTGAACTCTTTGGTGTGAACTGTGACTAGTGATATACCTAGTGAAACACAAACATGTTGAATTTTTAAGAGGCTGTAGGATGCTACACCCTTCACTCCACTCGCCTGTCTCCCCTCCTTTCCTTCGATTTTTGGAACTCAGGCCATTCTGCCTCATTTACATATTTGAGACTAGAGGCGTTTTTGCCAACCACAATAAATGCTTGAGAGCCCGTGTCAAGTCCTCCTTGCCGCACTGTCCATTCAATCTTACGAATATGTCTCCTGTGGGCCTACCTGCCTGCTACAAGCAAATAATCCAAGTGGTTGACACGGGCTTAGCAAGCACATTCAAGCAGGCTTGAAAGTAGCATTCCAAGGCCCAGCATGTCTACGTATACGTTCTACAGTGCTGCTGGCATACCAGTGTTTCCTGTAGTGGCTTAGTTAAGAACATATTAAACTAGCATTGCAGTACTAACTTTAAGTGGGACATGCATAGGTTCACTCCTATAAAATAGTAAGTTTGTGCTAGAAGTGTTTTAGTGCTGCAGATTTGTTGTAACTATTTGCACGAGTGGATTTCACTGACTTAGGACATTGTGCTACCATCAGTACCTACGTAGGCTTAAAATGAGTGAGGAATGTCTGTGTTGTGATAGAAACACAGGCCTTATCTCTAGGCTTTATTGAACATAGAATCTTCATAGTACTTCTGCAACAACAAAATATAATGACTAGTACATCTAATAATGGCTTCTAACAGGGATTGGGTATGTATTGCATCTGTTCAAGAGAAAAGTTATAACACAGGCCACATATTAAAACTCACCATGTAATCTGCATCACTGATAAATGGATATAGTAGGAGAGAATCACACACCATGTGTTGGCGCCCATGACACACACCAAACTGTTGTTGTTGTTAAGGGCCCCAAGAGTGGTCAGTATTATCCTGCAGCTGCTCCCCACAGGACCATATCACTACAATCTCCCCTCTAAAATTTCAGAACAGTAAATCTCCCAAACTGTTATGGTGGGCGACCGTACAACGTCCCGACCTTCGGTAGACCTTGATCCCCCCCCCCCCCTCCCCCCCCCCCCCCCCCCCCCCCCCCCCCCCCCCCCCCCCCCCCCCCCCCATCTTCAACTCTGGGTTTCGATATTTTCCAGCGGGGTATGGAAACTGCTGGAGCAGAATCCTCTATTTCCATAGGGGTAGTCCCTCAAGGGGCTTTCCAGGAGAAAACGAAGCATCTTTCACATCAATTTGGTGTATCTTGAGATCCACACTAATAGGGATTTCAACTGGGGCTAAATGTCTTTGTAGATACTGTACCTCATCACCAATTTGGTAGCGAATGTGGCGTAAGTGGATTAGCTTGCAGAGCTCTACCTCCTTCCAGATGACATAACATTGCAATTCCATATGACATAACCAAAGTGGGCACGGAGGCTTTCCCCGAAGAGGAACGACGTGAATAGTTGAGGAGGTCCTTTCATGAGGGGTTGCATTAGTAGCTGTGCTCAAACAAAGCCAAAGTGATCTAATAGTGAAGAGCATCAGGTTAGGACAGTTTGCCATGTTGAACAGGTAGATTGGCGCGACCTTCAATGTCATTGTAACAGCCTTCCAATATAGTACCATTGAACCCTCCACTTGACCATTGCCTTGAGGTTGTAGCTTGTTGTTCTGCTGCAGCAATAACCTTTGCTAGCCAAAAACACCTGACGTTTCGTTACTTCATAACGAGGATACCCCTGTCTGATGGATAACGGCTGGCATACCAAAAATAGAGAACAACTGTGAAAGACAACTAATAACATTCTGCGAGTCAGCCATATTTGGCACAAGGGGAACCAAAGGTGAAACCTTGAATATTTCATCTAACTAAGTATTAAGGAAATACCTATTCAGATTGTGCTTGCTCCTTTGAAATCCAATAATTCAATCTTTCGAAAGGCTGGGTGATTTTTATGAAGATGAGTTTCTTCTCTGGCTGATAGAAAGTTTGGCTTGCACTCTTGCACATAACTCTGCATGCTCTGATCACTTGTCGCACATCTTCCACAAGAAGTAGGTTCATGTTACTTTGATTTTGACAAAACTGGTACAGGGGCGTGTAACTCCTGGTGACTGACAAAGCCTTGTGGATAGCTAGAGTGATTGCAAATTATGACAATGCGCTCCACAGTGGGACCTAAGAAGACACGTATGTTCTCTTGACCCGGGGGTCGGTACAGAAGATCAAAGTCATAACACGATGTTCCATCCTCCAGCGTCATATCTTGTCATTCTTATCCTACTTTTTTGTTGCCTCTCAACCTAACATCACGGACCGTAGGTCAGTCCTTATGGTGAAATGTCTACCAGTTAAATAGCCTCCAGTGGCGAACTGCTTCAATGAATGGCCTGGGCTTTTTCCTTTTCTACAGCAGCATAACTTTTCTCCTGTCCTTGAAAAGTTCTCGAAAAGAAGGCTACGTCGTCCCTGCCTGAGATAAGACTGCAGCAATGCAATGTCATATGTGGCATCCGTTTCCACTTCCGAATGGTAGGGACTCATCAATCGCTTGAACTACTGAGTTTTCAGATGTCCTGTTTGAGATCTTTGCGGCTTCTGCTTCCTTTGTCAAAGGAAAAATGTGTGTAGCACTCAATGGGCGGACTTTACTTGAATAGTTGTAGATCCATTTGTGAGTAATAATCATAGATACCAAGATTCTTCGAGTGACTTGTTGTCTTGAGCATTGAAGTTCCCGTAGAGGTCGTAGTCGTTCAGGGGTCTGGATTTGAACCTCCTTCCTCACATAGTCCAAGGATGCTAAGCCTTTTTAGTTGATAAAGTGCACTTTTCCTCATTGTAACTGAGTGTTTTTTTTTGCTGGTGGCGTGGCGCTTTCCAAAAAAATTAGATAGGTTTGCATCATGTCCTCTCCTGGGGTTTTGCCACAAATGGTAATCTTATCTAAATACGCGTACACACACACACACTGAGCAGTTTGCTCTTTTCCTGAATGAATGTATCCATAATTCATGTGTGACTCCAATAGGGACTCTGGTAAACTGATACAGCCAATCACTAGCCTGAAAAACGCTGTGTAATAGGGTTTATCTTCAATTCCTTAAAGGGACTTAATGATAGGCACTCTTGTAAGATCAATTGTGCTAAAACACATAATACTGAGCAATTTTGTTCACTGTATCGTTCAATTCGGAGGTAAGGTACCCATCAATAAGTGTAAATTTGTTGATTGTCCTCAGAGTAAATCGATAGCCAGTCTCCGTTTCCTATAACCATCTTAACACTAACAACCTGTGCACCGCCAGGGAATCACTCGGTTCTATAAACCCTCCTACAGCAGCCTCTGATTTACTTTTCTCAATGAACAAGCCGATCCTCATAAGAATAGCGGCGTGACTTACTGATATAGGAATGTGGCAATCCCGCGGTCAGATATGCAAACAGCTTTTGGTGGGTCTACCCTTAAAGTGCTTAAGTACTCCACAGACAACAAGAGGAAGGCAATTCCACTTCTCATATGTTTTAAGGTGAACACTACCATGCAGCTTCTGAAAGTCCTGACCAAGGATAACATCAGAGCACAGTTGTGGCAGAATAGCTAAATGTACATCTTGATAATCCTTTCCATTAACTCTGAGATTTACCTTACAAAACCCTAAGGTCTGAATAGAGAGAGATGTTGATGCCATGGAAACGGTACCTGATGAGTGATGTAGAGTCAAGGAGAGCCGTTTAACTAAGTCAAGGTTGATGAAACTCTCTGAGCTGCCACTATCAATAAGACCATCTACTTCTGTTCCTTTGATGAATACTTTCACAACTGCCTTTGACAGTGAATTTGGAGTAGCCGCAGAAGTCACTGTTGCTAGAGTCGCATGATCACTGGAATGTGTGGAGGCACTAGCTCTTGTTGATGCATTAGCACGACATATTTAGCAAAGTGACCTTTCTTGTGGCATTTATGGCACATTGCTTCACGAGCAGGACACTTTGGACGTGGATGTCTTGAAAAACCACAAAAGAAAACCACACCGTACCTGCTGCTGCTGTCACTGAGGCAGGTTCCCCAGTAACTTCATTGCAAGAGTCTTGGTCAGGAATTGCAGCACTTACCACTCGAGAAGGCTGAGTGGTACTGTATACTTCAGAATTCTTCTGGGCTGAATCTAGAGCTCTTGCCTGGTCAAAGGCACGCTAAGTCGAGAGTTTTATTCTCCAATAAACGCTGCCTTATTATTGGTGATTGCAGGCCACTGATAAAAGCATCCCTGATGGACTCTTCACAATACTGAGCAGCTGTCACTGCTTGGAAGTGACAGTCCTTACCTAAAATTTTCAGTGCTTGAAAGTATTCCTCTAAGGACTCATCAATCTGCTGGCGGCGAGTTGCAAGGCGATAGCGTGCAAAGATTTCATTTGTAGGTTTAATATACTGAGACTTGAGGGTTTTGATAGCATCTTCGTAGGTATTACACTCAGAAATAGCCTCATATATCTTAGGTGACACAAAATTGATGAGCAGACTTAGTTTATCTAGATCTTCTTTAGGAAGGGCTCCCAAGAAGTTTTCGAAAGTCTTAAACCAGTGCTTCCATTCCTGAGCAGCCGTTGATAAGCTGGGTCACAGTCTAGCCTCTCAGGTTTCAGTAAACGCTCCATGTTGTGATGTAGTCTAGCGCAGGATCACCACCAGGTAGCCCAGGATTCTATGTTCAATAAATTGTTGTGATAGAAACACAGGCCTTATCTCTAGGCTTTATTGAACATAGAATCTTCATAGTACTTCTGCAACAACAAAATATAATGACTAGTACATCTAATAATGGCTTCTACAGGGATGGTGATGTCTTGCATATGTCAAGAGAAAAGTTATAACTACAGGCCACATATTTAAATCATCACCATGTAATCTGCATCGCTGATAAATGGATAAAGTAGGAGAGAATCACACACCATGTGTTGGTGCCCATGACACACACCAAACTGTTGTTGTTGTTAAGGGCCCCTAGAGGTGGTGCAGTATTATCCTGCTGCTGCTCCCCACAGGACCAGTATCACTACAGCATACTGAACAAAGACTACTCACTTACAACGAGGGTCAGTTGAGAGACTATCTACAATACCGCACGGTGCATTACATATGGATTAAGGTAATAATATGAGTACTCCTCCAGCTGCTGGAGAACAATGGATAGGCAAGCCTCAGAAATGAGATTTAGTCTAGAACGGTAAGGCAGAATAGATTAATTATGTGCAAAGGAGAGTGCCCTGTTATAGTGGTAATTTTCCAGACGGGTGTTGGATGAGGTGCCAGAGCAATTGGTTTTTAATTGTTGACTGAACAAGATACTGTAAGTGATAATGCAGGTACCTTTATCAATTGAAACTTTGACCACTTCTAGGTTGGAAAGACATGTAGGTACAACTATTGATGCAATTTGCGCACATAACAGACCTTTCATAGCTGTGTGTACTATTGCTCGACCTAGAAAAATTACAAGAAACTTTCAACGGCAGCATAACGGAGATTACAAACACCCTCAATTATTGAGAGCTAGCTTGGTTTCCTGAAACCTGATCAGTTCACCTGGAATTCCATTTAGCGAAGATTCATATTAAACACCTAGAAAAATCTAAGACCTCAGTACCGACATTCACTATCGAACAACACTCAACTAATAGAAAAGCATAAACATTGCCAGAAATGCACCATCTTCTCCCTGCAAATATTCCAGACAAGAGACAATACAATGTGTAAGGGCCCAGACCTGTTCAACTCCTCCCAAACACATGGTGGTAAATGATTGACCACAGCCCCTGTGCAGTTTCAAGCGGCACTGACAAGACTAAATAGTTCCTCATACAGCACGAGGCTGTAAGGGCTGTACTTTGGTTTGCGTGGGGCAGCATATCCCAGATAAATTGAACAGGCTCTATCCGACCATGGAGACCAGGTCACAGCCGGGGCGAACGATTTGACCCACGAACTCCCTCCAGGTAAACTCCAGTATGCCAGATGGGTCAACTGCTGATGGGTAGTGGGATTTTCCTACTCAGTGAGGTGTTGTCTCAAGGACTTCTAAACTAGGATTCAGTTAGCAGTAAATGCTGGTTGAAGGCTAAATAATATATGACTATAATTGACTAGGCTTAATTAATACATTTACTCTGAGACAGTTAGCCTGGTGGTTAGGAGAGGACTTGTTGAGGAAGTCCTAGCCTCTATATCAAACTGCTATCTCACCCGACTGATACTCATCATCAACAAATATCGTTGGAGCGCAGCTGAATTGCTGCGGAACTCTTATGTGTTAACTGTGACAGTGATATAAACCTAGTGAAACACAAACATGTTGATTGAAGTGGCTGTAGGAGGCTACACCCTCACTCCCCACCTCGCCTGTCTCCCCTCCTTCCACGATTTGGAACTCAGGCATTCGCCCTATTTACTTATGGTCTAGAGCGTTTTTGAAATACACCACATAAATTCTTTGAGTGCCCGTGTCAGTCCTCCGTGCCGCACTCCACTACATCTTATGTATGCCTCCTGTGTGCCTACCTCTGCTACAAGCAATTATCCAAGTGTTGACACGGGCTTAGCGAAGCACATTTAATTTCAAGCAGCTGAAAGCAAGCATATGAAGGCCCAGCAAGTCTACGTATACGTTTTCTACAGTGTTTGCTGGCATACCAGTGTTTCCTGCAGTGGCTTAGTTGAAACAATTGACGAGCATTCAGTACTGACTTTTGAGTGGGACATGGCCAGAGTTTGCCTGTAAACGTTGTAAGTTTGTGCTGTAGTGTTAATTGCTCAGATTTGTTGTGGCTATGCACAGTGGATTTCGCTGACTTGGGACGTTGTCGGCCATCAGACCTACGTAGCTTAAAATGAGTGATAATGTCTGGCCTGCTGGGTGACCTTGAAAGGCACTATAAGACCCGCATGCCCAAACATACACACACCCATACTGCGTGTGTCTAGTGATGGTGAATGTCCCTTCCTCGACTTTCTATTCACGCGTATCCTTAAACTCGTCGCCATTATCTACATATGGATAATGGCGAGTTTAGCAGATCCCAGGCTAAACAGCGATCCAACCAGCCAGTGAAGGCCAAGTTACAGAATTCCTTTGTGAACGTTCTAACACTGTTCCGCGGCCGTACCTTCGGTGTTGTGAGAAACCAGTTCTTAAGTAGTGAAAATTTGTCCTGTCATTCCAAGAGACGTGTGGCTAGATGTTTAAGTGCTGTCTGGTACTGGAGTAATTAACAAGTAGTATAGTGTTGTAACTCTCGAGTACGACTGTGGGCCCAGTGAATGAACCTTGAAAACTGCACTGCGACCACCGCAACCACTAACCCATATTGCCTGTGTCTAGCGAGGTGAATATCCTTCCTTGTCCCTTCTCACTTAGGAATAACGGCGGTTCACTGACACCAAAAGTAACAGACTAACTCTCCACTCAAGGCAGCTGGAACTAAAAGTGACCTATGGATGTGAACGAAGTAAATGATGGTGAAGGTCGAAATCTACGTTTTAGAAAGTAAGGGAGCTTTGAAAAAAGATATAAGATTTCAAAGAGACATGCTGCAAGAAACATACGAACAACAACAACATTTGCAGAACGGTTAGGCTTGATTTCCCTGCATAACACTGAGTTTTGAGGTCATTTAGATGGTTTTACAAAGCTTCGCTAGACAACCCAGAAAAAACCTTCGGATTCGCTTCGTCCATGGAAGAGGATAATTAACGTTTAGTTACTACGACCCAACATTCATAGAAAAACTCTTACTCATAAATATGCCTAACATCCACTCCAAGCTGCCCCACCAGACACCAAAAGTACTTATAGTTATTCACAATGTCAATACGTACATGATCCTAAATTCCTGTTGTTCAGATCAGTTGCAAACCCTCCGTCGACTTCCAATGATCCTGATATTGGCTGAGTGCTGGTCAAGGACTCCACACATATATCTACTCTCGTGCCGCGCTTAACAGGAGTTACAGAAAATAGCCTTGTACAAACACCTCACCGTAATGCTACAAAGTGCAGCGCTGGGGTCCACATTGCTTTGGAAATGCCCCCAAAAGCCAAGTCACACTGGTGTGCAGTGTGTGCCAAGGCCATCCGTCTCACCAGTGCTTGATATGATCAAGAAACACCAGACCGTTGCATTAGAATGTAACAATTGTAAGACTCCAGGAGTCACAGCTGTTCATGCTGACTGCAGAGCGAAAGCTGCCCACATCGCCAGCCGCAAGAGCTCCCGCCTCACCCATCACCCGCCCCACATGATGAGGCAATAAGGCATACCCAGATACTTCATGTCTGAATTACTGACCCTTGCCTGAACTCAACAATAGGGTTTAGCGAGTCACTCTGGGAGTACATAACAAGCTCTATCAAGTCTGCTATCAACACTAGAAATGGCTGCTTGGTGTTGACACCATCTGTCTGCAGAGTCAGCTGTCAGTCAGCACCTGACTCAGCTGATCGGGACTCATACTTCCTGATGACCTGTATTCTTGCTGGGGTGGTACACAACATGCAGCTGCGCATAACAGTACTGGAGAAGCAACAATGGTGTTTGAACTAACAACTTGGAGCACGCAGGATGAAAAACTTACAGAGGTTTTGCAACTGAGTCAGCACAACCACAGATATTCCAGCCATTATGAAAATTGAGTGTGGTGATGATAACAAACTGATGATTTGCAGTGGTGTTAATATACAAAACAATTTGAGTGTTGTGTTTTACAATCACAGTGAAGATGCTAAGGGCAGTATAGGCCGTATCATGGAAGTCAACCTAAGAGTGTAATGTATTATAGAATACTGAGTGTGAGATGACCCGTTGTTGCTAATGGTGTATGTATCACTGGTCATAATGATGAGGAAGTGATACATGTGATGATATGATGAGTGTATAAAGGCGGAGAGTTGAGTGCGAGGGATAGTCACCTTCCATACATTCACAAGACAAAGAGCGCAGTGACCTCTGTGTACAAAGAATCCCAAAGGTCTCACTAATGAAGTGCACTTAGAGACCATGGATAAGGATAATACTGATTGATATTGATATTGATATGTATGTTTGTTTATTTAGTAAGTTTTTTCATTTCTGAAAATTGAAAATATCCCTGACTGTTTTTATAATGGAACCAAACCGTATAAACTATTCCAATTTTAAGTTGGAATATTGCGTCACTTAGAAAAAGATTTCTGACCTGCATCATAAAGTAACCACTGAATCCATTGATATTGTGTGTCTACAAGATTGCAGAGTCCCAGAAAAATCCCAACCCCCTAAATTGCTCATCTTTGTTTGCTAGAACCTTAAATCTACTAATTCTTGTGTTCTATATAATAAAAAATCACTTCCCCATCAAACTTCTTGCACATAAGAAAACAGAGGGCTACAGTATCACGGTGGTAGGATTATATTGGAACTCTGCTCTCAACACTTAACTTTTACGCTTCCTGCTGATTAAGTATAATTACTTGGAGCTTTCCGAACTTTGTGGCTCAGTCTGACCCACCTCTCATTATGGGTTGATTAAATGCCAAGACACAAAAGCATTGAAAGCTCCAGTTTTGGTATCGTAAAGGCCAATCACTGTTGTCACACTTAAAACAGTCATATAATGTGCAATTGTAG
Source organism: Cherax quadricarinatus (assembly GCF_026875155.1). Classification (NCBI taxonomy): domain Eukaryota; kingdom Metazoa; phylum Arthropoda; class Malacostraca; order Decapoda; family Parastacidae; genus Cherax; species Cherax quadricarinatus. The sequence goes on along the minus strand of NC_069486.1, from coordinate 18,130,455 downwards.
GTGACCTTGACCGCCACACATTAACTATGATGTGTCCTGATCTGTGTCTTGGCTTCAAAACATACTTCTGCCAGCTGTAGTCTTCCATTGAAAAAGATATAGCGTCTGATCATTTCCCCAGCTAACCTCTCTAGATATTGGAAAATAGCTATTCTCCCCTGGGTGGGATATTCAAACGAAACGTCATAATTTTTCCCCTGATCACAATGATGACTTTGTTGCACATGTGACTGACTGGTATAATTCCATTATGTACCACTGTCCCGAGACTTTTAACAATGACCTTGTGAGCCGTATTCAACTTCTTAGAGCCGCCTCCTGAAACCTCCTACTACTCTAAATCCAAATGACTTCCATAATAATCCTAAGTCCTAAAAAAATCAGTACATATTACAATGATTCTAAACTCGAACATTGAAACGTACTGGCTCGCAGACTAGGCCAGCCTATAGAAACCATCGAACCCCTGAAATGCCTGAGGCCTCTACCAAACTGCCTTGCTGCCTGCCAGAGAGCGTAATGACAGCTGCGGCAAACAACTTGGGAACAATTTGTCAATGGTCACAATGCTCACATACCCCCACTTAGTTTCCGGCATGGGAGGACATAAATAAATTAACGGGTAACAAACTGGGCAGATCGCGCACTTCCTCATCCCTTGCATAGGGCGAATGAGTTAGTCATGCTTGGCTGCTACATCTAGCTATGACAGTCTTTCCATACCACACAGCTAAATTAAAATGGACAAATATGATGCAAGGAGAGACTTGTTTGCCTTTCATGCTCAGCCAAGGCAGATGACTGCAACATTCCTTTCACTAATTATAACTTTGATGACAGTACACTAACTAAGGGCAACAACCACGTCGCTGTGAGGATGGTAACTTACAACAAACTCCAATTGCTGTGTCGAGTACCAGGTAATCCTTTACTTGAATGAATAACATGATTATCACTGGGACTCCTAAATCATGGACCAATAGCCTCATTATTCCCCATTCCCAAAGCCAATCAACAAAACTCAAGTTCGGCCCAATATCCCTTACAACTGCTTGTTGTAAAACATTCGAAAGTATGATTCTTAATCGTCTTATGCACAAAATTAAGGAATCATGTCACCCCTTGCATGCTTCATGCATGGAAGAGTGTTCATCATTGCATTACACACCTTTCTCACTCTGCACACGACAGCTCATACACTACTTTCCTTGACCTACATCCGCCTTTTATGAACCACCATACATTAATCATTAGTAACTTGCCAGAATGGAGTTGGAGTATGGCTTCCCGCTGGATTAAAGTTACCTGTCCAACAGAAAGTCTCTGTGTTGTTCCAGGGACATAGAAGTGTAACTAAAGATTTTTGAATATAACTCACAGGAGGTGTGCTTATTCCACCCTTTTCAACATTTTGATTAATATCTCTTCTTGAAAATCCATGCCTAGCCAGCCCCATCATTATATGTTAGTTAGCTGATGACTAATGATTCACACAACCGGATCATCCAACACCCAAAACATTCTTAATCATGTTTTAGACCTCGTGTCAGGACCATGGGTTAATAATCTCAGGGATCAAACAAAGATACTCAACAGCGTCACTCATCGCAAGAGGCACAGATCGTCAGATCCCAGTTGCATGATGGGTCTCTTCTAAATATGTAAGCAGATACAGGTATCTAGGCTTTGAGGTTCCACTACTTGGACCGTTTTGTAAAAAGAGCTTTGTCGCCAATACAAAGAAAGGCTTGAGAGCACTTATAGTTGTGCAGGTTTCATCCCAGGTATGGTGCTAATGTTAAAATTGGAAAATGATGTATCTTGCTTATATTTAGATCATTGGTTGATTTATGCGCCCACTACATGCACTCGTGTCTGACTGAAGCTTGGAGGCTGGAAAAACTGCAAAACGATGCAATGAGATCATCCAGGTTGCCCTCGTACTGCCAAAATTTTAAATATGCGGAAAGAACTTAATAATCCAAGCATTAGAGATCGTGTTACTGAAAGAAAATATCCCTTTTATAGGGTCAATATGCTTAGGCTAGCCCATTCAAACCCTCAGCACAGAGCCCTTCCAAACTTTCCTCACACTGGTGAACATCCTTCCAGATGGATCGAAACAACTGTAACCGACCTCCGCATGAACCAGCTACATGATCTTTTATATCAAGCTGGTTCACCAAGACCTTTTCCCCTGCCTCCATGGAGATTACCCCATTCCAAACTACCATTCCTCCATTTCCCCCCAAAACTCTTACTTAATCACAACCAAAGCTTCTCTTTGGAGCCAAACATATGCTTAAGCTTGTATTGATAACTAGTCACACAGAACAATCTTTCACAAATGTATTTACTCGATGGTTCTGTTCACCAGACCACTGGTGCAGCTGTAGTGCGCTGATGTCTCACAGAGTGAGCTCTCATAAAGAAATTGAGCACGCATCAATAACTGTGCCTCTACCCTTCAACAGAACTGTGTTGCCATACTCCTTGCACTCAAAGTGTCCATGTATCTAAGGTTGACACATAAAATTGTAACTGATTCTCTGTCATCCATAAATGCTCTCAACTCATTAAGTAATAAATTGTGGCATCTTTTGTCAAATCCAGACACAGGTATGGTAAGAGATGTGGACAGTGTATCAAGTGCACAGCTGTGGATTCCATCCTCACATTGGTCTTCAGATGCATGATAGAACTGAATAAATTGCAAGCTGTATCTATCAAGAGGGGTAGATTACAATCTTGGTTGTCATTTAGCAGTTTGAGAACAATAATACGATAAAGAACTCCTATTGAACTTTATAACTTAAGACTTAGGGAGATGACACAAGTCAATCCATCTATCATCATTCCATCATGCAGGAGGGCCACATGTTCTATGTGCATCCAACAAGATTAGCAGACTCTTGGATGTCACTACTGCCCGGCTCCGGCTGGGTTACAAGTATCTTTGGCAGTTAATCACCTCCACCAGATGTAACCAAACGAATTAAACTTTGCCAGATGGACTATTGTCACACATTGCGTCATTATGTACTAGAGTGTGATAAAATTATTGAATTTAGAACAACTCACTCAGAAGTGTTGCAAAGTTACGATTATTTTAATCCACATGGTATATTTAAATGACCATTCTGGAGAAATACCCGACTTTTGCTAGCTGTAAATTAAACATTACCACATGTGTGACATTGTTGCCATGATGGTGTGTGGTGTGTGTGGTGTGTGTGTTGGTGGTGTGGTTTGTGTGTGTTGGGTGTGTGTGAGGTGTGTGTGTGTGTGTGTTTGTGTGTTTGTTGTGTGTGTGTGTGTGTGTGTGAGCGTGCGTGTGTGTGGTGTGTGTGAGGGGTTGTGTGGGTGTGTGTGAGGGGGTGTGTGGGTGTGTTGGCGTGTGTTTGTGTGTGTGGTGTGTGTGGGTGTGTGTGTGCATGTGTGGGTGTGGGGGTGTGGGTGTGTGTGTGTGTGGGTGTGTGTGTGTGGGTTGTGTGTGAGGTGTGTGTGTGGGTGTGTGTGAGGTGGTGTTGGGTATGCGTTGGTGTGTGTGTTGTGGTGTGTGTGGTTGGGTGTGCGTCCTTGTGTGTACGCATATATTTGTATCGCTCGTGTGCACATTCCGTGCGTGCGCCCGTCGTGTGTGTATGTGCGCGCGCCGCTAGTGTGGGTGTATACCCCTTACTATTTGTATTTATAACTCTTAAATTGTGACCAGGTGTGGACGCATCATGGTTCATTACTTGTACTTTGTTTCATGACTGTATATCATACACTTGTCCCATGTAAACTACAGGGTGGAAGCTGATTTCATTACCTCTGTAACTTGCCATGATTAGTGACCAGATCTACCTGGAGTTATACTTGTAACTAGTTCAGCTATCATAACTTGGGGTCCAGTCACTGACCCATTATGTAACCTTTTGTAATACTTTTGACTACCGGCTACCCACAATGGTATGGTGCATAAAGAAATAAAACTAAAGAAAGTGGGTGTGTGTTGTGTGTGTGTGTGTGTGTTGTGTGTGGTGTGTGTTGTGTGTGTGTGGTGTGTGTGTGTGTGTGTGTGTGTGTGTGTGTTGTGTGTGTGTGGGGTTGGTGTGACTCAACAATCAATATTTGCACCAATAACTCATTACAGTTGTGACCGGGTGTGGAAAGTGTGAATGCTCAGTACTCTATAATTTGTTCAGATGTAGCCAAAGTATAATCGTAAGTAACGCATTCTATCAGAATTCATTACTTTTAACTTGTGAAGCTCATTAACCTTTGTACCAAGTTCACTATCAAAACTTGGGGGCCCAGTCGCCTGGACCCATTACGTAACCTCTGTAACTGTAAATACATTTGTAGCTTGTCATGATTGTGACCAGACTTACCTGGAGTTCATTACCTTTGTAAATTGTGAGTTCATTACCTTTGTAAATTGTGAGTTCATTACCTCTGTAACTTGCTCAGCTATCAAAACTTTGGAGTCCAGTCCCTGGACCAATTATGTACCTCTGTAATCTCTTGACTACCGCCCACAGGATGGGTATGGGGTGCATAATAAACATATTAAACTAACTAACTGCCTCCCTTGCCTCTGGATACTTCCGTTCCCTCTTCAAAGCTGCTACTGCTATCCTCCTTCCTAAACCCCAAAAGACCACTCTGATCTAGAAATACGGCCATCCGTCAGCCTCCTCGAAGCTTAAGGAAAACTCTTTGAAAAACTCTTCAACTATTGCCTTCGCAGATACCTGGAACACAACTCTCTACTTTCTGATGGCTAGTTTGGCTTCAGAACACACAGATCCACACAGGATGCCATTAACATCATCTCAACTACATCCACTAAACACAAAACAAAGAACAGAACAGGCCCTGGTTCAAAAGACGTTGAAAATTTTTGACACTATCTGGCATGAAAAGGGCTCAAGACAAACTCTGCACTAACGTTAACCTGCCTCGTAAACTCCCCTGCATTCCTAGAACGGCCGTACTATAGATCAAATCCAGGCTGTTACTCTGGGCGTACTTCACTACGACATGCAGGAAGTACCCCCAGGATCTTTCCTCCTCCCCTACCCTCCACATTTTATAACTAACGACCTTCCTACATCTGTAATACCACACCTCCACCCCACTAGCCTTTGCAGAACGACATTAACACAACACCTTCACGCACCCAATAAGGATACACTCAGTCACTACGAACACAAAAACACAAAATGAGGTCGACAGGATACCCTGTAACAAAAATGGAGATCAAAACCAATGCAGCTAAATCCAGCATTACATATTTTAACTACAGGAAACGTGATCCTCCATTACCTGTCCAGCTCGGAACAGCTGACATCCCCATCACACAATCTGTCACTGTCCTTGGCGTTAATCTTGACTACCTTATTCTCTTACACGGTCATATTCACTCAAGGCATGCAGTAGCTACCAAGGCCCTTTCGGGCCTCTACAAGCTGCAACATGCCTCCCAACGCACCAAATTACACCTCTACAAATCCCTTACACGTCCTCTGATAACTTACTCTCCTCTAGCCCTCTCTCTTGCAGCTAAAACGAACTTACTTAAACTGCAGTTAGTCCAGAACAAGGCGCTGCACTGGGTGCTTAATGTCAGATGGGAGGACTTCGCCACAAACGAGTCTCTCCATGCCCAATTAGACATCCCTGCGCTGAATCTGTTCTGGAAGACGATCATTGACAGACAGACAAACTTGAGACACGACATGACTACTGGACATCTCTCCTTGAAGTCATTCGCAGACCCACAAACCAACGTAACCTTTTCTACTCCTTGTATGATCCTGCTCCTAACCCTATTCAAAAAACCTTCGATTCTCTGACAGGTACCTTGAGCTGTTCATTTTCTGACCCACGTTCGCCTTAGCTTTTGATTTAAGACATGGCTCAGTTCTACACTCCTCTCTAGCGCTAATCATCGCCTGCCCCGTCCTCCCCGCTCAACCCACCGGAGTCCCAACAGAAGAGCCTGAATTTCTCTTCTCAGTATCTATCCCACGATCGTCGCCGCTGCTGGGTTAAGCCCTGGCTCTATTTCTACGACTAAGAACACTCCTCTCCAGCACAATTCTTCGTCTGTCCCATCTTCCCCGCTCATCCCATTTGGGATCTTACCTGAACTTGTTCGTTCGTTCCTTTTGTTAGTGTGACTTTGTAAACGGTTCAAGTCGGACAGAAACGTCATCGTAAGCTCCTCTCTTACATGTGCGGGTTGTTTGTGTAACATCCTTCCACTTTGGTGTAGGTTGGTTTTGTGATGGGCGGAAGTCAGGGTTCAATACGACGTACACTGTCAGTGGCCCTATAAACAACAACAACAACAACTTGTGTTGTTGGTGGGTGAGTGTGATAAAGTGAACAATAAACAGTGTTTGTGGTGTCTAACACAGGTGAGTAACACCTGTGGTGTCTAACACAGGTGAGTAACACCTGTGGTGTCTAACACAGGTGAGTAACACCTGTGGTGTCTAACACAGGTGAGTAACACCTGTGGTGTCTAACAGGTGAGTAACACCTGTGGTGTCTAACACAGGTGAGTAACACCTGTGGTGTCTAACACAGGTGAGTAACACCTGTGGTGTCTAACACAGGTGAGTAACACCTGTGGTGTCTAACACAGGTCAGTAACACTTGTGGTGTCTAACACAGGTCAGTAACACCTGTGGTGTCTAACACAGGTGAGTAACACCTGTGGTGTCTAACACAGGTGAGTAATACCTGTGGTGTCTAACACAGGTGAGTAACACCTGTGGTGTCTAACACAGGTCAGTAACACTGTGGTGTCTAACACAGGTCAGTAACACCTGTGGTGTCTAACACAGGTGAGTAACACCTGTGGTGTCTAACACAGGTGAGTAACACCTGTGGTGTCTAACAGGTGAGTAACACCTGTGGTGTCTAACAGGTGAGTAACACCTGTGGTGTCTAACACAGGTGAGTAACACCTGTGGTGTCTAACACAGGTGAGTAACACCTGTGGTGTCTAACACAGGTGAGTAACACCTGTGGTGTCTAACAGGTGAGTAACACCTGTGGTGTCTAACACAGGTGGGTAACACTTGGGGTGTCTAAAAAAGGTGAGTAACAATGTGGTGTCAAAACCAGGGGGAAAAAACCACCTTTTTTACAATAAAACACCTGGGGGCTAACTGAAAACCAGGGTGTTTCCCAGGTAAAAAAATTGGGGTTTAACCCGGTGATTAACCTGTGGTTTCCCCACTGGGGGAAAACCTGTGGGTTTTTAAAAACCGGTAAATAACCTGTGGTGTTCCCGGTTGGTTAAACCCTGTGGGGTTAACTGGTGAAACCCTTGGTGTTCCCGGGGGTTCCCCTTTTGGGTTTGTTAACGGGGTCCCCCCTTCCTTTATTCTTACCTTCATTTTGCTGGTGTTACTGGAAGGTTTGCCCCTGTTGTTATTGGCCCAAGTGTTATTGTTTGTTTTTTTGCCCTGTTTTCCTGCCTCAGGTGTTGACTGTGTTCCCTGATCAGTGTTGCCCTGTGTTCCCTGTCAGGTTTTGGGGACTGTTTTTCCCTCCCCTTGGGGGTTTGACTGTGTTACCTGAAAAAGGGGGTTGACTTTTTAACCCGGTCAGGTGTTGATGTTTCCCTGCCTCAAGGTTTTGCCCTTGTTACCTCCTCAGGGGGTTGGGCCCTGTGTTACCTGCTAAATGGTTTTGGGGAATGTGTTCATCCCCCGGGGGACTGTCAAGTGGTTGACTGTGTTACCTGCTGGGTGTTGACTGTTTCCTGCCCCCGGGTGTTGACTGTGTTCCCTGCCCGGGTTTTGGGACTTTTTTTTCCCCTGCCCCTTTTTGTTGTTGTGTTACCTGTCAGGTGTTGACGGGGGTCCCTGCTCAAGTGTTGACTCTGTTTCCCTTTTCCCTTGTTTTTACGTCGGTTGTTGACTGTTTTTCCCTGCCCCCAAAAGTGTTGACTGTGTTACTGCCCCGGGGGTTTTGGGTGTCTTACCGGGGGCTCAGGTGTTGATTTGTGTTACCTGCTGGGTGTTGACTGTGTTCCCTTTGCTCAGGTGGGGGAAGTGTTACCTGCTCAGGGGGTTGCCCTGTGTTCCCTGCTAAAGGTGTTGAATTTTGTTACCTGTTTAGGTTTTGGGACTGTGTTACCTGCTAAAGGTTTTTGGACTGTTCCCGCTCAGGTTTGCCTTGGGGATGTGTTACCTCCCCTCGGGGGGTTGACTGTTTACCTGCCAGGTTTTTGGCCCCTTGTTACTTCCCTGGGTTTTTTTGACTGTTTTTTCCCTCCCTCAGGTGGGGGACTGTGTTACCCCTTTCAGGTTTTTGACTGTTGTTACCTGCTCAGGGGGTTGGGCCCTGTTTTCCCTGCTCGGGGTTTTTGACGTGTTACCTTTTTCAGGGGGTTGACTGTGTTACCTCCCTCGGGTTTTGTGCCCTGTGGGTTAATTTTACCAGCTATTTGACTGTTTTAAACCCTGCTCGGGTGTTTGACTTGTTATTTGTCAGGTGGTTAAACTGTGTTACCTGCTCAGGTTTTGGGCCTGTTTTTATCCGCTCGGGTGGGGACTGTGTTACCTCCCTCACTTTTCCCCTTTTTTTAACCCTTTTTTGGGGTTACCTGCTCAGCTTTTGGACTGTTTTTAGCGTTTCGGGTGTTGATTGTGTTACTGTCAGGTTTTGACTGTTTAAATGCCCCGGGCTTTTTGCTGGGGGTTATTCCCTCAGTGTTGACCTGTTCCCTCCCTCAGTTTGTTGCTGGGGGTTACCGGCTCCCTTTGTTGGTTGTGAACCTCTCTTTCCCTTTTCCTCCCCCCCTTTTCTTTTACCCCCCCCCCTTTTCCCCCTGTTTTCCCTCCCCTTTCCTTTTCCCTCTCGCCTTTACCTGCTCGGGTTGTTTGTTGATTGTGTTTTCCTTGCAAAGGGTTTTGGGATGGTTAAACCTGCTCAGTTTGTTGACTTTTCTTTCCCTGCTAAAGGTTTTGGGGCCTGTGTTTACCTGTCAAGCTTGTTAAAGGGGTTTTACCTGCTCAAAGTGTTTGCCCTTTTGTTACCTTTTTTAGGTGTTGCCCGGTTTTTTACCTGCTCGGGTTTTGGACTGTGTTACCGCTCAAGGTGTTGAACTGTGTTACCGGGCTCAGCTTTTGGGACTGGTTACTGCTCCGGTGTTGTCTGTTTTTACCGGTCAGGTGTTGACTGTGTTCCCTGCTCAGGTGTTGACTGTGTTACCTGCTCAGCTGTTGACTGTGTTACCTTATCGCTTTTTGGACTGGGGTTCCCTGATTAGGTGTTGGACTGTTTTTAGCTGCTCAGCTTTTGACTGGGTTCCCTCCCCCAGCTGTTGACTCTGTTCCCTCCCTTTATGTTGACTGTTTTAAACCTCCCTCAGCTTTTGATTGTGTTCCCTGCTCAGGTTTTGACGTGTTACCTGCTTCAGGTGTTGTCTGTTTTTCCTCCCCTCAGCTGTTGATGTTTTACCTCCCCTCAGCTGTTTGACTGTTTTTACCTGTTTCCGCTTTTAAACGGTTTTTTACCTGTCAGGTGTTGACTGTGTTACCGGGCAAAGGTGTTGCCCTGGTTCCCCTGCTTGCTGTTGTTTGTCTTACCTGTTTAAAGGGGTGTTGACTGTGTTCCCTGCTCAGTTTTTGACTGTGTTACCTTCAGTTTTTAAAAATTTCTGTTAGCTGCCGGGTTTTGTTGACTTTTGTTACCTGTTCAGGTGTTGACCTGTTCCTGCTCAGGTGTTGATTGTGTTCCCCGCTCGGTGTTGACTGGGGTTCCCTTGCCCCAGGTGTTGACTGGTGTTCCCTCCCTCAGGTGTTGACTGTGTTCCCTGCTCGGGTTGTTGACTGTGTTTACCTCCCTTCAGCTGTTGACTGTTTTTATTTATTTATTTATTTATTTATTTGAATATGATAATGAAGTACAAAATTTTGCAAAATCCCCAAACCCCCTTGTATCCCGGGGCAAAAAAGGGCAGGTTTTAAAATTAATTAAAGTTTAAACTATGCAATGATATATTAAAGGGTACAAAAATCTTGTAAACAGATAAAAAATTTTAGTCCCAAATGAGTTTTAAAAAAAAGGGACAGGTCATAGGGAAATTTTAAATGTGTGCTGTGTAATCTGTAGGATGGAGTATTCTGTTAGGAAATGAAGAAAATTTGTAACAAAGGGTTTGTTTTGGGTAAAGGTTGACATTTATGAGATACAATATGGACATTTAAAATACAATAATTAGGAATATATGAGATACAATTTATGAAAAAAAAAATTATTCATTTAAATTAACCCGGCCTTTTTTACAGCTTTTTCCACCTTAGGGGCTTTCCCGCTAATATTTCGTTTTGTAAATTATGCCCAAAATTTGCTATATGGAAAGAAGGTTTTTTAAAATTAGGGGCGCCCCCCCAACCGGGTTTTTTACTTTTTCCCGTTGGCCACTTTTTTTTATGTCAGGAAAAACCTTTCCAAAAAATTTAAAGGGTTTTAAAGTTACTGCATTTTTTAATATGTGCTTCTGAAAAATTATACTTAAGTTTTCCCTTTGTACCTAAATATATTATACTCTGTGCTGGGTGCGGGTTTAACTTTTTAAAAATTTCCCCTAAGGTTCTTTCTTTTTACTCATGACCCAATATTTGAAATTTAATAATCACTTTTGGGGCCCACACCTAAAATCTATTTTTTTACACCCAATATGGGCCCTTTTTTCAAATTTCCATCTTTTTGATATTTTCCTAAAAAATTATATTTGAAAACCCTTTCATAGCATTTTAAACAGGGTTTACACCCATGATGCAGCGGGTTTTTGGTTTATGTGCAAAAAAGAATTAGGGTTTTCTTGGGGCTAAAATGGGGGGGGTAACTGTAGAAAATTTATTTTTTTTTTTTGTATGTTTTTTTTTAAAAGCAATTAAAGACCTTGGGGGGTTTTAGTGTTTTTTAAAAAAATTTAATAATAAAAATAATAACAATATTAATAAAAAAAAATTTTATTTTTATTATTATTATTATTAATTTTAATAATAATAATAATAATTAATAATAATAATAATATTATTATTATTATTATTATTATTTAAATATTATAATAAAAATATTATTAAGGGAGCCCGCCATCGATATTAATCCGTGCAAGAGAGTCTTTGTTTGCAAAATTTTATGTTATGCAAATAAATTTTTCCCCCCATAAGAAAAAATGGAAATCAAATTTAACCGTGCAAGACCCCCAAAGTAGAAAAAAAAAAAATTTACCACTGAAATATTAATTTTAATACCACAAACTGAAAAAGGCATGCACAATTACATGACCTTACTTTTTTTGAGATTGGTGATGATTGAGGGGATGGGAGGAGGGGAGGTTTAGTGTTTGAGGGGAACCCCCCTCCATTAAGATTTGAGGTGTAAAGCCCTTTTTTGGGGTTACTTCCTTCTTTTTTTAAATGCCCTAGGACCAGTTCGAGTCACTGGACTTCTGCGCCAACATTCTGTCCATAGTGTCCTGTCCCTCTTTTCCCTTTAGGACTTCCCAAAAAGTGTTTCACAACTTGTCAGTGTAATAGTCCCCAGCATGGCTTGCAATAGCTGTGTGAGGGTGATTTTCATCCATAAAGGTTTGCACTTAAGCCACTTTGCACAGTTTTCCTTAATCTTTGTAGTAGGAATTTCTTCAATTTCTCTCCCCCCTCCTTCGAACCCTTTTCCCCTCGGTCGGGCCCCTTTGTGTTAAAGTTGATTATCAGCTTCAGGGTTAGTTTTTCATTGTCCTCCTCCACCAACTCTTCCCATACCCCCACTAACCCCCAACCCCAAGGCTTTCCCAATGCCAAAATGGTTTCCCTCAATGGCATGGGTTCTAGGGTTAGCCTGAAACCTTTCAAAACCCCTTTGGTTACACTTTCGGCCCCAAAAGTTTTTTCCCAAGAGGTTAAAGGCCCTCTTAGTCACTCCCCCCCAGCCTTCCCTATAAGGTTTACAAAATTGAGGATTTAAAGTGATCTTCAAAAGTCTCTTAGAGTCTTTGATTTTCTGGGTCACTACAAAGCATTTTTGAAACAGAGCTTTTTTTGTACATTTTTTTTAAGTTTGAAATAACCTGTGGTCCATGGGCGCAGGAGGGAGGGGTTTGGAGGCAAAAACTTCACCTTAATAATTTTCTTTCCCCATAAAGCTCTCGCCAGTTTTAGGTGACCAGGGATTTTAACACCACCTTAATTCTAACCAATAACTTTCACATTCAAAATCTTTAACCATAAAAAATCCCTATCCATCCTTATTTTCCCCAACCAACAAAAATTTTTAACATTTTTTCCTAACGGTTTGGGAGTTTCGATGTAATAAAAAGGTTCACTTTGCAATCCCCCAGTGCATTGGAACACATAAAAGATTTAAGCCTGTCTTTCAAGGTTATGTCCTGGGAGTGCCTTTTCCTCCTGGGTAATGTAGGTCTGTTGGCATTTTTTCCCCAAAAACAGGCCTTTTTTATCACAATTAAAACACTTGTTCGGGTTTAGTCTTTTTTCTATGTACTCCTTAAATTTCCCCAACATTTTTTTCGGCGCTTTGTGGCCCCGAAATGGCAGCCTCACCATCCCTTATCACATTTTTGCCACTACGCCTCTTAAATTTTTTTTCTCAAACCAACTTTGGGGCCTTAAATTCACCCCACATCATCACTGTTGCGGATTTTTTTTTTTAAACCCTCATGCAATTCCCTTTACCCCTTTCACTTAATATTAGGACTATCCCTGTTTATGGTTTCTCTTTTATCCACCCCAATAAAAACCCCTTTAAACTTCCACACTTGCGACCCCTTTTTCCCAAAAACCCCCGTTAAACCCTTTGGAAAAGAAACGCTTCCTTGATTGCTTTTTTGTTCCCCAAAAAGTGCGATGGTTGTTTGGGGGTTTACTATAAAAACTGGCCAGCTGGAGACAGCACTCCACTTTATACTTTCAATATCTCTTTCTTTTCTATGTAATTCTCACCCTTATTCCTGTAGGGTTGGCATAGAAGTTTCTTGGGGCCCGGTCACTTATTTTTAGATAAATACCAGAAAACACGTAATAATACGAAAAAGTTCCCCTTGTTGCTTGGAGTTACCGCGGAGGCTGGCTGGTAAAAAATGCCCCCGGCGGAACATGGAGGCTGGCAAGGGTGCAATTGCGGTTCCCGGACGAAAAGCGTTGAGCGGGGGGTTTTGCGGTTGCGAGGCAAAATCTTGGCGTAAAATGTAGCGGTATGCGGATTTAAACTTATGTGATGCCAAAGGTATGCGGGGGGGTCCCCTGTATTTTATTTTTTTCTTCATTCACTTAAAAATGGTGTTTTTGTGTTGTTTATTTTGAAATAACTTGTACAATTGTCCAATGTAAGGTATTTGTATTTTTAGGTATTATTTTAAATAAAAAAAATATTGGGAAAATGTTTTACAAACTTTACAAAATGGAGTGAATGAAAAAAATTTGAATATTAATATATTTATTTCGCCCGACAAGTGATCGTCCCCTTCCTGTTCAGTTTGTGTTCTTACTTGTCTCAACTCTGTATCTCGTTCTCTCTCTCGTTTTCTCTTTGTTAACTAGTTGGCTCTCATTGCGTGGCGTTAAAGGGTTTTTCTGTAATAAAAAGGTCGAAGCCTCTTTCTTAAGTGTCAAGTTAAGGGTGATGGTGTGCCCTTTGATTTTATTAATAAACACCCCCCCACCACCTCTCACACATTAATATTTTTTTTTTAAAGGGAAGTAATAAGGTATTGGTGTATTTACCTTTTTGTGTTTTTAAGCCTATTTCTATTTCTAACTTATATTAGTTGTGTAAATTGTTTTTGGCATTTATTGGGATATTTTATGTATGCTCTGTAATAAAATTGTGGAGTGTGTGGGAGCGGGTGGAGGGATAACATACGTTTTCTTATTCAGCCCTCAAGAGAAAACGGTATGAATCTGTGTTTGGCCGGCCCCTCCCTCATCCGCTTTTTGTTTAAATTTTTGGGATGAATTATTCATTACTTCTACCTTTGTTTTTGATGGCATCTAAAGGAAGTTGTTAGAAAAGATTAAAAATTTTTGTGAAAAGGCATGTCGTATTAAATGGCTCTGGGCCCGCGTAGGTAGCCGGTGGTTTAGCCCAGGAGGTTTCACTACTTGTACCCACACTGATTTTACAAATAAATACTACTCACCTCTTTCCCATATTAAAAAACTATACTATTTTTTTAAAGGGAAATAATGAGTGTACTGTTGTGCATTTTACCCCTCTGGGTGTTTTAAATATGTTATTAAGTAGGGAGGGGGGAGGTACCCACACTGGGCTACCTGACCTGATTCCTACAAATAAGTACCTCACCTCTTCCCCACATTAAGATTCAAAAGCTTTAAGTAAGTAAAGAATTACTGTGACTGTATTTTTCTTTGTTGTTTTTTTTAAAGCCTAGTTCTATTACTTTAAATTAAATAATTTTTTTGGGTAAACTTTTTGTTGGATTTATATGCATTTTAAAAGGGAAAAAAATAGAGTTTGCTTCCGGCATTGTTGTTTCGGCGACAGCCTGGAACCAAAACCTGCTGTAAAAGTGGGGCCCTCTGTATTTTTTGTTGTTGGTGAGTAAGTGATTTTGAGAAGAGATTTGAATTTAAAAACAGACGTGTTTATTTTTTTCACAGGTAAAAATTCCAGATTTTAGGACCTTTTATGTGCATTGAGTTTTTGCATAGCGTGAGAGGACTCGGGGAAAAATCAAAGATGATTTTTGCCTTGTGTTATGGCTGTGTTTGTTGAGGAAGTAGGAGATGTTTGGGGGGAGGGTTTATGTCAGATTAAAGGGTTCTATGTAGTAGTAGGTGCGTAATAAGTATGGAGTTTTGTGTGGTGAGTATGTACTTTAAAACCACCAGAGTAGCACAAAAATTATCATAATTTTTTTATTTATTTTTTATTATAAATTTGTGCCCCAATACGGGGTTTCAAAAAAAAAAAGTAAGAGCATTTATGCCAAACCCACTTTATATGCATGATTCGGGCTGGCTTAAAAAAAACTTGATTAACTAACAAGTGAAGTCAGTGAAAAAAACATTATGAAAAACGTTCTTAAAGCACAAGTGATATTAAAAAGACGGTCATATGAAGGATTCTGTTAGGTAGTGTATTTAAAAAAAAAAATAAAGTTGTTGGGTTTTAGGTTTTAAATTTATGTGATTAATTGTGGAAACATTTTTGATATACATTTTAAGGTTCGTTATTCGTATTTATTTGGTTTTGGGTGAGTAAATGATCTTTGAGTGAGACTTGAATTTATAAACAGGTAGTGTTTCTTTTATTTTACAGGGAATGAAATTTCCCGATTTTAGGGCCTTTTAGTGATTGAGTTTTTGCATAGTGTGAGATGAACCGAGGAACATAAAGAGTGATCGTGCCTTGTGTTTTGGGCATTGTTTTGTTGAGGTTGGCAAAGGGATGTTTGAGGGGAGGGTTAATATCAGAGTTAAATGTTCTATGTATGTAATGGGCAGTAATAAGTATGGTGTTTTGTATGGTGAGTAGGTTTAGTGTATTGAATATTGGTGGAGTGTGCTGCCTGTAGTGAGAATTTGTTATCATTCTAACTGCAGCCTTTTTGGGAAAATTAGTGGTCTGAGATGGTTAATTGTTGTTGAGCCCAATGCACAAATTCCATAGGTGAAAATAGGGGTAAATAAGAGAGTGATATAGGGCCAGGAGGGCTGACTGTGGAACATAGTACGTATCTTCGATAGTATGCCTACAGTCTTGGAAAATTTTCTTAGAAATTTGTTGTATATGTGTATGAAATTTGAGTCTATTATCAAGGTGGATTCCTAAAAATTTTCCCTCTGTTAGCTTTGTGATAGGTGATCCGTTTATCATTATGTTAAGAGGGACATCTGTTAGCTCTGTTCCCAAACTGAATGAAGTAGGTTTTGTCAATTTTTTGTGTAAGTTTGTTAGTCCTCATCCAGGTAGATATTTTCTGTAATTCGGTATTTACAGTATTGGCTAGTGTGACTGGGCTCGGGTGAGAGAAGACGTATGAGTGTCATCTGCAATAGTGTGGGTTTGAGTAATTGCGAAGCTTTTGGAAGGTCATTTATGTATAGGAGAAAGAGAAGAGGGCCAAAGGGGGACACTTCCCTGTGGGACACCAACTGTAATTGGTTTGCGCAGAAGAGTTTGCCCCATTTGCGTACACATATTGGTTCTGTTGCTGAGGGTATGACTTGAGGTAATTGAGGGAGTGCCCTCTTATACCATAGTGTGAAAATTTTTTACGTGGAGCAAGTCATGGTCAACTGTATCAAAAGCTTTACGTAAGTCAATAAAGACCCCCAGTGGGACTTCTTTTTTCTCTATTGCAGTGGTAAAATATGTTCTAGCATGTGTATAATAGCATCATTAGTATTTTTATTAGGCCTGAATCCAAATTGGCAGGGGTTGAGTATGTTTTGGGAGAAAAGGTAGGAGTAGATTCGTTTATGAATTAAATTTTTTCAAAGATTTTTGAGAGAGGGTGTAATTTGGATATTGGCCTATAGTTATTCAATCTTTTTGGGGTCTCCCCCTTTGTGGATCGGGGTGACCCTTGTATTTTGAGTACTGTAGGGAAGGTGGGGTTTTCAATGGATTTGTTAAAGAGTGTGGCAATGATTGGAGATAGCACTTGTGACACTTTTTTTTTATATAAAGGGTGGTAAGGTACTTAAATTCCTGCCTTGTTTTTTAGTGCATTGATAATAAGGGAGACTTCGTATGGGTTAGTCGGAGCTAGGAACAGTGTGTTCGGGTAGTTGCCGGTGAGGTAGTCATTTGGGGGGGTATCTGAGCTTGGGATTTTATGGGCAAGGTTTTGTCCTATAGTGGAGAAGAAATCATTGAGTCTGTTTGCTGTTTCTGTTGGGGGGAGTTGGGGTTCATCTGATTTTGCTAATTTTTTTTCGTTTTTGTGATATCTTTTTTGTTCCAAGAATTTCAGATAGTGTTTTCCAGGTCTTTTTTTATATCACCTGTAAGTTGGATAATCTGTTCTCATAATACAATTTTTTTCCCCTTCTTATCGGGGCTGGTTAGGATTGAGAGTAACGTTTTGTTTGGTCTCTGGTTTGGACCATTCTGTACTGTTTTTATATTGGTGTTTTGTATTTATGGATTTGAGAATGCTGGGTGTTAGCCGGGACTGTTCAGTCTCTTTGCTGTCATCTGTTTAGTTTTTTTAGGGCAGTGCTTATTATAGAGGTATTGGGTCTTTTTTAGAAAATTACAGTATTAATACATTCGTCAATATCTGTATAGATTTCTGGGCTCAGTGTGCCAATATGTTTGCTAATGCTGTTGTGAAGTTATTAATGGCTGCCTCATTGTGAAGTCTGAAGGTGACTTTAGTAGTGTCTTGGGGTAGTTTACCAAGAGTTGTTATGAGGAAAGTAGGGTAGTGGTCTGTGGTATTATCTGTAATTATGCCTGATTTTAAAGGGGATATGGTGTTGGTCCAGATGTGGTCAAGTAGGGAAACACTAGTCTCTGTAACTCTTGTAGGTTTTGTTACTGTTGGTAGCAACATACAGTTACTCATTGTGTTTGTGAATTCAGTAACGTGTGGGTCCTGGTCTTGCAGGAGATTTATATTGAAGTCACCTAGTACCATGTAACATGTACATTAACCACCAGAGTAACACAAAAAACTCAAAGTGACTTAATTGTGATCCTTGTAATATCTTATTATTTAAACCTTAAAACATCTAACTGTGTAAAAATCAGTTACAATAAACTAAGGTATATTGGTAAAAGGGGAGACCCCTGGCTGGAAGGTGGAAATTTTAAGGTTGTTTCCTTACACCAGTTGTCCCCTTCACCTAGCAAGTAGGTGCCTGGGTGTTAGTTGACTGGTGTGGGTGGCATCCTGGGGGACAATATTGAGGACCACAATGGAAATAAAACTGACAGTCCCTTGATGAGCCACTGACTTTCTTGGGTTAACTTGGGTGGCTAACCCTCCGGATTTAAAAATTGAACAAAATCTTTCTAAGGTAAATTTTGGGTTACTTCATTAATATTAAAGAGATGCTCAAAATTATAGTAACAGTTACTTATATTTTTTTTTTTTAAACACACTGGCGATTCCCACCAAGGCAGGGTGGCCTGAAAAAGAAAAACTTTCACCCTCATTCACTCCATCACTGTCTTGCCCGAAGGGTGCTTTACACTACAGTTTTTAAACTGCAACATTAACACCCCTCCTTCAGAGTGCAGGCAATGTACTTCCCCTCTCCAGGGCTCAAATCTGGCATGCCGGTTTCCTGAATCCCTTCATAAATGTTACTTTGCTCACATCCAACAGCACGTCAAGTATTAAAATTCATTTGTTTTCCATTCACTCCCATCAAACATGCTCACACATGCCCCCTGGAAGTCCAAGCCCCTCGCACACAAAACCTCCTTTACCACCTCCTCCAACCTTTCCTAGGCCGACCCTACCGCCTTCCTTCCACTACAGACTGATACACTCTTGAAGTTATTTGTTTCACTCCATTCTTTCTACATGTCCAAACCACCTCAACAACCCCTTTCTCAGCCCTCTGGACAACAGTTTTGGCAATCCCAACCTCTTCCTAACTTCCAAACTACGAAATTTTCTGCATTATATTTCACACAAGGGCATTTCCCTCAGACATGACATCTCCACTGCCTCCAGCCTTCTCCTCGCTGCAACATTCATCACCCATGCTTCACAACCATATAAAGCGTTTGGTAAAAACTATACTCTCATACATTCCCCTCTTTGCTTTCCCAAGGACAAAGTTCTTTGTCTCCCCAGACTCCCAAGTGCACCGCTCACCCTTTTCCCCCCATCAGTTCTATGATTCACCTCATCTTTCATGACCATCCACTGACACGTCCACTCCAAATACAGTGGACCCCCGCATAACGATTACCTCCGAATGTGACCAATTATGTAAGTGTATTTTATGTAAGTGCGTTTGTACGTGTATGTTTGGGGGTCTGAAATGGACTAATCTACTTCACAATATTTCTTATGGGAACAAATTCAGTCGTACTGGCACCTGAACATACTTCTGGAGTGAAAAATATCGTTAACCGGGGGTCCACTGTATCTGAATTCATTCACCTCCATACTCTCTCCCTCCAATCTGATATCCAATCTTTCATCCCCTAATCTTTTTGTTATCCTCATAACCTTACCATATATATATACTATACAGTAGGGCCCCACTTATACAGCGGGTTAGGTTCCAGGCTGTCGCCAGAAAGAAGACATCGTCGGAAGGCAGAACGCCATTTTTTTCCATTTATAAATGCATATAAATGCCAGACATCAAGTTTACACTAAATTATATAAGTTAGTAATAGAACTAACCATTAAAAACACACAAAGTGAAATGCATTCACAGTAAATTCATTACTTGTCTTAAAGTACAGTGGACCCCCGGTTAACGAACTTTTTTCATTCCAGTAGTATGTTCAGGTGCCAGTACTGACCGAATTTTTTCCCATAAGAAATATTGTGAAGTAGATTAGTCCATTTCAGACCCCCAAACATACACGTACAAACGCACTTACATAAATACACTTACATAATTGGTCGCATTTGGAGGTGATCGTTAAGCGGGGGTCCACTGTATTTGTAATCTTAATGTAGGGAGAGAGGTGAGTAGTACTTATTTGTAGGAAGTCAGGTGCATGTAGCCCAAGTGTAGGTAGCACTGGCTCCCCTTTTCATACTTAATATACGATATTTAAAACATCCCATACACATTCAGTACACTCAGGTGAGTAGTATTTATTTGTAGGAAGTCAGTGTAGGTAGCCGGTAGGTGTAGCCCACCTGGGCTACACCTACCGGCTACCTACACTGTGGCCCAGAGCCATATTATTAACATCGACATACCTTGTTCACTGAATTTAATCATTTCTAACAACTACCTTTAGATGCCATCATAAACGTAGTTAGAAGTAATGAGTAATTCATGCCGAAAATTGTAAACAAAATCGGAGTGAGGGAGTGGCTGGGCCAAACGCAGATTGATACACGTTTTCTCTGATGGCTAGTTAGTTTAATATGTTTATTATGCACCCCATACCCATCCTGTGGGCGGTAGTCAAGAGATTACAGAGGTACATAATTGGTCCAGGGACTGGACTCCAAAGTTTTGATAGCTGAGCAAGTTACAGAGGTAATGAACTCACAATTTACAAAGGTAATGAACTCACAATTTACAAAGGTAATGAACTCCAGGTAAGTCTGGTCACAATCATGACAAGCTACAAAGGTATTTACAGATTACAGAGGTACGTAATGGGTCCAGGGACTGGGCCCCCCAAAGTTTTGATAGCTGAACTAGGTACAAAGGTAATGAGCTCACAAGTTAAAAAGGTTATGAATTCTGTGAATGGTTACTTACGTTTTTTACTTTGGCTACAATTTATGAACAAATTATAGAGTAATGAGCAATTCCACTTCCACACCCGGTCACAACTGTAATGGGTTTTTGGTGCAAAAATTGATTGTTGAGTCACCCCACACCACACACACACACACACACACCACACCACACACACACACAACACAACCCCACACACACACACACCACACACACACACACACACACACACACACACACACTTTAGTTTAATATCTTTGTGCACCCCATACCCATCCTGTGGGCGGTAGTCAAAAGATTACAAAGGTACATAATGGGTCCAGTGACTGGACCCCAAAGTTATGATAGCTGACTAGTTACAAAAGGGAATGAATCCAGGTAGATCTGGTCAACTAATCATGGCAAGTTACAGAGGTAATGAATCAGCTTCACTCCTATACATGGTTACAGTCATGAACAAATTACAAAGTAATGAACCACTGATACGTCCACACCTAGTCACAATTGTAATGAGTTATAAATACAAATATTAAGTGGATCATACACCCACACTAGCGCGCACGCGCACATACACACACGAGGGCGCACGCACGGACATGTGCACACGAGCGTACAAATATATGCATGGCTGAATAGAGAAAACGTAATGTTGTCCCTCCACCCGGCTACCACACAGCTCCGCAAGTACAGTGGACCCCCGCATAGCGACTTTAATCCGTGCAAGAGGGCTGATTGTTATGCGAAATGTTCAGTATGCGAATGAATTTTCCCCATAAGAAATAATGGAAATCAAATTAATCCGTGCAAGACACCCAAAAGTATGAAAAAAAATTTTTTACCACATGAAATATACATTTTCCTACACACAAAGAGAAGGATACATGCACAATAGTAGAGTAGTACATGCACAATATATATTGTGCATGTACTACTCTACTAAATGAAGAATAAATGACACTTACCTTTATTGAAGATGCAGCAATGACTGATGAGACACTGTGTCCTGGGAGTGCCTTTTCCTCCTGAGTACTGTAGGTCCTGTTTGGCATTTTCTTCCAGAAAAATGCCTTATCACCCCTGTGTATGCCACTACGATTCTTAAATTTTCTCAACCAACCTTTGCTGGCTTTAAATTCACCAATAGAGGATAGTTCCAGGCATTTTTTCCCCGTTCACCTGGGTGTTAGTCGACTGGTGTGGGTTGCATCCTGGGAGACAAGATTAAGGACCCCAATGGAAATAAGTTAGACAGTCTTCGATGACATAAATTTTTTTTGGGGTTTTCCTGGGTGGCAAAACCTCTGGGGTTTAAATTTTTTCTTGGTATTCTCAATAAGCCACACCAACAACGTGTGCTACAGCAGCAGCAGCAGCTGACGGTGGTACAGCACCAACAGACGATGCTACAGCAGCAACAGAACGATGCTACAGCAGCAACAGACGAGTGCTACAGCAGCACATCAGAAACGATGCTACAGCAGCAGCAGACAATTCTACAGCATCAGCAGACTGCTACAGACAGCAGCAGTACGATGCTACAGCAGCAGTACAGACGATGCTACAGCGCAGCAGACGATGCTACAGAGCAGCAGCATGATGATGCTACACAGCAGCAGCAGACGATGCAACAGCACAGACAGACGATGCTACAGCAGCAGCAGACGGTACTACATCAGCAGCAGCAGCTGAATGGTGGTACAAACAGCATCAGCAGCTTGACATGCAGCAGCAGCTGACAAGTGCAGCATGCACTGACGGTGCTACAGCACAGCAGCAGCTGTAACTCCACCAAAAGTACGATGGTTGATTGGGGTTTATTATACAACCTGGCCCAGCTCGGAGACACCACAATCCACTTTCATACTTAACAATGATCTTTTTCTCATCTCTAATAGTAATTCTCACTCGAGTCCCTTATCAGTAGGGTTTGGCACTAAGAAGCTTTCTTCTTGGGCCCATGGTCAGCTATTTTCAGAAAAAGCACCAAAAACACTGTAATAATACGAAATGTACGATTGTATGCTGGATGTTACTCGGAGGCAGCTGTAAACAATTCCAACCGGCGGACATGTGAGTGAGGCTCCAGGCCGCACATTGGACCGTCACGACAAGAGCGGTGAGGCGGGTTTATGGTCGTATGCGAGGCAAAATTATTGCGAAAAAAGCGAGAGGTATGTTCGGGATTGTTTTTGGTATGCATGCGTGCGGTATGCGGGGGTCCAATGTATTATTATCAGAGCGCACATAAAATATGCAATAAATGCCAGACAACAAGTTTACACTTACTTATATTAAGTTAGCAATAGAAATAGGCATTAAAAACACAATAAAAGGTACAAAAAATCCACACAGAGGTACACTTATTACTACCTTAAATATTAATATTAATGTGTGAGAGGTGAGTGGCAGGGTGTTTATTGAATAAAATCAGAATGGCACACCATCATCCTCTAACTTGGCACTTAAAGCAAGAGGCTTATGATTCTCTTTTTATTACAGCTAACCTAAATGCCATCATCATAGAGCCAACTAGTTAACGAAAGAGTAAACAAGAGAGAGAACGAGATACAGAGTTGAGACAATGTAAGAACACAAACTGAACAGGAAGTGGACTGTGGAAATTTATTTGGTCCCTAAAGTTCCACAGGACAGATCCAGCATGGCCGTACGGGACGGCTGAGCTGGGTGGCCTTAAAACCGCCTCCCAAACAACACAGCATTCCCTCTCTGGTCAGTGCGATGGATTCTTGGAAGGGCATGTATTTAATTTATTAGATTGCCTCTTCAGGGAAGGAGTAGGTAGTTTTTACTGTAGTACACTAATATTAGGATTACTGATGACCACTGTAGATAATAATAATGTAGACCTAAGACCTTAACATAGGTAGAAATAGCCGATAATGTGGCAAACACTAGATAAGTTAGCTAGGGAAAAAAAAAAGAACTGCATCCCAATGCTTAATGACGAGGCGCGGGTCACAAAGACAGAATAGCGTCCTTCCTTAAGACAGACACCAAACTGGACAACACGTCCGAGATCAGCAGATGGCGCTCCCCCACGTGTCTTCCACATCTGAGACCTGGGAAATCTGGTAGAGGCACCCACGATGTACCGTAGATGACCTCTCCATCAGGCCCATACAGTAAGACAAGACCTTCACCTTTATCTCTAGATTTCTGGCGCAGTGTCTTGGGTATTGTGATTGAGTGAGTTTTACTGAGGGGCCCGTTGCAACGGGCAGAGCATGCCCAGAAAGTCCCAGGGCTCAGAGCAGTCTGGAAGAGTTTTGGTCTGCATGTTAAACTAGGGTACTACCCTGGATTAGGAATTTCGAGGTCGGGCGGGGGACACAAATTTATGATTAAATATTGCGGGAAATTAAGGCCCCGGTTCACGTGGTTTTGAGGGGAAGTCCAAAGGGGCTAAGCTAGGCTTGGGAATTAAAGATCGGTAAGCTCAACCCCAAGAAAGTTAGTCCTTTGTACGTGCATGCAGGTATTTTTTTCCGGGAAATAACAATCTTTGGAAAATCTTCCTTAACCATTTGTGAGGCGGGTCCCCAACTCAGAGCTCAGTGTAACAAGTTTCCCCGGGTAGGCGATCCACTTGGAGGCAGCCCACAAAAAATTTTTTCACAAAAGGGGGTCCTTCGAGAACCAAAGGGAAATACTGGGTTTTAACTTTCTGCTAGGCCACATTTGGGAACCAGTTTAAAAAAGTTGGGTTTAATTAGCACCCTGGGTCAAAGTTAACAGGGCGGGCCAAGCTGACTATACACAAAGTTGTTATTTGCAAAATTTATGGCGCTGTAGGCTAGAGAATTTTTAAATTTTAATTTTTACACTGATTCAATAATCCATGTAGGAGTTTTGGGGTTTTAAATTTATTTACAGTGATTTGCAAAATACCACAGAGGCTAGGGTTTTTGCAATATTTACAAAAGTTAAGTAGCAGGGCAATGTAACCAGTATTATTAAGGGGGTTATAAACCAGGTTTAAGCTCTAGCCCCCCTAGAGTTAGGGTTTTCCTTATCCAAACCCTCCACGCTAGACAAAAAGGGGAGTTTTGGCCCAACTAAATTTTCATACTTATTCATTACTGTTTCCAAGTTAATTGTTGAATTTTTCTTCTGGAATTTAAATGATTTTTAATTTGTATACTGCATTTTTTTGTGTGATTTTCATTGTCTTTTATTCATTTTTTAAGTGGGGGTTTTTTGAATTGTACCTGAGCAGGTTAAGTCCTGTAATTATTTGCTTACATTGTACAGGGAAAAGCAGTTAAGCTTTCACTCGAAACACATTTCATTTGGGATTTTAGAGCTAAAGTGACATTTTTTATAGATAATCAATATAATAAAGGGAGGGTTTTCAAGCTTGTTGAGAAGCCTTTGGGCTCGTTCATTCTTGCCTAAAACCCTTTTGTCTGGGGGGGCTAATTGAAGTACAAAATTTGACCGTACTTAACTAAACCGCAACTATGGGGAGGAAGATGTAGTACCGCTTTTCCCCCTCTAACAATTAAAGGGGTCTATGGGGCCCATAAGGGGGGCCTGAGCAAAGCATTGAGGGGTGTCCCAGGGGCAGCAAGATCCAGACAATGGGAGGAACTGGGTTCCTAAACCTTTTGGGGCAAAGTCTGGAGGGCCTTTGAGAATCATTTATCCTTTATAGACAAGGGCCCATATACAGGTGGTCTGAATTACAGTCGAAGTGCACGGAGGACATGCAAAGAAGGGGAAGTGTAAAAGGGGATGAACCGCAGGGAATTAAAAAGACTTTTAAGGCCCTACAGCAGGGGGGCAAATTTTCAAGGGAAAACAAAAAAC
>NC_069486.1:18063372-18104720 GCF_026875155.1 Cherax quadricarinatus | reverse complement strand
AAAAGACTGGCATTGCTCATCCCTTTCCTCTTGAAAAAGCAAATGCCCTCTTTAATGACTGGCCAAAACATCAGGCATGAAAACCTTCCACCTCATATTAGAAAAAATTTAGAAGTACTTCTAAAGAAATGTTGAAACTGATTAATTTTTTATGAGCCAAAAAAATTGATGAGAGTGATTGCCTTTTTACCGAGTATGAATTAGATAATGCATTAACCAAAGGTCGATCAACTGCTCCTGGAGAAGATGGTATAACCTATGATATTCTCAGAACTCTAAGGCACGTGCCTGAAAACCCCTTTGTTGGCACTGTATAATCTCAGTTACATTTAGGGAGTTCTTCCTACTTCCTGGACCAATAGTCTCATTGTGCCTAATCCCTAAGCCCCAACAGCCTGATACATTTAGGCCGATCTCCTTAACTAGTTGTCTTTGTAAAACTTTTGAAAGAATGATACTTAACCCTTTGAGGGTTTCGGCCGTACTGTACGTCTTACGCGCAGGGTTTTTGACGTACTAGTACCCTAAATTCTAGTGCTGTCAAATCTCGCAGGAAAAGGCTGATAAGCCTAGATGTGAGGAATGGGTCTTGTGTGGTGGTTGCGCAGTAGGAAAAAAATCTGGGACCATGGTGCATTGTGGGAATGCCATCATAGTACACAATGTTCCACCGTGCCTGGCGGTAAGAAGTCCTCACTCCTCGGCAAATTGGGACACTTTTGTTCCCCAGTGCCCAGTTCTAATACAGATGGAAGGGGACAGGGGAAGATGAGTTTCAAGGTTCGGGTTTGAGGTTTTGCCCGAAACAAATGACCATAATATGGGTAATAGTGAGGAAAACCAGACGACCCTCACCCTTTCCCACCTCTGGTGCTGGGCCATCTTGTTCACGTTCAGTTGTACCAGAATAAAAAGAGCAAACTCCTTTTTCCAAATCCCAGACTCAGATGTGAGCATTGGTGATGATATGATAGTGATTATGAACTACAAGCTCTTCAAACTTTTTCCCAAGAATGGGGGGAGGAGGGGGAGGAGGAGAGGGAGGAGGAGGAGGCAGAGGAGGGAGGAGGAGGAGGGGAGGAGGAGGAGGAGGGAGGAGGAGGAGGAGGAGGAAAGAGGAAGAGGAAGGGGAAAGGGAGGAAGGGGAAAGAGGAGAGGAAGGAAGGGGAGGAGAGGGGAGGGAGGAGGAGGAGGGAGGAGGAGGAAGAGGAGGAGGAAGGAAGAAGAAGAATACATAATAATAACAATAAACATAATAATAATAATCCCTTAATAATAATACATAATAATAATAATACGTAATAATAATAATAATATGTAATAATAAATGTTCACCCATGACAGTAACAAGATAAGGGGAGATAACATCTGATAAGTGCTGACGTTTGATGAGGGTAAATGAGGGTAGAGTGATCCCAAAAGTTTTAGATGAACATCGCCCCCCCTTTGTTTTTGCTGTATACTAACATTTCTGTCTGTCTATTTGCCTGTCTGTCAAGCTCCCTGTCTATCTGTCTATCCGTCTAGCTCTCTGTCTCAGAGAGCCACAAGACTGCGTCATCGCTTTTACTCACATCTTCAAGCAGAGTATAGCACTTTGTCTGGATTTCTTGGGTTATCCTAGGTAATTTATACTATGTATACTTGTATTTATGTGTACCTGTGAGGACAAAAGATAGAAAAGACAGATAGAAAGAGATAAATGGGGGAGAAGAAGATAATTAGATAGAATGGAGGGGGGGAAAGCAGCATCCGACCCCATTGTTTTGACAGGCGGGAGGGGGAAATGAGTAATGAGACAATATGTCACTTTGACAGCTGCCGATCCTGGTAATTTACACTATGGAGGAGGAGGAGAAGGAGAAGGAGGAAGAGGAAGAGTAGGGGGAAGAGGAAGAAGGGGGAGGAGGAGGAGGGGGAAGAGGAAGAGTAGGAGGAAGAGGAATAAGAGGAAGAGGAGGAGGAAGAGGAATAGTAGGAGGAAGATTAGGGGGAAGAGGAGGGAAAAGGAAGAAGAGAGGGGGGAGGAGGAGGGAAGAGGAGGAGGAGGAGGAGAGTAGGAGGAAAGAGTAAGAAGAGGAGGAGGAGGAGGAAGAGGAAAAGTAGGAGAAAGAGGAAGAAAGAGGAAGAGGAGGAGGAGAGAAGAGGAATAGTAGGAGGAAGATTAGGGGGAAGAGGAGGAAGAGGAAGAAAGGAGGAGGAGGAAGAGGAGGAGGAAAGAGTAGGAGGAAGGTAGGAAGGGAAGAGGAAGAAGAGGGGGGAGGAGGAAGAGGAAGAAGAGGAGGAGGAGGAAGAGGAGGAGGAAAAGGGGAAAAGTAGGAGGAAGAGGGAAGAGGAAGAGTATGAGGAAGAGTAGGGGGAAGAGGAGGAAGAGTAGGGGGAAGAGGAGGAAGAGGAAAAAAGAGGAGGAGGAGCAAGAGGAGGAGGAGGAAGAGGAGGGTAAGAAGAGGAAGAGGAAGGTAGGAGGAGGAGAGGAGGAAGAGTAGGGGAAAAAGGAGGAAGAGGAAGAAGAGGAGAAGCACAAGACCGTCATCACGTTTACTCACATCTTCAAGCAGAGTATACCACTTCGTCTGGATTTCTTGAGTTATCCTAGGTAATTGATACTATGTATACTTGTATTTATGTGTACCTGTGAGACAGAGATAGGCAGACAGATAGAAGGAGAGACAGATTTGAAAGAAAATAGATGAGGGAGAAAGATAAAACACCATTGTGTATGACACCATGTTTCAAAGAGTTCCACAAGCTGCAGAACTAATAGGAATATGTTCAGTGACTGTATATTGGTATACAGGAGGGCCCCACTTATACGGCGGGTTAGGTTCCAGGCTACCGCCGTAAAGCGGAAACCGCCGTAAGTGGAACACCCTTTTTCCACTTCAAATGCATAAAACACTAGATAACAAGTTTACACTAACATATATTATGTTAGCAATAGAACCAGGCATCAAAAAACAATAAAAAAGTACAATACACACATAGTGCACTCATTACTTACCTTAAAAAAATATTTATAGTCTTAATTAGGGTTTGAGGGGAAATGTAGTATTTTATTGTAAGATATCAAGTGTGGTATGTATTGGGTAGTCAGCCGGGATACCATACCAGGCCACACCCACCCACACATACTAATTCTATGATATTTAAGCATCCAGAGCGCCTAAATTATCTACCAGTTCACTCATTACTTACCATAAAATTAGGGTGAGATGAGTAGTATTTATTGTTAAAAAATCAGAGTAGTGTTATGTTATGGTAGTCAGCCTGGGCTACCATACCAGAGAGAAAGGAATGAGTGCATGAGAGAGGAACAGGCGCAAGAGTTATGTAACAAAAACCAGGCGAAGGTAAAGTTTTGTAAACAGTTACACGTCTCGGTTTGTGTCAAGTTACATTTTTGTTGTACAGGTTGTCTCTACATTGATACGGTAGAATAATAAAGAAGAACACTCCATTCTCATGTAAACATCATTTTGAGAAAGAACATGCTGCTCTTGAGTGAAGGCAAGAAGTAAGTCTCACTCATGACTTTTTTGGGTATCCTAGGTTACTCTACTCATTATGTTATGTATTTATGTTATGTATGTGTTTATTAATATAATTTTGAAAAAAATATCACGGATGGAATAATGAAAATGTGTTATATTAACGTAATATACAATTTAATGATACACTGAGCTTTCAGTCAGCGTAAACAAACAAAATGAACAGGTTGTGGACGATTCACTGGTCAGAGAAATAGACGGTTATCATTAATACGTGTCCAGTTTTTAGTTCATTCATGTACATTTGTAGAGTTTGTGAAAACATTTGACCTTATAATATTTTATTATTATTATAATTAAATTTCACGAAAACCTATACTCTTGCACTGTGTACAAGTTAGTAGACTTATAGCTATAAAAGTGAAGCATACGAAAGGAATATTTTTCTACAGTATCCCTAGTAACAGGTCGACGGGGTAGAGAAAAACGTAAATTCTTCGACACTTCTAACAAACCGATTGGTAACATCTCATATACATTTGATAAATAAATTTTTATCACTGTGGGTGCATGTATCATGTTGGTTGGTGTTACATAATGTGTTTCTTATAAATTTTGAAAAACATATCATAGTTAAGGGAAAATGTCTATTTTAAACTTAATATGCGACATTTAATGCGCCCATGAGGGTATTATTATTATTATTATAGTATTATTATTTATTATTATTATTGCAATGAAGAGTAGAGAGACTCTTAGTGAGTGTAATCGTCGTACTACGTGCAGCCACAGTGTGTAAGTTTATTTAGGTACTGGTTGTACACATGTTTAATTATCAAGTACATACATATACAAATATACAATAACTTTAAAAAACAACTTGAAAATTTTGGGAAAGTTTCCAGACATAATAAGGAGATGTGCTCAGGGAGAATGTAAACAAACGCGGTGGGCCGCTGTGACCATATTAGAAAGACAGGGTGGGGGGAGCCGTTTTATAGCGAGTTTCCTGGTCATAATTTGAAAATAGTCCGTATTAGCTGGAAACGCCGTAAAGTGGGGCCCTGCTGTATATATAATAGAACAATTAATAAACAATGTTTTGTTATTTTGTTTGTTTTTTGTAAAACAAGTTTTGTAAACACTATACTGATTAATTAGGTTTGTGTGCTTATTTGTGTTGTATACAACGGTGTATATATGTACATTGACCTACTTTGGTCTCACAGGCACATAAGTTATGTGAAAAAATAAAAATAGTGGAAAAAACAACCAAACCTTCAAATTACAAGTAAACCTAAAGTTACCAGGTAGAGCAGGCAGTATCGCTGTTGCCATACGCGGCCTCATTTTCTGCAAAACTTCATGCCTACATATCTCCGTAAGTAGTGATGTTAAAATTTTTTTGTTTTATCCTATATGTTTAGAAAAAAAAAACTATTTTTTCATAGAAAAAATAAATTTTTTTTTTATTTTTTGAAAATTGGCCGACCCTGAGAACAGTTTGCTGATCGAGGGCCTGTCGGACCCTCAAAAGGGTTAACAGAGTGTTTATCCTGGAGTTTTCTCCCTGGAGAGAGTTTTCGGGGGGGTCAACGCCCCCGCGGCGGTCTGTGACAGGCCTCCTGGTGGATCAGAGACCTGATCAAACCAGGCTGTTGCTGGCTTGGCTGCACGCAAAACCAACGATACGAGCAACAGCCGGCTTGATCAGGAACTGAATCTTTAGGTGCTTGTCCAGTGCAAGCTTGAAAGGACTGCCAGGGGTCACTTCTGTTGGTAAATCCATTATGTGTGCTGGGGAGGGCAGCTTGAAACAGCGCACGGGGACCTGACATTATTGTATGGTCTCTTAAACGGTGTAGAGTGGCACCCCCTGCTTTTCATTGGGGGGAGGTGCATCGTCTGCCAAGGTATTTTTGCTTTCGTCAGTGAGTGTTTTCGTGTGCAAGTTCGGTTACTAGTCCTTTGGGATTTTCCGGGTGTATATAATCATGGTATCTCTCCCTTGCGTTCCTGGGAATACAGGTTTTAGAAAATCAGACACCAACTTTCCCCCTACCTCTATGGTTCATGAAAGGTAAAAGTGTGCAGAACTGTATTTCCACCTTTCTCACTGCACACCACCTCTACTAGTTTTAACCACTTTTCTTGACCATAAAATCTGCATTTGATATTGCGAACAGAACCCGTTTATAATTATGAACTAGGCCAAATCATGAATATTGGTGGTAGCATACTCTGCTGGATAACTAGGATACTGTCAAAATAGGGTTGTATACTCTGTCTTTACCAAAGGCTTCAGAAGTGATTCTAAAGAAGTGTCTTTAGATACAACTGCAGGGGAGGAGTTCTTAGTCCCAATGCTATTTAATAGTTCTGATTAATGCTCTCTAAATGCTCTACCTGCCTCACCTAAACATATAGCTTCTTAAGTTATGACGATGATTATCTGATTCCATACAAAAAGGGCATAAGAGATGATACCCATTCTTAATGGAAAGTTCTAAAGACAAATTTGTAATTGGAACTAGGCCTCATAATATCTCCT
This sequence comes from Cherax quadricarinatus, assembly GCF_026875155.1. Classification (NCBI taxonomy): domain Eukaryota; kingdom Metazoa; phylum Arthropoda; class Malacostraca; order Decapoda; family Parastacidae; genus Cherax; species Cherax quadricarinatus. The sequence goes on along the minus strand of NC_069486.1, from coordinate 18,098,681 downwards.
CTAAAAAAACAAAGAATTATTTACAAAGCAAACAACATCCCTCCACCCATCTATTTGCAGAGTGAAATCATTAGACAACGCTTAAAACTTACGATAATCTTGGTATTGTAGATGACCCTTTAACGACATCCCACTATACACAACTAAACAAGAAATGCAAAGCTATGCTAAATGCTCTCAAAGCTGTTGACTGGGCTTCAATCCCAACTATGGTGACTAATGTGAGAATCGTGAGAATGATCTACATAGCCTATGTTAGCTCCGTAATTGTTATGCTGCTCCATGTTGATATTAGCTTGAGAAAGGTCTCTTCCGACCTTTGGAGTTTAATGCAAAAATGAAAGCTCTCAGGATTATTCTTGGCTGTCCCTGATCTACAAAAGTTTTAACATGAGGAAGGAGCTTGCTATTTCTAGTATCAGTGATAGTGATGTTATTTTATTGAGATTAACACTGTACTTGGTATGAGAAATGTTGAGAAAAAGAACAAGACACTGTCACAATGAATTCTTACCAAGTGTCTAGAGGTAATTTACACACAGATCTAATTGGAATTGTGAAACGTGCAATTGGCATTAAGTTTTATAACCTGCATGACTGTATCACTGTACCCAACAAGAGCATTTCACCCCTCCGGTGGAAAGATGTGTTCATTCATATCACATACCTACAATGTCTACTCCCAAGAAGTTAAATGCTAGCTATCCCTTCCTTAATTTCTTGTTAGAGCAACTTATCAAGAAGAAATTCTCACCTAGCTGGTCAGTTAATAACTTATCAACAAGTAATATACTACTGATGGATCCTAAAACAGGAGTCTTCTGGCCAGGGTGTTCTGCTTTTTGTTGGCCAACTCCACTAGTAAAGAACGATAATAAAATTTGTTGAGTTAGGCTTAAGTAAATAAACAACTGGGCGGTTCTATCTCCGGCAAACTGATTGTTGTGCAATCCTAATGGCCTCACATATAGCTAAACCTATGACACTGAGCTTGACTCTATTCATAATTACTGATTCTGTGTATCATTGAAGGCTCTTGACTACTAATCAGGGCTCCGGATTTACCGCATAAGCAAATAGGCATTTGCCTTGGGGCCCGGCGCATTGGGGGACCCGTGGGTCCAAGGGGTTCAGAACGCGTGCTCTAATCCAAGACTGCACACATGGTGCAAGTTGCAAAGGGGTCACTCTAAAAGGTTCAAGTGTTTGGTGAGTTAGAAATAGATTTTTAAAAATTAATCAAAACAAAAATAATGAAAATAAAATAAAATAAAAATAAATAAACCTACCCATAGATGGGCAACACTCACACGCCTTTGTTTTAACATGAACAGCTGTGTTTTTTGTCCCACTAATGGGTGAGTATGGGAGATTCCTCTCCAATTTTCTGTAGTAATTACAGTTATCTAGACTTGTCTGTGACAAATTAAACTGAAGTGTTGTTGATAGACATTGATGTGTATGGGATAATTGTGTATTTTCGCCTCTACATGTTAAGGGAGGGGTACCTGTTAGGGTTACCTGACCAGTTAAAGATGCATGGCAGTTAAAGCCGCTTTTGGTAAAAATACTATAAAGAAAAACCTAAAAAACGCAAAATGACTTCTGTTTGTAGGTTTTAAAAGGCACTTTGGTCCTGTCTTTAAAGTACTTTCCATTTCAATAAAAGATCTCAATTGATTGATGTTCCTAATCACTTCCATAGCTAATGCTTAGTTTTCAAGTTGTGACGGTAGTTATGTTAGAACATCAAATTAAATTTACTACATATTTCCCCAGAAACACATAAGCCACTCAGAAATCGTTGGTAGGGTTGAAACTGAAAAATGTCCCTGCATTCTTTAATTCTCATGCTTTATCTAGGTGGTAGGCCATATATAAATGCAAAACACTAATGATTAAGTTTAGTTATGAAAATGGTAATATAAATTTTATTTTTTTTACCCATTGTGCATTTTTCTTGGGAATCGGTTATGATTTCTCGTTTAAGTAAATTGGTGATCAAGGAGGATGAAATTAGATAAAAGATTTCGTAGCCAAATCCACTTAACCTAATCTATGTAAAAGTTCTGTATATGGACTCCTTTCTTGTAACGTTTTGAATTTTTAGAATGCGCAAAGCCAAGAGGAAGGGGGGCTACAAGGGCCATATCCCCCCATTGACAGAAAAAAAAAAATTAATATAATTAAAAAATTAATAATAATTGATTACTGAAAACTTGTATTTGCATGATTTACAGACAGTGATACATCCTAATTATGGCATCTTCTTGAAACGTAGATGTTGACGTTCTTATGTGAGTGGGTCACAGAAAAGAAAGAAGAAAGAAAATTCCAAGAAGAAGAAACAGAAAAGAAAGATGTAGGAAGCTGCAGAAAGATCACAAACATGCTCACCGAAAGTTTCTGGATGTTACTAGTACAGTTGAATCTGCAGATTAGTCAGATCATACAAGCGAAGCCCTCCTCCATTATTTCTCAGCCAGCTTCTACTTCTTTTGTGTCTCTCTCAATGTCTTCAATGGAAATTTCATCCCGAGGATTTGTCTTAAAGATCCTTGCCTCATGGCAAATGTAATCCCAGATTCTATACGTATATGCTTTCATTGCAGGAAAACTCTCAGTCAAACTCTGAACTATTGACTTTAGGAAATCAGCAAAGGATTTATGATGATGGAAAGTCGTTTGTTTAAGTCATCTATGTTTTATGGGGAAGTTTGTAAATCAGGAAACTGTGAAAAGATCATGGCTTAGGGTATACTCTGAAAGCTCAGGGAATAAGTGTACTGTCAGCATGATAGCTATTTTCTACCAAAGAAATAATTCCACACAGGAGTTCAATGACTGGAAAAAATTCCAAGATTTCGAGGGAAAATGAAAACAGCACCACTCACAGGAGATGCATTTTAGCCAGTGTATTTCGTTGCACAGAAAAAAGGGCTTATTGGATTCTCATTTTGGAAAAATCAAATGAAAAAAGAGCGCACTTATTTGGAGATAAGTTCATAGAAAGAGTCTGTTGCTGTTGTAAATATTCTTAGCTCTAAGAGGACTTGCTTTCTGGTGGAGTAAATGAGGTTTTTGGTTCGGTAAAAACAATGGCAATTTCCTAGGGCATAATAGAACTGTTAGCACAATTCGATACATTTTCCTTAGCAAATCATGTGTAACGACTAGGGAATGCAGAAAGGAGGCACTGTATCTTACATGTCATCTACTATATGCAATGATTTACTGAACTGATGGACTAAGAATGGTCCCTCAATAACATCATAGCAGCTGTGATGGAAAACTGCTCAAAAATACTTTGCAAATAAGTGTAGATTCAAACCCAGATATTTCACATACAGATCATTTGACATTCAGTGTTCGCTTTGTCGAACTCCAGAGTGGTAAGCCTTGTAGAGCGCGTTATAACAATTCATTCCTCTTTCAGGTCATGATGATGGAGAAACAATGATGAATGTAGTACTGGGATTATCTGCTTGAACATGCATCTCTCTATTATGGATTCCCGTGGCCAAAGCTACGAACCAATGCAAGGAAACATGTCGGGTAATATAATGGATTGCAAGCCCGTTATCAAGCAAATCAACCACTTTGCTGAATATGTCCCTGCTCAGCCCAAATCTCGTAATCTTGTTGGGTCATGTTGCTGCGGAAGTGTTGTGTCGCTGCAGTTTCAATTTGGAATTTTACAACCACTCTTTTAATTTTTCTCTGCTTCAACGCATCAGTGGTGTTATACTCAAGTCAACCATTCATGGAGATGTCATCAAATCATTATCAACAACAAGGTGGTCAGCACAGCATGATGCAACACATGCTTGAAAGACAGCTTTCCTGAATACGTTCTTGGCTTTGATCCAATAGAGAGGATGAAGACCAGACAGCAACTACAAAGAGGCAAAGCAGCCAGCTTAGGCCATCAAAATTGGGGAGATTTTGAATTGGCCTTACTCTGTGTGCTTTGGATGTATTACTGGTAAGGTTTAAAGACACATACAAGACACTTCAGAATATTGAAATTGGAAAATGGCTTACTTGTTTTGCTAACGCTATTGCAGGGCTTAGTGGAATTATGTTTAAGGCTCAAACTTCGCAATGATGTGAAGCTTTTGAAATGTTTGAAGAGGAAAGCTAAACTGCTGGTGAAAACCTACAGTTACCGGGCTGATCATTCAGTGTCAAAGGAAAGAGGAAACGCAATTTTGAAGGAGCCAGACAATGAAAGTGTGTTTGCTACAAGGCACAGAAATGTAAGACAGCTACATACTTCGTCATTCTGCGATTCAACTGATTGGTGAAAGAAAAGAAATCTTACCAGAATCTCAATGACAAGTTTGGTATTTTGTTTCAATATTCTACTTGCCAGATGCAGAAATGAGAGAGGAAGGAGGCAACGCTGCATATTAAAGTTGCGCCACAACACACCCCCTTTTCAGCAGTAGTTCAGGACACATTTGTTGAAGAAAATTGTTCAGTTTTTGGGTATAGTGAATGATAACGCTCCACCTGGAAAAAAAATTGTTGCGCCCTCAGCTGCTTTTGAAACATTTAAGAATGCAGGTATACTCAGAAACCTTCCATATTGTTGACATAGTGTATCACCTTCTACCTAACACTTCCCAGCTACTAATCATGTGAAGGAGGAACGGGAGAGAGACAAACCCGTTTCTATTTTCTCGTTTTGAAAACGACCGTTGAGAAAACAAAACCCGACCCCCCCGGGAATGGAACACCAGGAAAAACAAAGCGAACAAACCAATTCTACCAGCTACCCCGTTCCAAACTATGCAGCCCCAAGACAAATTGTGTAAACCTAGCCCTCCTTTGGTTGACCCAATTGTGTCACTGTCTGATCTAACAAGCACATTGTGACTTTTCAGAATATAATTGACTAATGTTGCCCAATATGCCGACACTCCAGAAAAATCGTTTATTTATTAAGGAAGTGCCTTGTGACTATTATAATAATTTCTTTTACTTGCTTGAGTTTATATGATTTGCTAGCCCGCCTTATGCATGATCAATGATAACAATAATTGGTCATTGATTTTTTAAAGGCGGACATACATATGCTGTAGTGGTTATGCCCCCCCCGCTGAATTAATAGGGTAACATGTTGTCACTACTTTAATACGCCCTAATCTATGTACCTATTACTTTGCTGTCTTGAGTTTACCTTCTCTTTTATTGCATATGATTTTGTAAACCCTTTCAGGGTCCGTTCCCGTAGCATCTTACGGTCTTTACGTTAGGGGGTCCAAACCGTTAGATCTACGCCATGAGCTCAGCTCACTCTGATAAACTGTGAGTGGTACATTTGGGCCTAGATATGAGTGAATACATCTATGTGGGTATGTGTGCAACCCTATAATAAAAAACCTACAGATCCTGCAGCACACTGTTGTATAATGAGAGAAAAAAAATGAAATCATGATTTTTCGATATTTTCCCTAAAACAGCAAACTTTGCCAGTGTTTTTTTCGTATGTTTTTTATTGTTTGTATTTGCGATTTTCTTGGTTCCATTTGGTAGAGATTGATTTAGATTGGTTTTTGCACTGGGGCAAATGGCTTGATGAAACTAGTGCTTCAAAAGTAGCAGGAAGAATATGTTAAATTTTTGCCCGATATTCAAGGACTAAACAAACGACCTCATACAGTCTTAATTAAACACGTCAGGTGGGTGCGGTCCTAATTATTCATCAAATATGGTGATGATATTTATACAAATTATTACCTGTATTGCATAACAGTAAATCTTTATTTGTTGGTAGTGAACTTAAATCTCATGATGTGAATACAAAAATCAAAATGGAATTTATTTGTAAGCCCTCAAACATAACTATGACACAGAGGGAAATGTTAGTTTAGTGCCCTGGTATGCCTACATTGTTCATTCTGGACACCTATTTGAATTGGAATATTTTGAAACTTTGTGTTAAATTGGCCAAATTAACAATTTCCGAATCACTTTATTTTTGTCGTTTGAAACACAGTGGACTTGGCGATTTCTTGTGCACAATCGATAGAACCAGAAAGTAATACTAGTGAAATAGCTAAGAATTGGTTGACTGGGAATAATGTAATTGGCTAAAATGGGAGGATGTCAAAGTCGGCAAAATCGCCCGATTCTGTAAATAGCGCTGACATCATCAAAATTCGCGAGAGCATAATTTTCGTCAATCTTTCACCAATAGTTGTGATTCTTGTTTTATACCCGCGCCACAAAATGATTCTCTCGCATTTCATAAGAAAAAAATAATACTAAATTTTTTTTTTTGAAAATCTTGGGACACTGGTGCCGTCCACTCCAGATCCGGGGCCTTGGACCCTGAAAGGGATACTCAAGATAGTTTTAATGGCTTGTTGGTAATTGGTTTTTTGGTTGTCTTGATGTACTTTCCCTTTTAAATTTAATTAAATAGCCAGAATGTATTTATTAGACCTTAAACAGGCTCACACCGACCCACCACCCAAGCTGGAGAGGTCTCGCTTCGTTAACGTAAACTCAATGGTGCGCCATCCCCACCAATCTAATTAGCCTAGGGCCCGGAGGCGAGAGAAGTACTTCTTAATACCCCGGCCCCCGCATATAATGACTCCTCAACATGTCATTGGAGAAAAGCCAGGGTATAGATACTCAAAAATTAAAGGCCAAAGAACTTAAGTACCATTGCTATGCGATCCCATCACACATTGAATTACCTCCTTCATGATAAAGTTGATATGTTAGCCAAGAAGAGAGTTACCCAGAAGGAAAAATCCTGTAGATATAACTTTGGTTTTAACTGTCGTGTTCTAGCCATTAGGAATAATATTAGGAGTGGAGGAAAGGTAATAATGAAAATGATTGTTATAGGGAATGCAGTCAGTTAGAAGTTGGCGTTAGATCTATTAACCACTATGATAACATGAACGTAGATAAGTACAGTGGACCCCCGCATGTCATAGCGATATTAAATCCGTGCAAAGAGAGCTCATTGTTATGAGAAATTATTGTTATGGAATGACTTTTTCCCATAAGAAATAATGGAAATCATATTAATCCGTGCAAGAACACCCAAATAGTATGAAAAAAAATGTTACCTGAAATATACATTTTCCTAAACACCAAAGAGAAGGATACATGCACGATAGTAGAGTAGTACACTGCAACAATTATATATTGTGCATGTATACTCTACTAATTGAAGAATATTAAGATGACACTTACTTTATTTGAGATGCAGCAATGACTGCATGAGGACACTGTGGTCCTGGGAGTGCGCCTTTTCCTCCTGCAGTACTGTAGGTCCTGTTTGGCCATTTTTCCTTCCAGAAAACATGCTTATCACACTGTGTATGCCCATACGATTCTTAAATCTCTCAAAACCAACCTTTGCTGCCTTTCAAATTCCCACTATGAGCACTAGATTCCAGTTCTTTTTTTTCAGGTTTCACCCAGGGTGTGTTAGTCGAACTGGTGTTGGGGGTGGCATCCTGGGAGACAAGATTAAGGGACCCAATGGAAAAAGTTAGGACAAATCTTCAATGACACTGACTTTTTTGGGTTATCCTGGGTGGCTAAACCCTCTGTGGGTTAATTGTCTTTCTTGGTATTCTCAATAAGCCTCCACCAACAAACGGTGGTTACAGCAGCAGCAGAGAGCAGCAGCAGCTGACCAGTGCTTACAGCAGCAGCTGACAGTGCTACAGCAGCAGCAGACGGTGCTACAGCAGCATCAGGCAAGTACCTCACAGCTGTTGCAGCTGCTGATGGTGGTTGACCCAGCTGCCAGCAGGCAGCGACAGTGCTACAGAGCAGCTGGAAACAGTCCCGCCTACAGCAAGCAAAGCAGACGATTGGCTACAGCCAGCAGCAGACGCTGCTACAGCAGCAGCAGACGGTACTATACTGACAGCAGCAGACGGTATTACAGCAGCAGCAGCGCAGCTGACCGGTGGTCACAACAGCAGGCAGCAGACTGACAGTGCTACAGCATGTCAGCAGACGATGCTACAGCAGAGCGACGGTTATACCAGCTAGCAGAAGACGGTGACTTCATCAGCAGGAGCACCCAGCAGCGCCCTGACGGTGGCTGGCGCTCTACAATCAGCAGCAGTAGCTGACTCCAGTTCTACAGCAGCAGCAGACGATGCTACAGCAGCAGAAAGACCCCGGTACTATCAGCAGCAGGGCAGAAGCTGCGGTGTTCAGCATGGCAAACAGCAGTGACAGTGCAGCAGCAGCAGCAGCTCGACAGGTGGTTACAGCTGCAGCTGCAGCTGTTCCCACCAATGTGCGTTAGGTTTGATTGGGGTTTATTTCACAACTGGCCAGCTCGAGAGACAACGCCACTCCACTTTCTTACTTTCATTGCATTCTCGCCTTCCGCCGTCACGCTCTATCGATAATTCTCACCCTTATTGCTGTAGGGTTGGCACTAGAAGTTTCTTGGGGCCCATGGTCACTGATTTGCAGATAAATTCACCAAAACACCTGTATGTATAATACGAATTGTTACGATGTATTGCTTGGATTGGCTTTACCGTGGAGGCTGCGCTTGGTAAACAATGCCACGCGGAAACTTGTGGAGCGTGGCTCAAGGCCCGCACATAGACGGGCTTCTCGATGAACAGCATTGAGCGGGTTTTTTTTAGCGGTCCATGCGAGGCAAAATAAAATCTTGGCGATATCAATGCTCGCGGATGATGCGGATTCGACGTTATGTAAGGCCAACGGTCATGCGGGGGTCCTCTGTATGTTTATGGAGCAACTGGCAATGTGAACAGACGGACTGATGTTGTAGTGGCTGGCTCTTAGGCTTGGTTTACAAGTTACTTCTGGTCAGTTGGGAGACACACAGATGAAAAAATAAATGTAAATTATGTGTCAGGCATTATTGGACACTCTCTTGAAACACTATGTGCTTAATTGTCACTTATTGAAGGAATACAGAGACAGACAGTATAATATCCTATGCCTGACATTGTCAAGTTATCTTCTTAATGAAAATGAGCATACCAGATATACTAAGCAAATTTCCTAAAATTTGCTTGTTACAGGATAAATGTGAACTATAGATAGTAGATATAAACGACATATGTATTCCTGTTAACCCTTTGGCGGCCCTAGTTCCTAGGCCTTTTGTGTATCCATATGCTTCGGGTACCGTTCCACAGGATGGATATGGGCCGTGCACAAGAAACTAGACTTTGGTGGCAATAAATCTAATCTAAAAATCTATGTTCTCATCTAGCACCATGAATGTTGTTTGTAATAAAGGTAGGTGTTACTCACCTGTGTTAGACACCACAGGTGTTACTCACCTGTTAGGACACCCACAGGTGTTACTGACTCCTGGTGTTAGACACCACAGGTGTTACTCGACCTGTGTTAGACACCACAGGTGTTATCTGACCTGTGTTAGACAACACAGGGTGTTACTATCCTGTTAGATACAACAGGTGGTTATGACCTGTGTTAGTACTCCACAGGTGTTACTCACCATGGGTTAGACACCACAGGTTGTTACTGCCTGTGTTAGACACCACCGGTGTTATCACCTGTGTTAGGACACCACAGGTGTTACTCACCTGTGTTAGGACACCACAGGTGTTTACTCACCTGTGCGCTAGACACCACAGGTGTCTTACTCACCTGTTAGACAACCCACAGGCCGCGTTAGGACCTGTGTTAGACACCCACAGGTGTTTTGACATGTGTTTAGGAACCTCAGGTGTTACTGACTGTTGATAGACACACAGGTGTTACCTCACCTGTTAGACAACCACAGGTGTTACTGACCTGTGCTTCGACACACAGGTCGTTACTGACCTGTCGTTAGACACCACAGGTGTTACCTCTGACACTGTGTTAGGGGACACCACAGGGTTTACTCACTCGTGTAAGGACACCACAGGTGTTACTCACCTGTGTTAGACACCACAGGTTGTTACTCACCTGTGTTAGACACCACAGGGTGTTACTCACCTTTGTGTTAGACACCACAGGTGTTACTCACCTGTGTTAGACACCACAGGTGTTACTCACCTGTGTTAGACACCACAAACACTGTTTATTGTTCACTTTATCACACTCACCCACCAACAACACAAGTTGTTGTTGTTGTTGTTTATTAGGGCCACGGACAGTGTACGTCGTATTGAACCCTGACTTCCGCCCATCACAAAACCAACCTCCACCAAAGGGGAAAGGATGTTACAAAAATTTACCCCCCACATATAAGAGAGGAGCTTACGATGACGTTTCTGTCCGACTTGAACCGTTTACAAAGTCACACTAACAAAAGGAACGAACGAACAAGTTCAGGTAAGTCCCAAATGGGATGAGGGGGAAGATGGGACAGACGAAATGTGCTGGAGAGGAGTGTTCTTATTTCGTAGAAATAGAGCCAGGGCTTAAACCCCGCAGCGACGACGATCGTGGGATAGATACTGAGAAGAGAAATTCAGGCTCTTTTGTTGGGACTTCCGGTGGGTTGAGCGGGGGGACGGGGCAGGCCCCATGTTAGCGCTAGAGGGGGAGTGTAGAACTGAGCCATGTCAAATCAAATGCTAAGGCGAACGTGGGTTTGAAAATGAACAGTCAAGGGTACCTGTCAGAGAAGCGAAGGTTTTTGAATAGGGTTAGGGCAGGATCATACAAGGGGTAGAAAAGGTTACGTTGGTTTGTGGTCTGCGAATGACTTCAAGGAGATGTCCGTAGTCTGTCGTGTCTCAAGGTTTGTTGTCTGTCAATGATCGTCTTCCAGAACAGATTCAGCGCAGGGATGTCTAATTGGGGCCTGGAGAGGGCTCGTTTGTGGCGAAAGTCCTCCCATCTGACATTAAGACCCAGTGCAGCGCCTTTGTTCTGGACTAACTGGCAGTTTAAGTAAGTTTCGTTTTAGCTGCAAGAGAGAGGGCTAGGGAGAGTAAATTATCAGAGGACGTGTAAGGGATTTGTAGAGGTGTAATTTGGTGCGTTGGGAGGCATGTTGCAGCTTGTAGAGGCCCGAAAGGGCCTTGGTAGCTACTGCATGCCTTGAGTGAATATGACCGTGTAAGAGAATAAGGTAGTCAAGATTAACGCCAAGGACAGTGACAGATTGTGTGATGGGGATGTCAGCTGTTCCGAGCTGGACAGGTAATGGAGGATCACGTTTCCTGTAGTTAAAATATGTAATGCTGGATTTAGCTGCATTGGTTTTGATCCTCCATTTTTGTTCACAGATGGCTATCCTGTCGACCTCATTTTGTGTTTTGTGTGTGAGTGTATCCATATTGGCGTGAGTGATGAGTTGTGTAATGTCGTCTGCATAGGCTAGTGTGATGGAGTTGTGGTATACAGATGTTGGAATGTCGTTAGTGTATAAAATGTAGAGGGTAGGGGAGAGGAAAGATCCCTGGGGTACTCCAGCATTTAGTGTGAAGTAGCCAGAGTAACAGCCTTGGAATTTGATTCTCATAGTACGGCCGTCTAGGAAATTGCAGGGGAGTTTACGAGGCAGGTTAAAGTTAGTGTAGAGTTTGTACTTGAGCCCTTCATGCCAGACAGTGTCAAAAAAATTTTCAACGTCTTTTGCAACCAGGGCTGTTCTGTTTCTTTGTTTTGTGTTTATGTGGATGTAGTTGAGAATGATGTTAATGGCATCCTGTGTGGATCTGTGTGTTCTGAAGCCAAACTAGCCATCAGAAAGTAGAGAGTTGTGTTCCAGGTATCTGCGAAGGCAATAGTTGAAGAGTTTTTCAAAGAGTTTTCCTTAAGCTTCGAGGAGGCTGACAGGGCGATAGTTTCTAGGATCAGAGTGGTCTTTTTTGGGTTTAGGAAGGAGGATAGCAGTAGCAGCTTTGAAGAGGGAACGGAAGTATCCAGAGGCAAGGGAGGCATTGAGGAGGTTTGTGTGGGCAGTAATGATAGAGTCAGGAAGGTTTTAGGATAATATGGTTTAGGCCTGAGGCACCAAAAGCCTTGGGAGGAAGAAATCTGAGGAGAGTTTTAATGTCCGTGTTGGTGAAAGGAGTGTCGAGTTCTTGGGAGGAGGTAAGAGAGTCCAGATGGATGTGGCTATCTGGTGTTGTTTCTTGTGTGTGTGTGTGTGTGCGCGCAGTGCTCCAGTGTTCTATGTTTTGAATGTGTCGAATAATGTTAGGGTGAGGTGGTGAGGGTGGAAGATGTTCTCCCAGATGTGTTTGATGTTAGTGGCAGCCTGCTGGTCTGGGATGTGTGTGCTGTGGGGTTTTGTTTGAATTTGTTGGTGGGAGTTGTGCCTTGTTTTTTTTTGGTAAAAGTTCAAAAGGCTTTAGTTTTTTTTTAATATCTGTTTGTCTGCTTGTGCATTTGTGACCAGGATTGTTGGGGTTTGGTCTAGGCTGTGTAAAATTTGTTTTAAGGAAAGTGAGATTAATCGAACTTATTAAATCTAGGGTTTTTTGAAAGGGGAAGGGGTTTTTGGGGTAGCAGAAAATTTTGTTTTTCTTGTTCGGGTGAGGGTTTGAAGGAAAACGAGTGGTGTGAGTTTTCTTTGGTTTTGCGATTTTGGCTGCTTGTGTAAGGTGTCTAGATGAGATCAAGTTAAAGTGTCGATGTCAGAGATGGTTTGTTGTTGTAGTCACGGTGGGGTTTAATAGGGTCTATGTGTGTTGAAAACTTCCCGTGAGCATTCTTGTAGGAAAATGAAGATGTGGCTGGAATTTGAGGATAGGGTTGGAGGAAATGTGTAGAGGCGGATGAGGATGGGTTGAGAAATGTGTAGATGACTGGTTGGTGTTCAGAGCCTGTAATAGGGCCAGGGTAGTAGTGTGTGAATAGAGAGCTGCGCAGTTTGTCAGAATGTTGCCTGGTTTGCCCTGGCCAGTGTGTCTTGAAAATAGGTGTTTTATATTATTAATATAAAAAGAAGCGCTAAGCCACATGGGCTTTCAGCAACTGCAGCACTGCAGGGTAGGGAAGGAAGCGAGGGATATTGGGGGCAGAAGGGGGAGGGATGATCAGTAGTAAAAATTACAGTGGGGCAGAGGATAGTGCAGGGTAAGGGTAGCAAAATTTTGAGGTAGAAGGACAAAGGTTTCAGAGTTTGTGAAGTGGGGCAGTTGTTATTTTTGGAAAAGTCAGATGAGGGGGGAGTGTAGTTCCAGAGAGGTTGGGTTCCATCAGGGAGGGTAAAGAGAGAGGCAGCGGAGCGAAGACGACGATGGAGGAAAAATTTTGGGTGTTCGGTTGAAAGTGGGCAGTCTAACAGAATGTGTTGACTGATAACGGAACCTGACAGTTCTCACAGAGTGGAGCAGGGAGCCTCTCCATGAGATATCCATGAGTAAGACGAGTATGGCATTTGCAAAGATGGGAGAGAATTAGTCTCCCAACCTCGCACTTGTGACAAGAGTCGCCAGTAACGTGTGAATGCTCTGTGGGAGCAGCAGCAGGATAATACTGCACCACCTCTCGGGGCCCTTAACAACAACAACAGTTTGGTGTGTGTCATGGGCGCCAACAATTAAGCAGTTATTAGATGTTCTAGTCTGTAATTTTGTTTTGCAGAATACTATGAAGATCTATTTCAATAAAGCCTAGAGATAAGGCCTGTGTTTTCTATCACACAATTATTGACATAGAATATTGGGCTACCTGTGGTGATTCTGCGCATAGACTTACATTAAAACATGGAGCGTTTACTGAAACTGAAGGCTAGCTAGTGACCCCAGTTTCAACGGCTTGCTCAGGAATGGAAGCACTGGTAAGACTTTCGAAAACTTCTGGGAGCCTTCTAAAGAAGATCTGATAAAAGTTGTCATCAATTTTGTGGTCACCTAAGATAAGAGGCTATTTGAGTGTAATACTACGAAGATGCTATCAAACCTAAAGTATCAGTTATTAACTATGATAAATCTTAACGCTATCGCTTGCAAGTCGCCGCAGCAGATGATAAACTAGAGGAACTTCAAGACGAAATTTTAGGTAAGGGACTGTCACTTCCAAGCAGTGACAGCTGCCAGTATTGTGAAAGTCATAGGATGTTTTTATCAGTGGCCTGCATCACCAATAATAGGCAGCGTTTATGGAGAATAAGAAAACTCTCGGATTAGCACGGCCTTTGACCAGGCAGAGCTCTAGATTCAGCCAGAAGAATTCTGAAGTATACAGTACCACTCAGCCTTCTCGAGTGAAGTGCTTGCTAATTTCCTGACCAAGACCTTGCAATGAATTACTGTGGAACCTGCCTCATGACAGCAGGGTTACGGTGTGTTTTTGTGGTTTTTCAAGACATCCACGCCAAAGTGCCTCTCGTGAACATGTGCATAAATGCCACAAGAAGGTCACTTTGCAAAGTATGTCGGCTAATGCTCACAGAGCTGTGCCCCCCAAACATTCCATGATCATGCGACTCTAGCACAGTGCTTCTGCGGAACTCCAAATTCACTGTCCAAGCAGTTGTGAAGAATATTCTCAAGGGAACAGAGTGTAGATGTCTATTGATAGTGGCAAGCTCAGAGAGTTTAAATCAACCTTGACTTAGTTAAACGCCACTCCTTGACTGTACATATTCATCGGTACCGTTTCCATAGGCATCAATCATCTCTCTCTATTCACTTTGGTTTTGTAAGGATAATCCAGATGTTAATGGAAGGATTATCAATGTCATTTGCTATTCTGCCACAACTGTGCTCTGAGTTATCCCTTGGTCAGACTTTCAGACTGCAGGTAGTGTCACCTTAAATATGGAGGTGAACTGCCTCCTCTTGTTGTCTGTGGTTTTTAGCACTTAAAGGTAGTACCACTCAAAGCTGTTTGCCAAATCTTACCGCGGATTGCATCCTATATCAGCTAAGTCACGCCGTATTTTATGAGGATGATGTTCTTGGAAAGAAACTCAGAGGCTGCTGAAGGAGGGTATTATAGAACCGAGTAATTCCCCTTGGCGTGTACAGGTTGTTGTTGTTAAAGATGACTATAGGAAACGGAGACTGGCTATCGATTACTCTGAGACAATCAACAAATTTACACTTCTTGATGGGTACCCCTCTACCTTCGAAATGATGAACAGTGAACAAAATGTCAGTAAGTGTTTAGCACAACTGATCTACAGAGTGCCTATCATCAAGTCCCTATAAGGAATGAAGATAAGCCATACACAGCGTTTCAGGCTAGTGATGGCCTGTATCAGTTTACCTGAGTCCCTTTTGGACTCTGGTAAACTGGGGTAGCCTGCTTCCAACGAATTATGGATTCACTCATTCAGGAAGAGCAACTCATGGGAACTTACGCATATTTAGATAATGTTATCATTTGTGGCAAGACCCAGGAGGAGCATGATGCAAACCTTGATAAGTTTTTGGAAGCCGCCAAGAAGAAAAATATCAGTTACAATGAGGAAAAGTGCACTTTTTCAACTAAAAGGCTTAGCATCCTTGGTTATGTAGTGGAAGGAGGTTCAATATTCCCAGACCCTGAACGACTATGACCCTTCGGGAACTTCCAATGCTCAAGACAAAAAGACCCCGGAAGAACTCTGGTCTCTTTGCTTATTGCTCACAATGGATCTACAACTATTCAAGTAAAGTCCGCCCATTGAGTGCTACCACATTTCCTGTGACAAAGGAAGCAGAAGCCGCTTTCCATACTCTCAAACAGGACATTGAAAACTCAGTAGTTCAAGCCATTGATGAGTCCCTACCATTCGAAGTGGAAACGGATGCATCTGACATTGTCATTGCTGCAGTCTTATCTCAGGCAGAACGACCAGTAGCCTTCTTTTCGAGAACTTTTCGAGGATCAGAGAAATGTTACGCTGCTGTAGAAAAGGAAGCCCAGGCCATCATAGAAGCAGTTCGCCACTGGAGGCATTATTTAACTGGTAGACATTTCACCATAAGGACTGACCAACGGTCCGTGATGTATATGTTCGACAAGAAGCACACAAGTAGGATAAAGAATGGCAAGATATTACGCTAGAGGATGTGATACTATCGTGTTATGACTTGATATTCTGTACCGACCGGGTGAAGAGAACATCTCACCTGATGCATTCTCTAGGTCCCACTGTGGAGCAGCATGTCATGATTTGCAATCACTCTCAGCTCTCCACAAGGCTTTGTGTCACCCAGGAGTTATGCGCCTATACCTTTTTGTCAAATCAAAGAACATGCCCTACTCAGTGGAAGATGTGCGACAAGTGATCAGAGCATGCAGAGTATGTGCAGAGTGCAAGCCAAACTTTCATCATCCAGAGAAGACTCATCTCATAAAATCCACCCAGCCTCTCGAGAGACTGAATATAGATTTCAAAGGACCTCTACCAAGCACAAATCAGAATATGTATTTCCTTAACATAGTAGATGAATATTCAAGGTTTCCCTTTGTTTTCCCCTGTGCAAATATGACTGCTTCAACTGTTATTAGTTGTCTTTCACAGTTGTTCTCTATTTTTGGTATGCCAGCATATATCCATTCAGACAGGGGATACTCGTTCATGAGTAACAAACTACAGGAGTTTTTGGCTAGCAAAGGTATTGCTTGCAGCAGAACAACAATCTACAACCCTCAAGGCAATGGTCAAGTGGAACTGTTCAATGGTACTATATGGAAGGCAGTTACAATGACATTGAAGTCGCGCAATCTACCTGTTGAACACTGGCAAACTGTCCTACCTGATGCCCTTCACTCTATTAGATCATTGCTGTGCACAACTACTAATGCAACCCCTCATAAAAGACTCCTCAACTATTCACGTCGTTCCTCTATGGGAGCCTCCGTGCCCAGTTGGTTATGTCATCCTGGACCCGTTCTCCTGAAGAGTCACCATAGGATGAACAAGACGGATCCTTTAGTGGAAGAGGTAGAGCTCCTGCAATCTAATCCACTTTACGCCCACATTCACTACCAAAATGGTGAAGAGACTACAGTATCTACAAGACATTTAGCCCCTGTTGAAATCCCCATTAGTGTGGAATCTCAAGATACACCAATAGATGTGAAAGATGCTTCGTTTTCTCCTGGAAAGCCCCTTGAGACTACCTGTGGAAATTTATTTGGTCCCTAAAGTTCCACAGGACAGATACGACATACGAAGGGGTCCCAGCATAGCCGTAATGGGACGGCTGAGCTGGGCGGCCCTTAAACCCTCCCAAACAAACAGCATTCTCTCTAGTCGGCATGGATTGTTGGTAGGCATTTATTTAATTTATAGATTTACCCTTCAGGGAAGGAGTACGTAGTTTTACTGGTAGTACACTAATATTAGGATTATTGAGACAACTGTAGATAATAATAATGTAGACCTAAGACCTTAACATAGGTAGTAATAGGCCGATAATATAGGCAAACACTAGGATAAGTTAGCTAGGGAGAACTGGCAGCCCTAGTTTGAACGAAGAGAGGAGGGTATGGAAGAGACCAGCTCGTTCTTCTTAAGACAGACACCAACTGGACAAGACATGCCGTGATCAGCAGACGGCGCCCCCACGTGTCTTCACATTTGAGACCTGGGGAAATCTGGTAGAGGCACCTCGATGTACCGTAGATGACCTCCGTCAGGCCCATACAGTAAGACAAGACCTCCACTATATCTCGTAGATTTCTGGCCAGTGTCTGGGGAGATTGTGAGTGAGTTGATATGTGGGCCCGGTGTGCAACAGGCAGTGCATGCCCAGTAAGTACCAGTGTCTCAGGGCAGTCTGGAAGCTAGTGTCCGTGTCTGCATAGTTATACTAGGGGATACATACGCTCTTGGTTATAGGACTTTCTGAGGTGCAGGCAGGACACTAATAACGATTGAATATTGCAGGAATTAAGGCTTCTGGTTGCATGTGGTTTCTGAGGGGAAGTCCAAAGGGGCTAAGGCTAAGCTTAGGGAAGTTGAAGATCAGGATATATGCTGCAAAACCAAGTTAGTCCTTTATACATGCATGCAGGCGAATTTCTTGCAACATCAATCATTTGTGAAAATCTGTCCTATAAGCCACTTGTGAGGCTGAGGTACCCACCTCAGAGCTCGGTGTCAACAGAGTTTGCCAGGGTAGGCAACTCACTTGGAGGCAGTCCACACAAATTTTCACAAAAGTGGTCCTTCGAAAACCGTGATGTGGAATAGTTAGGTTAAGCTATCTTAGCTAGGCCACAGTTAGGAACCAGTTTAACAGAGTTAGGTTAAGCTATCTTAGCTAGGCCACAGTTAGGAACCAGTTTAACAGAGTTTGGTTAAGCTATCATAGCTACTGCCACAGTTGGAAAACCAGTTTAACAAGTTAGGTTATGTTAGCACTCATAGGTCAAAGTTTTACACATGAGGTAGGCCAGCTGACTATACACAGTAGTTATTAGCAGTAATTTACAGGCAGGCCAGGTTGGTAGAGAGCTTGTGGAATTTATTTAATTAATTTCAGTGATTCAAGTAATCCAGAGTAGGAGTGACTTGTTGTGTTAATTACTGACAGTGGATTTGAAGGGGGGGCTAGCCACCAGTTTAGGCTAGGCTTGTGCAAATATTTGCAACAGTTATTAGTAGATAGGGACAGATTTAACCTAGTTATTATTATAGGGAGTTCTAAAGCCAGGGTTTAGTTATAGCACACTCGTTATGGTTAGGATTTACGCTTTATCCCAACCATCCACGATAGACAGAGTAAACTGGGCAGTTAGGCAAAGTGTTTACCATTCATTATTCATGTACTGTTTTCACAAGTTGATTTGTTGAAATTTATTGTGTTAACCAAGTGATTTTTAATTTGTTTAATGCAACTTTTTACTGTGTGATTTTCATTGTCTTTGATTCATTTTTAATGTGGTGGGATTTTGGATTTGTACCTGAGACTAGGGTGTTAAGTACTGTAATTATTTGATGGGCATTGTACAGTTAAGTGCTAGGTTTAGCTTTCACATCGATACACATTTTGATTGGGATTTGAGAGCTAACAGAGTACATTTTTTATCAGAGTTTTGAGTCAATATAAATAAAGGGAAATTGTTAAACTTGTTGAGAAGCTTGAGACTCGTTCATTCCTCCTAATACCGTTTTTGCTAGTGGGGTGGGCTAATTGAAGTACAAATTAGTACCGTGATCTTAACTAACTGCAACTATGGTAGGTGAAGATGCAGTACCAGCTGTCCCAAGTCTAAGTCAATTAAAGAAAACCCCCCCCAAAAAAGAAACTAAAAATCGGGTCTATGGGGAGCCAATTAAGGGGCGCTGAGCAATGCATGTGAGGAGTGTCGTTACGGTTCAGGCAAGGATCATGGGACGTAGACCTGGGTGGAACTAGAGAAGTTGCCTGAAACCTTTGGTGCAAAGATGGAGGCCTTTGAGAGATCATTTATCCTTTATGAGGGGACTGGGCTATAATGTGAAAGGCGAGTCTGAATATACTGTCGAAGTAGCAAGGTCGGACTATGACGAACGAAGGGCGAGTGTAATTACTGAGATGAGACTCTGCAGGCAGTTATTAAAGACTTTGAAGGCCGGTCGGTACAGCAGGGGGAGTGAATGTTTCAAGGAACACGAACATTTGCACGCCTGGCAATGTGTTGCCCAGATTGCCCCAGTTGAATTTACCAACGTTTTCGGGCGGATCCTTTAAAGAGTACATTGCTATCTGGGATCAGTTTAAAGGCCAGGGGACAGATGACAGAGACGAAGTTGTCAGATGCCGTCAAATTTAACAATAAATTTAGGTTCACAGCTCAAGGGTAAAAGCCTTGGACTTGGTCCAGCATTTACCAAACACCTCGACACCAATTACCAACATGCCAAAGACCAATTAAAGGCAATGTTTGGCAATACTGAGGAGTTAAAGGTAGCTATACTTTATTGTTGTTGGATCTAGAGCTTGTCGCATGACCGTCAGGAGATCTAGAGAAGTTCGAAATCGAAGTTATGAGTTTGACGAATAGTCTTAACGATTTACATGATATGGGGTAAGTCGGGAATGGTTTCATCAGTTCAGGTGATTCAGGGGAAAATGGCTGGCACTACAGTGCACGAGTTGCACTTAAAAATATTCGGACGAAAACCGGTTACACTATATACAACAGATCGTTGAGGGGGTGGGGATCTAATGATCTCGCCCATGAGCATAGGTTGGGGGGAGAAATCGCGACCAAGGTGGAATCTATCAACCCCTCCAAAATACTCGAGAGATAAAGCTAAAACCACCTCCTACTAGGGTTGCTTTATTGCCCAGGACAAGTCCTCCACCCCCAGAGCCAAGGGAAGAAGTCATTCAAAGCGGCCAGTATGAGACGGTGCATGTTTTGTGAAGATCATGTAGTTCAGGGTGTTCATTCAAGCTTCACCACTATAACCAAAGGAGTGCAACGACTATGGGAGTGAGACTATGTTTTCAAGGTGTTGTGGAGAACATTTTGCCAGGGACTGTAACGCCCAACTCAGGGAGTGTCGGGGCTGCTGGAAGGGTAAGCACCACAGTTGCACTGTGCCCTAATGATGCCAGATTGCACAAGGTTAAAGGAGAGCAAACCGTGAGAAAGGGCAGAGGCAAGGAAACAGTCTGAAGTAGGTGATGAGTGTGGTGATGTAACGGCACCAAGAATTTGTTCTGTGTGAGGCAGTTTTTCAATGTTCGGTGGCCTTGATCCCATATGGTGGTGGTGCGAACGGGAAGAAGTCTGAAAAGACCCGTTTGTTCTTCAGACAGTGGGGCACAGAGATCCTTCATAGCGGGAGAGTTATAGCACTAGGTTGGAAGCTGGAGACAGTTGGTAAAGTTGACATTGAAGGTGGAAGGGTTTGGTGGGGTAAGTTCCCCACGCAGGTCTTACCAGTAGTCAATGTGACAGTTCAGGTTAGCGGGGCTCGACGGGAAATTTCAGCCTTGATAGTAAGAGGCTGCCCAATATCATTACCACTAAGGATGGCTGCAGCATCAAACGTTTGAGGGAGTTGGGTGTGAAGCTAGCGGAAACCAGGACATTGCTACAGAACAACGTTAGTAATGTAGGAATCTTGGTAGGAGGGGATTACATAGACGAGTTCGTGTCTACGAGAAGGGTTATCAAGGAGGGTGTTGCCCTGTACAGGGACTACAGGGGGTACATCGTTAGGAGACAGAGAGTACCAGCTCACTTCCCTGCAACCCCGGGAAGGAGGGCTCTGAGGTATTACAGTGATGAGGCTGTACTGGTGATGGACTGGTGTGAATGAAGGTCTGTCAGAGGACGCAAGTTGGCATCACAGTGTGACAGTGTGCGGTCCATTATACTATGGACTTGGATGTAGTAGGGATAAAGGTGGACAGCCGCCCCCCGAACACGAAGAGAATATCGGATTACTTGAACCATGTGCAGTTCAGGACGCGACAGTACAGGGTGCGACTCCCATGGAACCAGGGACACCCATCGCTGCCCACTTAATTTCAGAAGGCACGGGGTCAGCTGAATTCATGGGTGAAAAGCCTGACCAGAAGGGTCTGGTGGGGAATATGATGATATTATTAAGGAAAACAGCTGGCCTTGGGTTATTGAGAAAAGTGCCCAATGCCAGCCCTGGGGGGAAGCACCCATTATCTTCCACCACATGGCAAGTCACAAGGAGTCAGTTAACCCACTCCATTCAGCAGGCAACTCTTAGCAAAGCCTTCCTACGTTTGGGTTGCAGCCACAAGACAGGGATACACAAGGTTTCTTGTGGTTGGCTAACAGGGAGGTGCCAAGCAAGGGTATGATACCTAAAGATTTCAGGGCCCAGTGTTGATTTGGTGCCAACTAGTGCACCATTATTATTACAGGCTACCATAGACTACCACCTTGTGAAACTGTAAACAGCCAGCTTAAAGAATTACTGAAGACCCTATTTTATGTAGAACAAATGCAGGTACAACCTCAGAAGGAAAGGATGTTGATGACATTTTCGAGAGTCTATTCAGGAGATGCTCTCGGTAACATGCCATTGAGAGAATGGGTGACAATCCAATCCAACGTTGCGGGGGGGCATGGTGGAACGTCACTATGCTGGCTACTCAGTGCCTGAGGTTAACATCGGTTGTTGTGGGACTGGAGTGGGATATCAAGGAAGACATGACTTAGGCTAAAGAGGAAACCTGATGGGAGAAGGGAAGTGACCAGGAGGTCTTTTGTGAGCAACAGTGCAGACTGCCTTCGATCCTTTGGGTTTGTTTAGATAATATAAGATAAAGATTTTGTTCGGATTTTTAATCCCCGGAGGGTTGCCACCCTGGATAAACTCAGAAAGTAAGTGCGTCATCGAGGACTGTCTAACTATTTCCATTGGGGTCCTTATCTTGTCCCCCAGGATGCGACCCACACCAGTCGACTAACACCAGGTACCTATTTGCTGCTAGGTGAAACAGGGACAAAAATAAAAAAAAAAAAAAAAAAAAAAAAAATAAAAAAAAAAAAAAATAAAAAAAAAAATAAAAAACAAAAAAAAAAAAAAAAAAAAAAAAAAAAAAAAAAAAAAAAAACAAAAAAAAAAAAAAAAAAAAAAAAATAAAAAAAAAAAAAAAAAAAAAAAAAAAAAAAAAAATAAACAAAAAATAAAAAAAAGAAAAAAAAAAACAAAAAAAAAAAAAAAAAAAAAAAAAAAAAAAAAAAAAAAAAAAAATAAAAACGGTGTAAGGAATACGTTCGAACATGTTTCCACCCGCCGGGAATCGAACCCGGGCCCTCCGTGTGTGAAGTGGGAGCTTTAGCCACTGGGCCACCGCGGCCACAGGGCCACCATCACATTCGAGGGAGGATGCTAGTGCAACAGAACTGGGAGCTTAACTAGGTTGGGATGACCCTGCCAGAAACAATCTGCCAGGAGGTGGGATCTGGTTAGCAAGATCTAGCGGGAATTGCAACGAGTTCATTACCCCAGTCCATCGGGTGCACCGGGTGGGTTATGACTTGCACACGTTTTCTGTGATGCCTCCTCCAGGGCCTTATGGGCAGTTAGTAGCGTATGTGGTGCCGGGAACCAAGCATGTCTGGTCACAGTCGTGCAGCGTGTTACACCCTGATGGATTGCTCAATCCCAAAGCTTAGAGCTCATGGCGGATGTTGCTGGGAGCAGTACGTAGAGGAGGTGTTGAGTATCTGAGGTGACACACACCTATGTATGGACAGACTCGGTGGTGGCCTTAAGTGGGTCCCGAACGGGCAGGTCTAAAGTTACCTATGTCAGGAATCGGGGTAAAGGAGATACGGGAACTACAGTCAACAATCACAATTCTGTATGTGCCTACAGTTCAAAAAACCAGTCCGACCTGATAAGCCGAGGCCGGGTGACACACAAAAAGCTGAGTAAAGCGAGGATTTGTTCAAAGGCCAGACTGCGTTACCGGCAAGGATTGCTGCCGGAGCAGAAATGTGGGGAGACAACCAGCAGCTTAGTACACTTTGCGGGGGAACCCGGACACTGAATTATTTGACCCCAGCATACTCCTCTTGGAGGAAAATTATTGGATGTCACGGAATGGTATTTCGATTTGTGAGCGAAGCTGCATGACAAGGTAGCCAAAGGTCGACGGTTGTCTCTCGTGCCGAGGTCCCAGAGAATATTGGATAAGCGAAGTACCAAAGGGAGAGGTTTCCCGGAAGTGCTGGGAAGTATTTGCGACCAGGCAGCAGGTTATGGCGTCGGAGGCGTGTCCAACAACGACTCAGGGAACAGTAATTGGTTCCACTCATTGGGATTGTTCCTAGACATGCAGGACTATATAAGATGCAGGGGAAAGAATACAAAAAAATTAGAGCTCAGCTATGGGGGCCAA
This sequence comes from Cherax quadricarinatus, assembly GCF_026875155.1. Classification (NCBI taxonomy): domain Eukaryota; kingdom Metazoa; phylum Arthropoda; class Malacostraca; order Decapoda; family Parastacidae; genus Cherax; species Cherax quadricarinatus. The sequence goes on along the minus strand of NC_069486.1, from coordinate 18,074,964 downwards.
CTTCAACGGTGCTACTGGGAAAGGTGGGATGGGCGTCAGAGCTATTGATACAAGATGCCCATAGAGGACCATTCATGGGGGTTTGGAGATACCACTCACCTGCCTACGTCAGAATTACTGGGTTACTGAAGGGTCGAGCTGCCCATCAAAAAGGGGCTAAGAGTTGCCCGGTCTGCGGCGGTTTACGATGGGAGGACCTACCATACCCAGTCCACCATGCTGCCTCAGGAGCGGGTACATAGTGAAAGGCCCTTGAGGACTGTGGGAATAGACTATACTGGAGCTATCCATTGAGAACCCAGGGAGATGATAGGGTGGGCCCTCAGAAAGTATATGTCTGCTGTTTATTTGGCCACTACTCGGAGCTGTGCATTGGAGTTGGCAGAAGATATGTCAACAGAGACTTTCGTGAAGTTGTTCAGGAGGTTACATCCAGATTCTCGTGGCCCGCGATTGATTATCTCGGACAATGGCACAAGCTTTAGGGCGGACGATAAGTTTCAGGAATCTGAGGGACAATGGAGAAGTACGAGGAAACACCTGAAGAGAATAGAGTGCGAGTGGAAGGTCCATAGCTCCCAGGGCGCCTTGGCAAGGGGGGGGATTCTTGAAGCATGGTGGGCCACAGTCAAAGGTGCATTCGGAAAATAGTTCTTGGCACCAGCAGAGAGACGTGAGCTTTGATGAACTGGGGGACAGTGTTAGTTGTAGATAGAGGCCAAGAGTCAATAAACAGGCCTCTGACCTACGTTATACAAAAATGGGATTGATGAAAGGAAGGAAGCTCTCACCCCTAATCACATGCTGTTTGGAAGGAGGATTGGGCCCTTCCCTGCATTTTGAGTCTGTCTTCAAGGAGTGGATTATTATGGGCCAGATGGTCCCCACATCAATGAGAAATGCACAGGCAGTCACAACAGACTGGTGAACTCCTGGGACAAAATGAGAACAAGGTGTGGCGAAGGGATTACTTGACAAACTTGCGGGAACATTTCTATTGTGCGCCCCGAGGCAAATAAGATGATGCTAAGTGAAGGGGACTGGTGCTAGTATGAATCCGAGGGCGCCCAGGGCATTACTGGCCTCTGGCAATGGTCAGTGTCAACCACCCAGACAAGGTGGTCGGTCGAGAATGGTGAAAGGAGAGAATGATGGCGTCGAGACTATAGACCCATCAAAACATGCTTTATACCTCGTCGAGGTCCACACGGTGGGACCCGGGAGGTGACATGAGAATTAGACCAAAGGCTGGACTGAGCTGAGCGGCCCGGACGACCCGTTCAAACGGCGCTCAGTAGGGCCACTGGGAGGGCCTTGGGAGGCAGACTTGAACTAGACTTAGCGCCTACCTTCGCCGGCGGGAGGGATGTGGAAATTCATTTGGTCCCTAAAGTTCCACAAGGACAGAAAACGACGGACGAAGGGGTCCCAGCATAGCGTAATGGGATGGCTGAGCTGGGCAGCCTTAAACCTCCTAAACAAACAGCATTTCTATCTAGTTAGATGGATTGTGGTAGGCATTTATTAATTTATAGTAGTTTACCCTTCAGAGGAAGGAGTAGGTAGTTTATACTGGGTAAGTACTAATATAAGGATTATTGAGCACTGTTAGATACTAATAATGTAGGACCTAAGATCCTTAACAAGGTAGTAATAGGTGATATTGTAGGCAAAACACTAGGATAAGTAGCTACGGTGAACTGGCCAGCCCTAGTTGAATGAAGAGACGAGGGTATGGAAAGAGAGACCAGCTCGTTCTTCTTAAGACGGACACAAACTGGACAAGACTGCCTTGATCAGCAGACGGTGCCCCCCACGTGTCTTCACATTGAGACCTGGTGGAAATCTGGTAGAGGCACCTCGAGTACCGTTAGATGGACCTCCGTCAGCCTTACCGTAAGACAAGACTCCACTAATCTCGTAGGATTCTGGCCAGTGTCTGGGGAGATTGTGAGTGAGTTGGGATCTGTGTGCCGGTGTGCTATAGCAGTGAATGGCCCAGTAAGTTACAAGTATGTATCAGGGCAGTCTGGAAGCTAGTGTCCGTTGTCTGCATTGTTATACTAGGGGATACTTCCCTCTTGGATTATAGGACTTTCTGAGGTGCAGGCAGGACACTAACAACGATGAACTATTGCAGGAATTAAGGTTTTAGTTGCATTGTGGTTTCTGAGGGGAAGTCCAAACGGGGCTAAGGTAGCTTAGGGAAGTTGAAGATCAGGATATATTGCTGCCAATACCCAAGTAAGTAGTCCTTTTTACGTGCATGAGGTCGAGTTTCTTGCAACTTCATTCATCTGTGAAAATCTGTCCTTTAAGCCACTTGTGTGGCTGAGGTACCACCTCAGTGCTCGGTGCAACAGAGTTTTTTGCCAGGGTAGGCGACTCAACTTGGAGGCAGTCCACACAAATTTTCACTCTACCCCTACGGAAATAGAGGATATTGCTCCAGAGTTAGATCAAACCTCGCTGGAAAATATTTGAACCTGGTGAAGAGGCTCAAGGGCTACGAAGGTCGGATGTGTACGTCGGCCCAACTATAACAGTTGGGCGATTACTGTCTCTGATATTTAAGAAGGGGGAGATTGTAGTGGATACTGCTCCTGTGGGGAGCAGCAGCAGGATAATACTTGCACCACTCTCGGGGCCTTAACAACAACAACAGTTTGGTGTGTGTCATGGGCGCAACACAAGGTGCGTGATTCTCTTCTCTTCTATCTATATATTAGTGATGCAGTTTTCATGGTGAGTTTAAATATGTGGGCCTTTAGTTATAACTTTTCTTTGACATATGCTAGACATCACCCATCCTGTAGAAGCCGTTGTTAGATGTAGAGTCATTATATTTTGTTGTTGCAGAAGTACTATGAAGATTCTATGTTTCATAAAGCCTAGAGATAAGGCCTGTGTTTCTATCACAACAGTAAACCTATACTCAGTTTAATAGATTGAAGTTTTTTACCGACCAGAGTTGACAACGTTGTTGCCAACGGGGTGATGGTGGGTAGCTATTGCGCAAAATAAATCGTAAATGGAATACCTCTATATGAAACTGGTAGGTCATGTTACTGCTGACCGTTGCAGCAGTGTCTGGCTGTTAATTGCCCTGTGCGTCAACATGACCAGGGACCCAACAAAAACAATATTCTTATGCTTGGTAAAGATGTGGCGTAGCCAAAGTTAGATACGGAGGGACTAAGGGTGAGGGAGTATCAATTTCTGTATAGCCTGGTAAAGCACTAAGGGAGTCTTAGAAAACCACAATAATGATGACCACAGGCATAGTTGCAATACACATAGTGGCTGCAAGAAATGGCATACAATTCAGCAGTAAAAATACTAGCACGAAGTTAGTAAATGCCCTCATATGACGCTGTCCGGAAAACACTGCTGCAAATCTATGCCATCAGAAGACTTAGAGCCACCTGTGTACACAGCAATGGCATGAGAATGAGAGTGGAAGTGGTCAAGAAAAAGGAGAGCGGGAAGTGGACTCTAGGCAGTTGGTCTTTCGAGTAAGGGGAGTGAAAGAACAGTCCCGAACAGCTGGGGAACTCTAGGGGGTAGAGAAATGTGAGATGCTACATGAACATAGAAAGGTGGTAATTGAAGAGGAAGACAAGAGCGAATGTAGGCGAAGAGAGAAAGGACTGAGTAAATCAGGGGGTGAGACGAAACAAATAGAGAAAGGTCCTACTAATATAAGTGGACAGTTCTTATAAATGAAAGGTTTGGCGGAGGATCATGACGAGCATACATAGTAGCTAAGGCAATGGGCATCACGGCGATCGGTTATGGATAGAAATGTTTGCTTTTTTTGGGGCCCATAGAGGCTCGCTTCAACAGGGGGAAGAGCGAAAAAGCACCTAAGGCTCCCCATAAAACGTAATCCTTGGTGATGAATGGGGTTAAGGCCAGAGAGATTAGCAGGGGAGACTACTGAATAGATCTGGTCACCTAATCAAGTTTTATTAAATGAGGGTGGATGTAGGCGAAGGAGAGTCTCAACGTTCAGCTCCCATGAAAGAGAGGAAGGGTTTAAGAAGTTTCAGTCGGCTGTGACAAGTTGCTTCAGAGAGGTAAGGTGAGGTTTTCCCGATAAACCTTCGGTCAAAGAGGAGGCCCAGAAAACCTGAACCTTGCATTACGTTAGGGATACTCGGGAGCCATAGAGGTACAAAGCGAATGATTGGAGAGGACAGAGCGTCTAGTTGGAAAGTTAATTTGGTGAGTTTTGGTAACTGGAAAATTTAAACCCATGTGTGGTGCCCAATTGGAAACACGGTCGACAGCATGTGGGAGAGAAACTGTATGAGGACAGTACATAGCCTGCAAGGCAATAGCGAAGTCATCAACTGAGTGATGACCAAATATTTGATGAAGACTAGAGACCAAATCATTTATCAAGCAAGGGGAGAATAAGTGTTGTGCTCAGAACACATCCTGGGGGACACCTTCACCTTGGATAAAGTCTGTGGAGGCACATTATTAACCTGAACACGGGAAATGTCTGTCAGTTAAAAAGTTCTTAAGGAAGGATGGTAGATTGCCTAGAAGGCCTAAGGTTTTGGCTTGGGCAAAATGTCTATTACCTCCAAGGTTGTGTCATATGCCTTTCTCAAGGTCAAAAAATATGCAATAATCTGTAGTGGTTATGCGCAAAGGCATTTCGACATATGTTATCATGCGTAGTAAGGGGTCTATGGTAGAAACGGCACTTACGAAAAGCCATATGACGAGTGGAGAGGACTGTTGTGTCACTAAATACCACCACTAAACGTCTATTTACCAGGTGTGTCCATCACTTTGCAAAACGCTACGGGTAGGAGCAAATGGGGATATAGTGGAGGCTTCATGTCCCGTAGTGCCTGGGTGGTAGTGGAAAGGGAGAACAATGGCAGATTTCCCACAGGCTGTGGAAGAACTCACTTGTGACCAAATAAGATTGAAAAGCATAATAGGACTGCAAGGGCTGACTGATGTAAGTGTTGTAGCATACGGAATATTGAATGTCTTCGGGCCCAGCTGCCGAGATTGTCAAGCTGAGAGTGTTGCCTCCAGTTTTTTGGAGGCACATTATACTGTTCTCTCTGAGAGAAGAAAAGTCAAGGGTACTAACTCTTCTGGCAGTCTTTGAGGGAATGAAAAGAGGGGCATAGATGGAGCCACTGAGAAATACGGACCAGATGATTGCAATTTCATTTGAAACACATCTAGCGGGTTGTGATATCACACGGCAAACCCGCCGAAACACGGAGCCAGTTCAGGAGAATTATTTACCACTCAGTGTTCGTACTTTTTTCCAAGACTGCACTCATAGAGGATGACAGAGGTGATGGAGACAATCTCGCCAGCAAGTGACGTTAGCATCATGGATGGCACGGCGAGCGATCGCATGCCTTCTGCTTAAAATCAAGAAGTCTCTCTCGTGGTTTCTATTTATACAGTACCTGCCCCACACAGCAATTTCAAATGTATCTGCACGGCAGGAAAAGCAGGAGACACCAAGGCAACACATTCATGAGAATGCCCTTTCCCGATGTTTGGGGTATAGATGAGAAGCTGAGGTTAAAATGGAGGACGAAAAGATGTGTAAAAGCTCATCAATGGAGGACGATGAAGTAACCTCACTAAAAACAGTTAGTTGTGAGTAAAGGTTCAATTTGCCGATCAAATTACCAGCGTGGGAAGGATTACGAAAGAGGTGGTGTATATTGAAGGGGAAGTAAGAAAGGTCCCATCAGGAAAAGGATCTGAAGAATACAATAAATTTATAGCATGAGATGGGATAGATAACAGCAGAGTGTAATTTTGGGTCCTGTAAGCAAACACCAACAGGAAAAACTGGGGAGTGAACTATGAAGCTCACCCTGTTACATTGAGGCAGCATATATTTCACTGTAAATAGGCCAAGATTGGGATGATTAAAGATACCTGAATATCTGCATGTAAGGGTTCCTATGGACTAGGAGGGGTTAGAAAAGTCCACTTGCGGTGGTATGGGAAAAAAACGTTCAAGCAGCGAAGGAATGGTGCATCAAAGAAAGAAGTTGTGCAGATGGAGGAGAGGAGAGAGAAGGAACTGAGGGTGGATCAGAAGCCCATTGATGGTTGGTTCTTTATGCAGTATATTCAGAGATTGCTTCAAGTGTTCTGGAATTCAAAGACGTCGTATGGGGAGACCAAATATTGGAGGTGGTGGGAAGGATAAGTAAAGATTGGAACTGTAATGGACTGTACCAAGGTGGGGGGGGGGCGAAAGGGTGGCGGGAACTGGAGAAGAAGCGTGGAACCGGGGAAGAGAGGCAGAACCTGGGTGGCAGAGAAGAGGAAGAAACTTGGGATGGTACAAGGGGAGGAAGGTACAGTACGAGGAGAAGGGTGAACCTCTACACTTGTAACAGAGCCAGTGACAGGGGAAGAACCAGGTACAGAAGACAGGGAAGGTAAATGAAGAGGGGTAGGAGGGGTTTAAAGGAGCTTTTTTTACTTTCTGAAGAAGTAGAGACGATTGGGGAGGAGGTGTCGTACGAGATCTCGTCGATACACGAGGCTTTGTGATGGAGAAACAAAGTGAGTACAGACTGTGGAATTGAGTAGGGATTGTCTGGAGCCAAGGGGACAGCAAAAAGGAATTAGATGCAGGTGTGGACTATGGGAGAGGTAACCACAGAGAGGCTGCAGAAAGATGGGATCCCAGAAGTGGGGGGAAGTTTTGAAACACTGGAAATAAGAAACACAAGGTAGTCTTCTTGGAGGGCAGTAGGCAGTGATGAGAAATTGCCAGGTATAAGAGAGGACCTTCTGCCTCTTGAGGCAACGAATTTCCCACTTATTTAAGTAGACTTGGCAACGGTGAGAGTTAAGAAGGGTGAGCTCAGGCAATTAAGGCAAGAGGCGAGGTCGATTGCAAGACGTATTATTTATTTATTTATTTATTTAAAAATTTGAGCAACATACCAGAGGGTACAAACAAATAACAGGTAAGAGCAGTATGCCAAAGACACTTATACTTGCATTAGCATTACGGGGCTGGCTTAAAATTAACTTAAAGATTAATAAGCAATAGATGAAATCAGTGATAAAACATTATGTAAACAGGTTATATTAAAGCACAAGTGAGTATTACAAGAACAGGTCATATGGTTGTATGCATTGTTGTACATTCAGTAGAATGGAGTATTCTGTTAGGAGTGTATGTAAAAAAAAATAATAAAGTTAGATTGGGTTTTTAGGTTTACATTTATTTGTGGATATAATTGTGAGAAACATTTAAGATATACAATTTATATGGTTCAGTTATTCAGTATTTATTTGGTTTTGGTGTGAGTAAGTGATTCTTTGAGGAAGAGAACTTGAAATTTATAAACAGGTTAGTGTTTCTTTTTATTATTTACAGTTAATGAATTCCAAGATTTTTTAGGGCCTTTATGTGCATTGAGTTTTTACATTAGTGTGAGATGGACACGTGAACATAAAGAGTGAATCTGTGCTTGTGTTATGGTCATGTGTTGTGTTGAAGGTTGAAGGAGATGTTTGAGGGTGGAGGGTTATATCAGAGTTAAGTGTTCTATGTATGTAATAGGTGCAGTTGTAAGTATGGGATGTTTTGTATGGTGCGGAAGGTTAGTGTATTGAATATTGGTGGAGTGTGCTGCCTATAGTGAGTATTTGTTATTCATTCTAACTGGCAGCCTTTTGTTGGGTAATTTAGTGGTCTGAGATGGTTACTTGTGGGTTGAAGCCCATGCACAAAGTCCATAGGTGAGATAGGGCGTAAATAAGGAGAGTGATATAGGGCCAGGAGGGCTGACAGTGAGAGCATTGGTACGTTCTTCGATATGTTTGCCTACAGTCTTGGAAATTTTTTAGAAAATTTGTTGTATATGTGTATGAAATTTGAGTTATTATCAAGGTGGATTCCTAAGGAATTTTCCCTCTGTTAGCATTTTGTGATTGGTGATCCGTTTATCATTATGTTAAGTGGGACATATGTAGCTCTGTTTCCACTGAATGATAGTTGGTTTTGTAAATGTTTAGATGTAAGTTTGTTAGTCCTCATCCAGGTAGTTATTTCTGTAATTCGGTATTTACAGTATTGGCTAGCGTGACTGGGCTCGGGTGAGAAAGACGTATGTAGTGTCATCTGGCAAATGTGTGGTTTGAGTAAATGCGAAGCATTTGGTAGGTCATTTATGTATAGGGAGAAAGAGAAGAGGGCCAAGGGACATTCCCTGGGGACACCAAACGGTAATTGGTTGTGCAGGAGGAGGTTTGCCCATTTGCAATACACATATTGGCTTCTGTTGCTGAGGTATGACTTGAGGTAGTTGTGGGAGTTCCACTCTTATACCATAGTTGTGACATTTTTACGTGGAGAAGTCTATGGGTCAAACTGTATCAAAAGCTTTACGTAAGTTCATTGAAGATCCCCAGTGGGACTTCTTTTTTCTCTATTGCAGTGTATATATGTTTCTAGCTGTGTATAATAGCATCATTAGTATTTTTATTAGGCCTGAATTCCAAATGGCAGGGGTTGAGTATGTTTTTGGGAGATAAGGTGGAGTAGATTCGTTTATGAATTCCTTTTTCGAAGATTTTTTGAGAGGGGTGTAAGTTGGTATTGGCCTTTGTTATTCAACTCTGTATGGTCTATCTTTGTGGATCGGGGTGACCCTTGCTATTTTGAATACTGTAGGGAAGGTGGAGGATTCAATGGATTTATTCAAAGAGTGTTCAATGATTGCGTGATAGCCAACTTGTGACACTTTTTTGTATATAAAGGGTGGTAAGGTATTTTAATTCTCCTGCCTTTTTTTTTTAGTGTGTTGTTAATAAGGGAGACTTCGTATAGGTTATTAGTCGGGCTAGGTAACAGTGTGTTCGGGTAGTAGTTGCCGAGTGAGTGAGGGTAGTCAATTTGGTGGGGTAATCTGAGCTTGGGATTTTTTTGGCAAGGTTTTGTCCTGTAGTGGAGAAGAAATTCATTGAGCCTGTTGCTGTTTCTGTTGGCGGAGTTGGGGTTCATCTGATTTTGTAATTTTTAGTTCTCTCGCTATTTTTCGTGATATCTTTTTTGTTCCCAGAATTTCTGATAGGGTTTCCAGGTCTCTTTTTATATCACCTCGTAAGTGATAATCTGTTCTCATAATACAATTTTTTTGCCCTTCTTGTCAGGCTGGTTAGGGATTGGAGAGTATCGTTTTGGTTGGTCTTGGTTATGTGACCCATTCTGTACTGTTTTTCATATTGGTGTTTTGTATTTATGGATTTGAGAATGCTGGGTGTTAGCCAGGACTGGTTCAGGTCTCTTAGCTGTCATCTAGAATTGGTATCGGCAACACAGATGGCCTTTCGGCTATAGATCTGAAACACACAAAAATAGTAAAAAAAACAAATGAAAAAATATAAATATTTCGCTGGAATGGCAAATCAACAGCAATTTTTACCTGTTTGCGGTGTAGGATTCACCTTTCGAACTTGTAACAGATGTAATGCTTACATTAACTGGGATGGGGTTCACGGCTGTCAAATGTTAAATGAGCCACATTGCTTAGGGTATCGTCTCCGCCTTGCGGGCAGGAGAACATAAGTGTTACTTGAGGATTTGGGAGATCTTGGAGTTCCAGGCTGTTCAAGAATGTTCATTGCACATGTTCGGAAATTTTGTTGAACTATGGTATGGGGCAGACACCAGAAACAGAATGACTGTACCCATACAAGAATTGAGGGATTGATGTTTTTCAATAGTGACAGAAACAGTTATCGATAGGGAAAGAAGAGAAAGTTATGAGCTTGGGTAGCATTCTGTACGGTGATGAAAGCACGTACCGCTCTTTAGAAGCATGTAAAGAAATATCTTTACCAACATGGTTGAGTCAACTGTCTAGATAATAATAATGTAGACCATAAGACCTTTAACATAGGTAGTTAATAGGCCGATAATGTTAGGCAAACCACTAGGATAAGTTAGTAGGGAGAACTGGCAGCCCTAGTTTGAACGAAGTGAGAGGGTATGAAGGAGAGGACCAGCTCGTTCTTTCTTACGACAGACACCAACTGGATCAAGATCGTGCCAGTGATCAGCAGACGGCGCCCCCACGTGTCTTCACATCTGAGACCGGGGAAAATCTGGTAGAGGCCCCTCGATGTCCCGTAGATGACCTCCGTCGGGCCCCATACAGTAAGACAAGACCTCCACTATATCTCGTAGATTTCTGGCCAGTGTCTGGGGAGATTGTGAGTTGGATCTGTGGGCCCGGTGTGCAACAGGCAGTGCATGCCCAGTAAGTCCCAGTGTCTCAGGGCAGTCTGGAAGCTAGTGTCCGTGTCTGCATTGTTAACTAGGGGATACATACCCTCTTGGATATAGGACTTTCTGGGTGCAGGCAGGACACTAACAACGTTTGGGAATATTGCAGGAATTAAGGCTTCTGGTTGCATGTGGTTTCTGAGGGGAAGTCCAAAAGGGGTTTAAGCTTGGGAAGTTGAAGATCAGGATATATGCGCAAAACCAAGTAAGTTAGCCCTTTATACGTGCATGCAGGCGAGTTCTTGCAACATCAATCATCTGTGAAAATCTGTCCTATAAGCCACTTGTGGGGCTGAGGTACCCACCTCAGAGCTCGGTGTCAACAGAGTTTGCCAGGGTTTGGCGACTCACTTGGAGGCAGTCCACACAAATTTTCACACTACCCCTACGGAAATAGAGGATTCCCGCTCCAGCAGTTAGTCAAAAACCGCTGGAAAATATTGAACCTGGTGAAGAGGCTCAAGGGCTACGAAGGTCGGGATGTGTACATCGCCCAACTAACAGTTTGGGAGATTACTGTCTCTGATATTTAAGAAGGGGGAGATTGTAGTGATACTGCTCTGTGGGGAGCAGAGCAGGATAAACTGCACCACCTCTCGGGGCCCTTAACAACAACAACAGTTTGTGTGTGTAAAGGGGGCCAACACATGGTGCGTGGGTTCTCTTCTCTTCTATCTATATATTAGTGATGCAGATTACATGGTGAGTTTAAATATGTGGCCCGTAGTTTTAACTTTTCTCTTGACATATGCTAGACATCACCATCCCTGTAGAAGCCGTTATTAGATGTACTAGTCATTATATTTTGTTGTTGCAAAAAGTACTAAGAAGATTCTATGTTCAATAAAGCCTAGAGATAAGGCCTGTGTTTCTATCACAACAGTAACCTATACTCAGTTTAATAGATTTGGGAAATTTTTTACCGACCAGAGTAGACCCAAAGTTGTTGCCAACGGGTGTGAAGGTGGGTAGCTATTGCAGCAAAATAGTCCGTAAATGGAATACCTCTATATGAAATGGGAGGTCATTTTACTGCTGACCGTGCAGCAGTTTTCTGCCTGTTCTTGCCCTGTGCGTAACATGACCAGGGGCCCAAAAAAAAACAATACTTTTGCTTGGTAAAAATGTGGCAAGCCAAAGTTAGAACGGGGTAAGGGTGGGTGTACAAATTTCGTATAGCCGTAAAACATAAGGGAGTCTTAGACAACCACAAATGAGACACGGCATAGATGCAAAACACCAAAAATGCTGCAAGAATGGCTACAATTCAGCAGAAAAAT
>NC_069486.1:18041949-18062872 GCF_026875155.1 Cherax quadricarinatus | reverse complement strand
TACACGAGGGTCTTTAAGATATCTACAATACAGGGTCATTATGGGAATAAGGAAAATTTTTACAAACTATGTTAAAAAAAAAATAAAAAAATCATTCCCCCCCCTTTCTGTAGCTACTTTCATCAGACACCTTTTTGGCACTCTTCTTAAATGGTTCTGCTATGTGGCTTTGACATGTGCGGGTAGTCTGTTCCATTCCTTTTCTGACAAATAAAAGGTGTTTGAAGCCTGGCCAATGATTGGGTACTACAAATTGTGCTCTCTCCCCCTAGTACTATGATTGTTTGGGTTTCCCCAACCCTTTGCCCCCCAAAAAAAAATTGACAGCAAGTATTCTGGACACTGTTTGTGAGCAATTTTTATAAACATGTTTAGCTTCAGTTTTTTTTACTCTGTCTTAAAACATTCAGAACCCAAATGCTGTAATTATCTTGCCTACGTGTTCTCTTGGTCCCAGCCCAGGAGAATCTTCGATTTTTTTCGGGGTGTTTTGCGTCTATCTTTCAGTTTTTTTTTTCAAGGCAGAGTACCCAAAAGGCAAAAGGAATCCATATGGATTGTATAAGGGCTAGATGTAGGGTCCTGCGACCTCGTAGGTGCACTGTCTTGTTATACAGGAACTTCACTGGCATTCGCTTTCTTTCTAATTTCCTATAAATTTCTCCTGACATGCATGGGTCAAAGGGGTTCCCAAAAATATTTTTATGATAAAACCAAAGTGATGGGCCCCCCTTTACTTTGAACTTAAAGTTTTTTTACCCTTCTATTTATGTTTCGTAAAAAGAGAATGGCTTCATTTTTCCCGGGGTGTAATGAAGTTTGTTGTCTACTAAATTTGCTGCAGGACTCCATTCCAGGTTAAAACTTAGCAATATTTGGGGGGTCTTTACCTGACACTAACAGAGCATTGTTCTGCATACAGTAGGATTTGCACTTGACACTGATGGGCATATCATTGACAAAAAAAGAATATGGGGGACCCAGAATACTACCGGGGGAACCCCAAGTTATGGGGCGGGGGTTCTGATTCTGTTTTTTTGATTTTGACTATTTGTCCCCTGTTGAAAGGTAGGATTTAAAACCATCTACAGAACCTATACCGATATTTAAGTTTATTCAAATATATTGTGGTTGACAGTATCGAAGGCCTTTTGAGGTCAAAAGGTTTAAAGGGAAAAAATTTTTTGATTTTCCGAACTATAGTCCCTATAGGTGTTTAATGTGTCTTATGGGTAAAAAATTATTTGAAAATAGATAAAACCCAAAGAGTTCCCTTTGCGCATGCGGGATGTGCGGGGGGGGGGCGCGTTTTTTGTTTTGAATGGTGGTGAGGGAAGTGAGAAAACATGGAACCACAAATTGAGTTACGGTGGCCAAAGGTTAATATAGCCTCATTTCATAAAAGAAGGCGAAATTTTTCCCGGTGGAGAGTGGGGGGAACGGGATTTAGGGACCACAGTAATAGAGTGGAAAAAAGTGTGATAAAAAGGGGGGGGGTACTAGCCCACAAGGGACTGTGTCCGGGGAAATTTACCCTTGGATTAATCATCACTCACGGTTCAGTTTTAAATGGAGTGACCTCTGTTTGTATAAGTTATAGACGTTAAATGGTTTGTGAATTGAAATGAATTAATGATAATAACGCTAATTAAGAGAATTTGTGAAGTGAAATAAGTCGTTTGCCCCGAGTGAACACCAAGACCTCGTTGTTAGAGAGGGAAAGGGAAACCCTCGAGTCACCGTCTAAAGGGGGACAAACCAGGGGATACCTCTCCTGCTGGAATGAGAATCGTGTGGGTTTTGCGGGACTCGAAATGAGAGGTAATCGAAATGGGGAATAAAATCACCCACAGTTAAGTAACCCTTCTGTTATAGAAAACCTTAGAGGCCGTGTGGTATTTTTAAAATTTAATATTTTACGAGTGACCCAGCTACTCAAGTGCCCACCAGAGAACATTGGTAAGTGTGGGATTTGTACAAGTTTTCCCCTTGAGGTGTACCCCATGTGTGCCCTCCCCCCCCCCCCCTTCTTCGTTAAACTAAATATAATCTTACAGTCCACAATTAATTAGTCACCGTACTTGTGGGTGCTCCCCAACCATACGGGTCTCGGTAGATATGGATAAATTGGAGGGAGGGGCCCACTTGGTGGCCAGGGGGGGGTTTAAGTTTTTCACTGTCTCAGGGGTATACGGTAAAAATATGTTTGTCTCCAATGAGATTACGGGTATGTTTTAAAATTTGGGTACATAGGGGAAGCACCCTAGAAAATTTCCATTCTCCCCTTTGGGTCCTTCGAGAACCGGGTGCAATCATGAAAAAATTAAATGAATTAATTTACTTAATAATTAAGTGACTGATAAAGGAAGGGGTTAGGGTGCAAAAGTTTAATCGATCGTGGATGGATGACAATTAGCCCATTAATTCTAGAAATGTGTGGCTAGGATTTATCAAAGAGAAGTGCAGAATTACTCTTAAAAAGGCGCCTCTTAATTTTAAAAATCAGTGTTAATAATTCTCAAACCATGACTGGATTAAGGGATTTAAATGTGGTGAAAATCCGTGAATTTTGAGATAAAAGCTCATTACAGGCTATTAAAAATGTGACAAAGGCTTTTGATTTAGTGAAAAAAGAACCGTAACCCTATGAATTAAAGTTTTTTTTGTGTTTTAGAGATAGTTTTGTGGTACAAATTGGGGTTTTTAAAGTGTAAAAGGATTGCTGGAGAATTGTGCAGATAAATGGAAATAATGTTTTAATTAATCAACATTACGAATTGGAAGAAAAAGTCTTAAAAAAAGTAAGGCTTTGAATAAATTAAAGGGTGTAACCAGGCAGTTGTAACCTTTAAGCAAAGGGTGGGTTTCCCAAAACCTCCATAGAGGGTCTGGGGGAAAAACAGATGGGTCGGGGGAATTAATTGTTCATTGCAGCCCGCCAGCCAAAAGTTCTAAGGATAAACAAAAATACGCGAAGTATCTGTCAAGTTAAAAAGGAAAAAATTTTAATCCCGGGGTTTAAATAATCATAGTTAAGAGTTAAATGGCACTATAAGTCGGAATCAGTAATAGGGGTTTCCCCTCACATAAGGAAAGAGGAAAAAGTACTCGGTGTGAAAAACCCGGTAAAAAAGGGGTCGGCAAGAAAAAGGAGACTGCCCTTTCTGCCGGGGTTTACTCATTTCACTAAAAATTGTAATCCCTGTAATTATGGGACTTAAAAGTGGAAAGAATGAAAGAACTTGACAGATTTATCAGATTCTAGACAATCATAATGAAAAGGTTGTATACCAAATTGAAAAAGTTCTTCAATGCAACAAGGAAGCACCATACATTTGGCGGGTTGTGTGATTTTTTTTAAAATGGTGGCAAAAATATAATGTTAATAACCCTGACACTACAGTGACTGTGTAAGGTTGCAGCTAATGGCAAAAATGATGCCCCCGCCCGAGTAGCCTTGCCCGGGGTTGGATGTAAAAATTCAGGATAAAGGGCATAAACCCAAAACCATACGGGGTTCACTCTCCTCAACACTGGACGGGCCATGTAAATATGGCAAATACCGCCTAGTAATAATTACTAGAGGAAGTATGAATACGGTCACGGTGTCTTTCTCATGAAAGGTAACCCCGTACAAGTATTTTTCTTACGGAAAGATGTTGAACCAGTTAATTTGTGGGAGCTGGCAGATAGGGGTTAATGTAAATGAGGAAAATCCCAAAAGATTCCCTTTTCTAGGAACAATACCTAAGATGTTAAATGTAATCTGGGAAAATTATGGGTGCGACTTCCGTGGGAAGCTTGCCCTCCAGATTACCTACTAATTATAGGATGGCGTTGGACATTAAAGGCCCGCTCTGGAACTGGCAAAACACAAAAAATTTTTGACTGCTTATAATGATTAATTAATAAGCATTTTAAATAAAAATTGTTCTTACTTCAGGGACGATAAAGCACACCTTAAAAAACAAGGCGGGCCATGAGCGAAGAAATTTGGGGAAAAAATCTTTTGTGGACAATTTCCGGGGGTGACGTCAAAAGAAAAGGAACTAATGAGGTATGTAAGGGTTAATGAAAAATGAAGAAAAGGCGGGGGCGATTGGGGTACTGAGAGATTGTTATTGTTAAAAATTCAAAATTCCAGTATGCCCAATAAATTAATCCAGGGAGCATAGGCTTATGCCCCTGAGAGAAGGAACACTAATTTGTCCTTTTGAGGGTTTTAATAAATTGGATGGCCATGGATTGGTGCCTATATGCAGTAATGTGCTGGGGGGACTTGGGATACGAGAGATGTTATTGTTTAAAAATCTCAAAAAATTCCCGTAGCCCCAAAAAATTAAACCAGGGGGCATAGGCTTTATGCCCCGAGAGAATTTGGGAACATAATTGTTTCCTTTTGAGGGTTAATAAATAGGGGGCCAGTGAAAAATGGGAAATTGTACTCCCTTATGGTTTTTCTGCAAAGACCCCCGCCCGGGCCCAGGGGGAAATTTTTTTGATTTTCCCAAAAAATAGTGCCCAAAAGGTGTTTAAAAGTGTTTTATGGGTCAAAAATGTATTTGAAAAAAAGGTTGAACCAAGATTCCTTTGCGCATGCGGGATGTGCGGGGGGGGGAGGGCGCGTATGTTTTTAATGGTGGTGAGGAAGCGGAAAACATGGAAACCACGAAATTGACGTTCACGGTGGCCTAAGGGTTAATATAGGCCTCATTTATAATAAAAAGTGTCGTAATTTTTCCTGGGGAGAGTGGGGAACGGGATTTTTCGGGGCCACATAAGAGTGGTAAAAGTGTGATAAGAGAAGGAGCGGGGACTGACGCGCCACAATGGACTGTGTCCTGGGGGAAAATTTCCCTTGGTTAATCTACCCCGGTCTCAGATTTAATGGAAGTGACCTCTAGTTTGTAAATGTTAGAGCGTTAAATCGGGGTTGTAATTGTAAGTAATTAATGATAATAACGCTAATTAAAGAATATGTGAAATGAAATAATCGTTTGCTCCGAGTGAACACGCTGACCTCGTTGTTTTAAAAGCGAGGGAAAAGGGAAACTCCTCGAGTCACGACGTCCCAAAGCAGGAAAACCAGCGGATACCCTCGTCCTTGGAATGAGAATCGTGTCGGTGTAGCAGGACACGAAAATGAGAGGTGAATCAAAAAATAGGGGTATCAAACACCCACAGTTAAGAACCCCTTTGTTAAAAGCAACCTTAGACGGCCCGTGTGGTATGTTATAAATTTAAAAGGTTACGGTGATCCAGCACATCAAGTGACCACCAGAGAACATCTGGAAGTAGTGGGATTTTTAAAATGTTTTCCCTTTACGGTGTTTTCCCTGTGTGTCCTACCCCCCCCCCTTCATTCAGTTAAACTAATATAATCTATACGTCCCCAATTAATTAGTAAACCCACTTGTGGGGGCTACCCAATCCATATGTCTGGATAGTATGGTAAGATTTTGAGGGCGAGGGGACCACTTGGTGCAACCCGGGGTGGTTTTAAATTTCTCACATGTCTACACGGGGTGACTCGGGAAACAATATGATTGTCTCCCCAAAAATTACTGGATGTATATATGTTGAGGTAATACAGGTAAAGCACCCCAGAAAATTTATAGTTACCTACCTATGAGGTTCCCCTTTGACATTTCAGTTCTCAGGTAATCCATCAATTTAAAAGGGGGGTCGGTTGAGTAAGATTTCTAAAGCCCGATTGATAGCTATGGAGAATGTTGTTGCATTAAAGGGACTTTTAAAATTTAGAATTTAAACCCCCCCTCTCTAGAATTTTAGTTTATACTATATACTAAAGGTTTGTTGCTTAATTGACCTACTTTTTTCTTGAAGATAGGAGTAAAAGGCCTCCTTGAACCCTCCGGTACGGTATTATTTGGTGATTGAAAGTTTATTTTGTGAGCAAAAGGGTTTTAAAGTTCAGAAGCACCATCTTTTGGGAAATTTTTGAGGGGATGTTATCGGGGCCTGTGCTCTTGGGAGGGGTTTTAAAACCTCTTGTTTTTTGAAAAAAAGTCATGAGATACACTTCCCTAGTTAAAACTTTTTTTGGGGGTTCCCCTTTTATTGGTATAGTATTTTTTAAAAAATTTACCCGAGTCGGGGTTTTTAAAGGTATTTGTTTCCCAGCTGGTATTTACTTACCAGTGTTGATGAAACAAATGTGTATATAATTTAAAGCAATTTGCCCCCTTAAGTTTCATGGCAAAACCTCTTTAACGATAGTGAGTACTTTTTTAACCCTTATCTACGGGCTTATGGCTATCCCCCAAAAATTTTTAGTTTTTTCCAGAGCTTTCTGGGGTTTTGTTATACTCTTAAATTTTTTTGAGCGGGTAGTGTTTTTGCCTTTGCTCCTTTTATAAGTTTTCTGTACTCTGTTCCTCCCCCTTTTGGGAAATTTTCTTTAGTTGCAATACCTGTCTGTTTGCTTTAAATCTTTTTAGCAGTTTGGTCCCTGAATTTCATATTATCTTAAAATCTCAGTATTATCCAGGGGTTCAGTTCTTCGTTTAATCCCAAAACCCCTTTAAAAATGGTTTTCAAACATTATCAAGGATGGTAGGTTTAACAAATTTTTTTGAATTTTTCCCCGGCAAAAATTTAAAGTCCGTGGGAATTGTTTCTTGTCCCGTCACAATTTTGTAGCCATTTACAGGGGTTTCTTTTCTTTAGTTTTAGTTGACCTCATTTTTTTTTGTCCCCGGGTAGGCCTATCCATCCCCAGTGTTTTCCCCTGGTTTCAGTAAATGAGAAATTTTCACTAAGACCTTGGTAATTTACGCCTGACTGACTAATGTTCCAAGCGGTTACAAATTTGTGGTCCCAAATTTGGGTGGGCCCGAAAAAACCCGTTTTTGATCCGGGGTTGGGGTAAAAATTATTGAGTTAACTATTTTTAAAAACCTGAATTTGCTTATACCCTTTTTCATAGCCCCTTAATTTTTCCCGCTGAAAAAAGATAAATTTAAGTCGCCAAAATTTTATTTTCCCCGCAAATTTTTTTCAAATCCGGACAAGACTCTGGAAAAGTCTTCTAAAAAATGGTCCTGGGTAGGAGGGCGGTAAACTATTTTCCTACTAAGATGGGTTTGGTCTTGGGAAAAGCAGCACTTCAAACCATAGAATCTCCAGTTTATTGTTATTTAAATCAGGTCTTGGGTTGTAAGCTAAGTCATTTCTAATGTAGGCACATACTCCACCACCCTTCTGTTCCTATCAAGCGTTTTATATTGTAACCATCTATTTTGACCTCGTCGTCATCACCGTATCATCCAACCAAGATTCAGAGATGGTTATAACTGCCCCCCTTTAATTTTGTTAGCTAGAATCCTAATCTTTTGCCAATTTAGGAAGAAGTATCTTGCATTGACATGAATAAAGTGAAGGCCTGTTTCATAAAACAATCATAATCATCAATATATGGCAATGGGTCATTTTATTAAAAATTTTGGTAAATCAATGTCATCACTGCTAAAAGGGTAACTGTGCCAAAGTGCATTTGTTACACACAAAATGAATTCTGGCACCGTTGTTATAATTGTACATACATCCATCATGCACCACCCCTTACACATTTTACATAAGGTGCCTTTTCTGTTTTTCATCGTACTTTAGTACAGTGTATGCCCTGTTTGGTAGTGTTTGAGATAATAATGGCTGTATTGTCTCACATTGACCTATGTATGCATTACATATGGAGTTAAGGTTATCATCCCAAGTCTACTAGACCGTCATTAATCGCCGTCATTTTTTTGTTGTTTTTTGGCCTCTGCACAATAAGTTTGAGTCCTGGATTAATTTGGATATATCACCACTAAGAAGCGCTAACAATAAAGCTTGTGTGCCACTGATTTTG
The DNA here is from genome assembly GCF_026875155.1 of Cherax quadricarinatus. Lineage (NCBI taxonomy): Eukaryota > Metazoa > Arthropoda > Malacostraca > Decapoda > Parastacidae > Cherax > Cherax quadricarinatus. The sequence goes on along the minus strand of NC_069486.1, from coordinate 18,054,999 downwards.
TTTGGTAGCGGTGTGCCATACCTTTCTGCAAAGTGACATTTACTTTTTTCTGGTAGGTATGGCAACTGTTGGGGCTTTACTGGTCAAGGCGGCTGTTACTCCATTCACCTTTTCCAACCCCCCAAGCCTAAGCCTGGCCACTACAAACATCAGTCATCTGTTCACATTGCAAGTTGCTTCCATAAACATACTTATCTACGTTCATGTTTAACAATCGTGGATATAGACTCCTCAGCTTCTAACTGAAAGTAAAAGGAATGCAGTTAGAAGCCTGAGAAGATCTATAACCCACAATGCTAACATGACCGAAGATAATACTGATTCATGAGCCACCAGCAATGTGAACAGACTGACTGATGTTTGTAGTGGCCAGGCTAGGCATGGTTACAAGTTACTTTCTGGCAGAGTTTTTGTGGGAGACACACAGATGATGATCAAACTAAATGTTAAATTAATGTGATAAGCATATGGTCACTCCTCTTGAACACTATGTGCTTAAATGTCCACTTATGAGGAATACCTGAGACAGACAGTATAATAACCTATTGACATGCAATATCTTATTAATGTAAAATAAGATACCAGATATACTAAGCAAATTTCCTAAATTTGCTTGTAACAGATAAGTGAACTATAGATATGTAATATAAATCCATATGACATCCAGTTATCACCTTTGGGGCCTAGTTCCTAGGCCTTTTTGTAACCATAGCTCTCAGCGCTACCGTCCACAGGATGGGATATGGGTGCACAATAAACTATCCACTTCGGGTGGCAAAATCTAAAAATTAATCTTCTTCATGGAATTCGAAGAAGAAATATAAATAAATTATAGGCACCTTCAGGCACCTAAATGGAGGAATAAGCAATTAATATTTTGCAGTATATAACACCAGAGGCAGCTCTGATGAAAACTCACACTCAACTGCGAAGCTTTTAAATCTCTGCACTAAAAAATTCAATTTAAAACCAGCAAATAATAGAGCTCACTATACTGGAGAATACCCTAGACTCATCTTCACTAACAACGATGATCTGTTAAGAAATGTCAACCATATCAAAAACCAATATACCAGATCACAACATAATTGAGGTTCAGACATGGTATGTGTGGAGCCCCAGACCGACATAATGAGACAAGTCACGAGGGACATTCACCAAATTCAACTTCAATAAACAAAAACATAAAGTGGGACCAGTAAACCAAGTCTAACCGATATAAGCTGGAAGATCACTAAGCGCAACACCGACCCCAACTTATGCCTAGAACAGATTAACCGGTGGACTCGATGTATGCACAAGGCTTATTCCTCTAAGGAAAAGAGGAGTAGAAAAAATAGAAAGAGACAGGCGCTCCCTTTACAGGGCGACGGAAAAGAATAACATAGCGGCTAAAAGAGGTCAATATATCTGAAATGCGTAAGGGAGACACTGTCAGAGAAATAGCAAGCATCGAATTTAAGGCTACAAGAATCCTTTAGGAGTCAGGAATCGCGGAAGAACTAAAAGCCATAAATGTAAATCGAAAGAAACCCAAAAAATTTCTTCTCCAGATGCCAAATCAAAACATCGAGAACAACGTCCAATTATTGGGGGCCCCTACTTAAACAAGATGGGTCCTACACCAGATGACAGCAAGGAAATAGTGAGCTACTCAAGTCCAATATGACCAGTTTTTTAGCAAGCCGCTTAACCAGACTGAGAGTCGAAGATCAAAATGAATTTTTTTATGAGAGAGCCACAAAATTTGATTAACACAATGCCTATCCGATTTATCCGACCGCCAAATGACTCAGAACATGCGATAAATGACATGCCCATGCACTCTGCCCCATGGGCCAGACTCATGGAACTCGTTTAATCAAGAACTCTGCAGAAGCCCCTAATCACTAGCCCTTTTCCAATCCTATGGAGAGGGAGCATGGACACGGGGGTCGTCCCACAGTTTAAAAACAACAACATAGCCCCACTCCACATAGGGGGCCAGTAAAGCACCAGCAAAGAACTACAGACCAATAGCACTAACATCCCATATCGATAAAAATCTTTTGAAAGGGCCTAAAAGCAAGATCACCACCCATCTAGAAACCCATCAGTTACTACAACCCAGGGCAACATGGTTTAGAACAGGTCGCTCCTTCGTCTCAACTATTGGATCACTACGGACAAGGTAACTAAATGCACTAGAAGACAAAAAAGCAGAGTAATATATACAGACTTTGCAAAAGCCTTCGACAAGTGTGACCATGGTGTCAAGCGCAAAATCGTGCTATAAGGAATAACAGGAAAAGTCGGTCGACGGATCTATAATTTCCTCACTAACAGATCACAGAGAGCTAGTCCCTTCAACAGAGTAAAGTCCGAGCAGCCTACGGTGAAAGCTCTGTTTCCACCAAGGCACAGTACTCGCTCCCATCTGTTCATCATCCTCTATCCGACAAGACAAGGATGTCAGCCACAGCACCGTGTCTTTCCTTGCAAGATGACACCACGAATCTGCATGGACACGTCTTCCCATTTGTAGACACTGCAAGGCTCCAGGCGGACATCCAACCAACATCCTTTTCGGTGGGCTGCAGAAAACAATATTAAGTTCAAACGATGAGAAATTTCGATAATTACTCAGATATGAAACAAGAGGAATTAAAATCTTCAATCAGAGTACAAAACAATTCTGGCCACAAAATAGAGCGAAACACAACGTCACAGAACCTGGAGTGATCATGTCAGAGGATCTCACCTTCAAGGACGCATAACATTGTATCCCCTAAATTTGCATCTGCTAGAAAAAATGACAAGGATGATAATGAGAACCTCAAAAACTAGGGAGGCCAAGCCCATGATGACACTCTTCAGGTCACATTGCTCTATCTAGCTGGAATAATTGCTGCACACTAGCAGCACCTTTCAAGGCGGGTGAAATTTGCCTGACCTAGAAAATGTACAAGAACTTCACGGCGCGCATAACGGAGATAAAACAACCTCAATTACAGGGAGCGCTTGAGGTTCCTAAACCTGTATTCCCTGGAATGCAGAGGGAAGATACATTGGGATTATATACACCGGGAAAATCCCTAGAGGGAACTAGTACCGCGAACTTGCACACGAAAATCACTCACTACGAATAGCAAAAGACATGGCAGGCCGATGCAACCATCCCCCCAATTAAAAGCAGGGTGTCACTACACGTTAAGAGACCATACAATAAATGTCTGGGGCCCGAGACTGTTCAACTGCCTCCCCCAGCATACATAAGGGGATACCAAACCAGAACTCCCTTGGCATCATCAAGCCGGCACTGACAAGCAACCTAAAGTCAGTTCCTGATCAGCCGGGCTGTGGGCACGTACTTGGTTTTGCGTGCAGCCAGTAGCAACATCCTGGTTGATCAGCACGATCCACCATGAGGGCCAGTCACAGAACCGGCCGCGGGGCTTTGACCCCCAGAACTCTCCTCCAGGTAAAACTCCAGGTGAACTCCACCTGTACCCCCCTAATGCCTGCCATTTTCACTCATTCCTTCTTTTACACATATACAATAAAATTTATTTCTCTTTTCCAGACCCCTATACACTTAGTAAACTGCTTTAGCAATCCATTCATTGAATTAACTAGTAAAATTTCCCTTCAAAACCCTCTTCACTGCTCGCCTCACTTTTCCCTAACTTCACAAAACCCTGACGTTAACCCCTTAATTACACACTCCCCTTCCCAACGTCACTTCACAGTCTGGCTTCCTCTCAATTAACTTCTAACTCCTTTCCCATCTGGTGATCAGAAAGGTTTAATCCATGGTTTTTAATCCTTCCACATCCCCCTCAATTCCATTAATCGGGGGTTTGTTGGTATTGTTGATCTCCTGACCCTGATCTGCTGGACATCCAGGCCATTTTTTAAAACACTGAGGGGAGTAATCCCCTACAACCTGACCTTTCCTTGAGTTTTATATAGATATATTTGGCGTTTTCCCCTTGCTATGATTCTCTCACTGTACACTACTGGTCAGCTGAATATTAGTCAGCTACTAAAAAATAACCTTGAACTGTTTAAATATTCACTTTCACCTTCTTTCCACGACGGCCTGAGGGATTATCAGACCTTATATCCTTGCAGTTTTTGTTACTGTTGCTTTGAACAGCTGTCTCCTGTGTTCCCTCATCGTTAGCACTGTACGCGGTTGATATGAAGGTGGTACAGATATGATGTTATGTCAACAGATGAACGTCAGTAAAGATGAGAATTTCCACATTCGCTAGTTGTACGTCTGGCAGTACGGCTGTTTTGGATGCCCGTCAGCCCATGTTAAATGCACAATCCTTTCCCTCGTTTGGCACTCAGAAAAAAGTCCTACAGATCCTGTCATTTTCCCCCTTGAAGATTTAGTTGATCAGTTTTCTGCCATGTTGTCTTCCCGTTAACACTGTGCAGTTGATATGGAGGTCGAGTATTTCATTGTAGTGGAAAACGTCTCATGTCTGGTTCACGTCAGGCAGCAGGTCTGGAACTTGAATGCCGGTCCCCTCTGTTTGTCATATTTATCATTTTCGGTTGTCGTCAACCGTACAGTTTTTATGTCACTATAGGTTCCTTGCCATGTTGTTGCAGCAGTACTTGCAAATTGGGCCACCACAGGAGTTCGGATAGGCCCAGGGGACGGCAAGATTAGGACAGGCCCTTGTTGCTGCTTTGCTGCGGGTTGCGTTTTCACTAGAGTTACCGAGCATAGCTGGCATACTCCTTCCCTCTCTAGGCTTCCAAAGAGCTAGGGACAGCAACAGCATTATGCCGTATCGAACCCCTCTTCCTGATGCAAAAATAATTATGAATATTGTCAATTTATTTCTACAAGTCTATGTACAAGGTATACAAGGCTATAACCTGGAACCTGGAGTTTAACCTGGAAGAGAGTTCCAGGGGTCAACGCCCCCGCGGGCCCGGTCTGTGACCGATGGCCTCTCTGGTGGATCATAGCCGAACAACAGGCCTGTTGCTGTTCTGCTGCACGCAAAAACCAACGTACGAGCACAGCCCGGCCTGATCAGGAACTGACTTTAGGTGCTGTCCAGTGCCAGCCTTGAAAAAGACTGCCAGGGGTCTGTTGGGTAATCCCCCTTATGTGTGATGGGAGCAGTTGAACCTTCTCAGGCCCCTGACACTATTGTAAGTCTCTTTTAACGTGCTAGTGACAGGACCCCTGCTTTTGCATTGGTGGGGATGGTGCATCGTCCAGCCAAGTCCTTTTGCTTTTCGTAGTGAGTGATTTTCGTGTGCAAGTTCTGTTACTAGATCCCTCTAGGATTTTCCAGGTGTAATATAATCATGTATCCTCCCTCCTGCGTTCCTGGAATACAGGTTTAGGAACCTCAAGGCGCTCACCAAATTGAGTGTATTATCTCCGTTATGCGCGCCGTGTAAGTTCTCTGTAACATTCTTCTAAGGTCGGCAATTTCACTCTGCCTTGAAAGGTGTTTGTTAGTGTGCAGCAATATTCCAGCCTAGATAGAACAAAATTACCTGAAGAGTGTCATCATGGCTTGGCCCATCCCTAGTTTATATTGAAAGGTTCTCAATTATCCATCCTGTCATTTTTGCTAGCAGATTGCAATTGATACAGTTATGGTCCTTGAAGGTGAGATCCTCCGACATGATCACTCCCATGTCTTTGACGTTGTGTTTCGCATCTAAATTTTTGCCAAATTTGTTTTTGGTACTCTGAAGAAGATTATAATTTTTTCCTCATGTTTACCATATCTGAAGTAATTGAATTTCTCATCGTTGAACTCATATTGTTTTCCTGCAGCCCACTGAAAGAATTGGTTGATGTCCGCCTGGAGCCTTGCAGTGTCCTGCAATGAAACACTGTCCATGCAGATTCGGGTGACCCAACAGCAAAGGAAGACAGGTGCTGGCTGACATCCTTGTCTATGTCGATATGAGGATGGGAACAAGATGGGAGCGAGTAATTGTACCTTGTGGAACAGAGCTTTTAAACCGTGCTGCCCTCGGACTTTACTCTTGTTGACGACTACTCTCTGTGTTCTGTAGTGAGGAAATTATAGATCCATCGACCGACTTTTTGTTATTCCTTTAGCACGCATTTTGTGGCGCTATTACACCATGGTCACACTTGTCGAAGGCTTTTGCAAAGTCTGTATATATTACATCTGCATTCTTTTTGTCTTCTAGTGCATTTAGGACCTTGTCGTAGTGATCCAATAGTTGAGACAGACAGGAGCGACCTGTTCTAAACCCATGTTGCCCTGGGTTGTGTAACTGATGGGTTTCTAGATGGGTGGTGATCTTGCTTCTTATGACCCTTTCAAAGATTTTTATGATTTGGGATGTTAGTGCTATTGGTCTGTAGTTCTTTGCTGTTGCTTTACTGCCCCCATTGACATCATTGACATACAACTACTAGGTCATCTCCTTGAATGTAATCTTAAATTTCATTCCCACATCCAGTGTATATCCAAGAAAATTTCCAAATCACTAGGCATCTTTACCAAGATACGGTACTAATAATGTAAAGTAAAATAGAGTAAAGTTTATTTGTTTGTCAAGGTTACAATGTGTAATTAGTTTTGATTTGCTAATTTCAAAGATAGCCGCTATCATGCAGAGGCATTTTGGGCAGACTAATCCTAATATACAGTAACTAATTAAAACTAGATAAGATAATAGTACAAAGTAACTATATTATAACTAGACAAGAAGTAGTGGTTAACTGTTTTACAATCTTTTTTAACTTAATACAAGTGAGAGGTAGTAAGGTTTAGTAGGCGTGGAAAATATTTTAATTTTCCAAAGCTATAGTGCCTAATAGGTGTTTAATGTGTTGATGTGGGTCAAAAAAATGTATTTGAAAATGGACGAGAATGAACAGGGAACCTCTGCGCCTGCGTAGAGAGGGTCTGGAGTTAAGAGGCTCGGGAAAAATGGGACCAGGAAATTGGCATCCACAGCGGCCTAAGGATTAATATAGGCCTCACTGCATAATAGGAAGTGTCGTAACTGTTCCTTGTGATGAATGAGTGAACGTGATTTACGGGACCACCGTAATAAAGTTGTGAAAAATATTTTAATTTTCCGAAGCTATAGTGCCTAATAGGTGTTTAATGTTTGATATGGATCAAAAAATGTATTTGAAAATGGAATAGAACCAACAGGGAAGCTCTGTGCCTGCGCTGATGGGCAGGGGGGAGGTCGAGACGGGGCATGAGGGAGCGGGAGAGTTTTGAATGGAGTTAAGAGGCTGGGAAAACATGGGACCAAGCAATTGGCATTCAAGGCGGCCTAAGGATTAATATAGGCCTCATTTCATAATAGGAAGTATCGTAACTGTTCTTGGTGAAGAATGATTTATGGGATAGCTGTAATAAGTGGTAAAATGTGTGAATAATGGTAGATGCCATGGAGTGTGTTCAGGGGAAAATACCCAAGATTTAATCATCACTCATTGGTCTCAAATCTTAATAGAGCGATCTCTAACATGTATACTAGTTATGAGATGTTAAACCATATGGTGGGCCTTGAAATAATCAGTGATAATACCTGGAGTTTACATGGAGAGAGTTCTGGGGATCAACGCCCAGTCTGTGACCGGGCCTCCTGGTGGATCAGAGCCTGATCAACCAGGCTGTTACTGCTGGCTGCACACAATCCAACGGACGACCCACAGCCCAGCTGGTCAGTTAACGACGTTAGGTGTTTGTCCAGTGCCTGTTTGAAGACACCCAGGGGTCTATTGGTAATCCCCCTTATGTATGCTTGGAGGCAGTTGAACAGTCTTAGGCCCCTGACACTTATTGTATTGTCTCTTAGCATGCTAGTGACACCCCTGCTTTTCATTGGAGGGATGTTGCATCGTCTGCCGAGTCTTTTGCTTTTGTTGTGAGTGATTTTCATGTGCAAGTTCAGTACTATTCCCTCTAGGATTTTCCAGGTGTATATAATCATGTATCTCTCCCGCCTGCATTCCAGGGAGTACAGGTTCAGGAACTAAGTTAAGGAATCGTTGAAGCGATATGAGCTGCCATTCCCAGAGTGATTGTGCACATGTTTACCTCGTGGTTCCTGTCCCGAGGATAGTGAAGTTTTTATGGAATCACGACTTCTAAACTGGGACAAACCAACAGATACATCGTCCTGCTGGAATAAGAACCGTGTCGGTGTAGCAGGACATCTAAATGAGATAGTGAATGGAGGAAATAAGAAGCATCAATCACCCACAGTTAAGTAACCTTTTTAGTTATAGCAGCTGATACTGGCCAGTTAAGGATGTAGTAATTAGATAGGAGTGGGTGATCCAACTACATCAAGTGACCACCAGAGAAAATCTGGTAAGTGGTGGTATTACAGTATACAAGTGTTTTCCCTTGATATATACATGTGTAACCTACTCCCCTCCCCCTTCATTCAGTTAAACTAATATAATCTATACAGTCCACAACTAATTAGTAGCGCCGTACTTGCGGGTGCTATCCTTCATACTGGTCTCGGATAGATATGGGTAAGATTGTGAGGTTGAAGAAGCCACCTACAGTGACCAGGGGTGGCTAAGTTTTCTCACATGTCTACACATGGTGACTGCAGTAAACAATATGGTTGTTGTCTCCCAATGAGATTACTTGTAGGAATGTAATGTTGAGGTACATACAGGTAACCCCTATAAAATTTTCCATAAAATTGGTAAAATTAGTGAATAATGGTAGGCACCGGTTGGAACTGGTGAGACGCCATGGAGCGTGTTCAGGGAAAAATACCCGTGATTTAATCCTCACTCTTCGGTCTCAGATCTTAATGGAGTGACCTCCAATGTCCATAATAGTTATGAGACGTTAAACCTAAACTGTATTGTGGGCTGTGAAGTAATCAGTGATAATAACACTAAGAGAATGTGCGAAGTGAAATGAGTCGCTGTTCTCCGAGTGAGCATTTGTCAACCTCGTGGTTCCTGTCCCAAGGATAGTGGAGTTTATAGAGTCACAGATTCTAAACCGGGACAAACCAATAGATACCTCGTATGGCTGGAATAAGAACTGTATCAGTGTAGCAGGACATCGAAATGAGATAGTGGATGGAGGAAATAAGGAGCATCAATCACCCACAGTTAAGTAACCTTTCAAGTTATAGCAAACTGATACTGGCCAGTTAGGTATGTTGTAATTTGATAGGTTGTGGGTGATCCAGCTACATTAAGTGACCACCAGAGAACATCTGGTAAGTGGTGGTATTATATACAAGTTGTGGAAAATATTGTATATTTTCTGAAAATACAGTGTATTTTGTATGTAAATTGATTGAATATATTGTAGGTAATAAAAATTAATTTGTAAATAAATGAAGAACCAACGATATTGGTGAACGTCGCTGGGGAAGGAGAGACACCATTGTTTTTGAACTGAGCTGAAGGCACACAAGTGAAATGTGCATGAATTTTCGTCTCTCTAGAGGTTATATTGTGTTTAAAACCTATCAAATAGGAGCCAGAATTGTTGGATTTACAGTCCTGCATAACATGAACATTTGGCGAGTGGACAAGACAGTCAAGAACCCCAGCTAAGTCGATGTCTATTTATGTTGAAATTCTGGCTAGTATTTTCCTCTTCATATTTTAGGCGAGGGGGCTTTTGGTGTATGACACACCAAGTAATTTCCAGACTAATTGGTGAGTGATATTAACAGAAATTCTCCTTCAATGTATACGTATTCATTTTTTAAATTTAATGTACAGTCGACATATTTATATTAACTACATAAAAACCACCTGGTGGTTCACACTTACACTCACTCACTCACCCATTTGACTATAAGCACAGAAATACGTATCTTAATCTTTAAATAATGATTCCTAACTAGTCATAAGTTTGCCTGTGATACTCCAATATAGAAACTGTATTGTGCCAAAACAAAAGCATTCACATTGCTAAACTCACAAACCTATTATTTAGTCAACTTACTCTACAATTTGTAATAATTTAGGGTTGTGGAAAATTGCATTTATCTGAATGTAACTAATTATGTACATAACAGTAAATGATAACAAAGATAATTACTATTTATCAATGTTACATAGACAAGTAGGAATTTGGGACACCTATGTCGCAAAAAATGTTTGGTGTGTGTCATGGGCACCAACACATGGTGTGTGATTCTCTCCTACTTTATCCATTTATCAGCGATGCAGATTACATGGTGAGTTTAAATATGTGGCCTGTAGTTATAACTTTTCTCTTGACATATGCAACACATCACCATCCCTGTAGAAGTCATTATTAGATGTACTAGTCATTATATTTTGTTGTTGCAGAAGTACTATGAAGATTCTATGTTCAATAAGCCTAGAGAAAGGCCCTGTGTTTTCTATCACAACAATTTATTGAACATAATAACCTGGCTACCTGGTGGTGATCCTGCGCTAGACTCCATCAAAACATGGGAGCGTTTTACTGAAACCTGAGAGGCTAGACTGTGACCCCCAGCATATAAACGGCTGCGCAGGAATGGAAGCACTGGTTTAAGACTTTTTCGAAAACTTCTTGGTGAGCCCTTCCTAAAGAAGATCTAGATAAACTAAGTCTGCTCATCAATATTGTGGTCACCTAAGAGATATGAGGCTATTTCTGAGTGTAATACCTACGAAATTTCTATCAAAACCCTCAAAAGTCTCAGTATATTAAAACCTACAAATGAAATCTTTGCACGCATCTCCCTTGCAACTCGCCGCAGCAGATTGATGAGTCCCTAGAGAATAACTATTCAAGCACTGAAAATTTATAGGTAAGGACTGTCACACTTCCAAGCATGACAGCTGCTCAGTATTGTGAAGAGTCCATCAGGGATGCTTTTAATATCAGTGGCCTTGCAATCCCATAATAAGGCAGCGTTTATTGGAGAATAAAAACTCTCGACTTAGCCACTGCCTTTGACCAGGCAAGAGCTCTAGATTCAGCCCAGAAGAGATTCTGAGTATACAGTACCACGTCAGCCTCTCGATGGTAGTGCTGCAATTCCTGACCAATGACTCTTGCAATGAAGTTACTGGGTAACCTGCCTCAGTGACAGCAGCAGCAGGTACGGTGTGTTTCTTTTGTGGTTTTTCAAGACATACCACGTCCAAATGTCCCTGCTCGTGAAAGCAATGTGCCCATAAAGCCACAAGAAAGGTCACTTGCTAAAGTAATGTCGTGCTAATGCATCACAAGAGCTAGTGCCTCCCACACATCCCAGTGATCAGCGACTCTAGCAACTGTGACTTCTGTGCGCTACTCTCCAAATTCACTGTCAAGGAGGCAGTTGTGAAAAGTATTCATCAAAAGGAACAGAAGTAGATGGTCTTTTATTGATAGTGCAGCTCAAAAAGAGTTTCCATTCAACCTTACTTAGTTAAACGGCTCTCCTTGACTCTACACACTCATTCCAGGTACCGTTTCCATGGCACAATCTCTCTCTATTCAGACCTTATGTTTTGTAAGGTAAATCTCAGATTAATGGAAAGGAATTTCAAGATGTACATTTAGCATTCTGCCACAAACTGTGCCCTCTGATGTTATCCTTGTGTCAGGACGTTTCATAAGCAGCATGGTAGTGTCACCTTAACATATGGAAGGTGAACTTGCCTCCTCTTGTTGTCTGTGGACTTAGCAACCTTTAAGGGTAGACCCACCAAAGCCTGTTTTGCAAACTTACCGCGGATTGCCATCCTATATCAGCTAAGTCACGCCGCATTCTTATGAGGATCGATGTTCATTGAGAAAGAAACTCAGAGCTGCAGAAGGAGGGTATTATAGAACCCGAAAGTGATTCCCCTTGGCGTGCCAGGTTTGTTGTTGTTAAGAAGGTTATAGGAAACGGGACCTGGCTATCGATTACTCTGAGACAATCAACAAATTTTACACTTCTTGATGGGTACCCTCCTACCTCGAATTGAACGATACAGTGGAACAAAATTGCTCAGTATACTACGTGTTTTAGCACAATTGATTCTGCAGAGTGCCTATCATCAAGTCCCCTATAAGGAATGAAGATAAACCATACACGCGTTTCAGGCTATGAGGCCTATCAGTTTTACCAGAGTCCCTTTTGGAGTCACCAATGGGTAGCCTGCTTCCAACGAATTATGGATTCACTCAATTCAGGAAGAGCACCTCCATGGAACCTACCGTATTTAGATAATGTTACCGATTTGTGGCAAGACCCAGGAGGAACATGATGCAAACCTTATAAGTTTTTGGAAGCCGCCAAGAGAAAATATCAGTTACAATGATGAAAAGTGCAACTTTTTCAACTAAAAGCTTAAGGCATCCTTGGTTATGTAGGGGGAAGGAGGTTCAATATTCCCCGGGGGGGGTGGGGGGGGGGGGGGGGGGGGGGGGGGGGGGGGGGCCCCAGACCTCTAACGACTACGAACCTCTCCGGAACTTTTCCAATGGCCTCAAGGACAAAAAAGTCACTCGACTCCGAAGAACTCTTGTCTCTTTGCTTATTACTCACAATGGATCTACAACTATCAAGTAAAGTCCCGCGCCCATTGAGTGCTCCCCACATTTCCTGTGGACAAAGGAAGCAGAAGCCGCTTTTCCATACCTCAAACAAGGACATTGAAAAATCAGTATTCAAGCCATTGATGAGTCCCTCCATTCGAAGTGGAAACGATGCATCTGACATAGCCATTGCTGTGCAGTCTTTCTCAGGCAGGACGACCAGTAAAGCCTTCTTTTCGAGAACTGTTTCAAGGATAGAGAAATTGTTATGCTGCTGTAGAAAAGGAACCCAGGCCATCATAAGCAGCAGGTTCGCCACCTGGAGGCATTATTTAACTGTAGACATATCAACCATAAGGACTGACCACGGTCCGTGATTTTATATGTTCGACAAGAGGCACAAAAGTAGGATAAAGAATGACAAGAAAATACGGCGGAGGATGGAACTACGTGTTATGACTTTGATATTCTGTAACCGACCGGGTCAAGAAACATCTCACCTGATGCATTCTCTAGGTCCCACTGTTGACCAGCATGTCATGATTTGGCAATCACTCTCACTCTCAGC
>NC_069486.1:18012895-18041449 GCF_026875155.1 Cherax quadricarinatus | reverse complement strand
GCTGATCAGGCATGCTTGTCCAGGGTGTCTTCTTAAGAGAACGAGCTGTCTCTTTCCATACCCTCGTCTCTTCGTTCAAACAAGGGCTGCCAGTTCTCCCTAGCTAACTTATCCTAGTGTTTGCCTACATTTTCAGCCTATTACTACCTATGTTAAGGTCTTAGGTCTACATTATTATCTCTACAGTGTCTCAATAATCCTAATATTAGTTACTACCAGTAAAACAAACCTACTCCTTCCCTGAAGAGTAAATCTATAAATTAAATAAATGCCTACCAACATCCATGCCGATTAGAGAGAATGCTTTCAGTTTGGGTGGGTATAAGGGCCATCCAGCTCAGCCGTTCCATCACGGCAATGTCGGATCGGTCCTGTGGAACTTTAGGGACCAAATAAATTTTCCACACTGAACCTCATCCTTTACTCTGTAGTGATACTGGTCGTCCTCCCTGAGATAAGACTGCAGCAATGGCAATGTCAGATGCATCCGTTTCCACTTCGAATGGTAGGGACTCACAATGGCTTGAACTACTGAGTTTTCAATGTCCTGTTTGAGAGTATGGAAAGGGTTCTGCTTCCTTTGTCACAGGAAATGTGGTAGCACTCAATGGGCGGACTTTACTTGAATAGTTGTAGATCCATTGTGAGTAATAAGCAAAGAGACCAAGAGTTCTCGGAGTGACTTTTTGTCTTGAGGCATTGGAAGTTCCCGTAGAGGTCGTAGTCGTTCAGGGTCTGGGAATATTGAACCTCCTTCCACTACAAAACCCAAAGGATGCTAAGCCTTTTAGTTGAAAAAGTGCACTTTTCCTCATTGTAACTGTTTTTTTTTCTTCTTGGCGGCTTCCAAAAAATTATAAAGGGTTTTTGCATCATGTTCCTCCTGGGTCTTGCCACAAATGGTAACATTATCTAAATATGCGTAAGTTCCATGAGTTGCTCTTCCTGAATGAGTGAATCCATAATTGTTGGAAGCAGGCTACCCCATTGGTGACTCCAAAAGGGACTCTGGTAAACTGATACAGGCCATCACTAGCCTGAAACGCTTTTTGTAGGTTTATTCTTCATTCCTTATAGGGACTTGATGATAGGCACTCTGTAGATCAATTGTGCTAAACACATAGTACTGAGCAATTTTGTTCACTGTATCGTCAATTCGAGGTAGAGGGTACCCATAAGAAGTGTAAATTTGTTGATTGTCTTCAGAGTAATCGATAGCCAGTCTCCCTTTCCTTAACCATCTTTAACAACATTTGGTGTTGTTCATGGGCCTCACTTCCAAGCGTGACAGCTGCCTCAGTATTGTGAAGAATCCATCAGGGATGCTTTTACCAGTAGCCTTCTTTTTTGAGAACTTTTCAAGGATCAGAGAATGTTATTGCTGCTGTAGAAAAGGAAGCCCAGGCCATATAAAGCGGGTTTGCCACTGGAGGCATTATTTAACTGGTAGACATTTCACCTAAGGACTGACCACGGTCCGTGATGTATATGTTCGACAAGAAGCACAAAAGTAGGATAAAGAATGGAAAGATATTACGCTGGAGGATGGAACTATCGTGTTATGACTTTTATATTCTGTACTGACCGGGTCAAGAGAACATCTCACCTGATGCATTCTTAGTCCCCCTGTGGAGCAGCATGTCTGATTTGCAATCACTCTCAGCTCCCACAAGGCTTTGTGTCACCGGAGTTACACGCCTGTACCATTTTGTCAAATCAAAGAACATGCCTACTCAGTGGAAGATTGGCGACAAGTGATCAGAGCATGCAGAGTATGTGCAGAGTGCAAGCCAAACTTTCTTCAGCCAGAAAAGATCATCTCATAAAATCCACCCAGCCTTTCGAAAGATGAATATAGATTTCAAAGGACCTCTACCAAGCAAAAATCAGAATAGGTATTTCTTAACATAGTAGATGAATTTTCAAGGTTTCCCTTTGTATTCCCCTGTGCAAATATGGCTGCTTCAACTGTTATTATTTTGTCTTTCACAGTTGTTCTCTATTTTTGGTATGCCAGCTTATATCCATTCGGACAGGGGATCCTCGTTCATGAGTAACGAACTTCAGGAGTTTTTTGGCTAGCAAAGGTATTGCCTGCAAACGAACAACAAGCTACAACCCCCAAGGCAATGGTCAAGTGGAGCGGTTCAATGGTACTATATGGAAGGCAGTTACAATGACACTGAAGTCGCGCATCTACCTATTCAACACTGGCAAACTGTCCTACCCGATGCTCTTCACTCTATTAGGGTCACTGCTGTGCACAGCTACTAATGCAACCCCTCATAAAGGACTCCCCAACTATTCACGTCGTTCTCTACGGGAGCCTCCGTGCCCACTTGGCTATAGGCCTGTGTTTCTATCACAAAAATTTATTGAACATAGAATCCTGGGCTACTGGTGGTGATCCTGCGCTAGACTACTCACAACATGGAGCGTTTACTGAAACCTGAGGGCTAGTTGTGACCCCAGCTTTTTCAACGGCTGCTCAGGAATGGAAGCACGGGTTTTAAGACTTTCGAAAATTTCTTGGGAGCCCTTCCTAAAGAAGATCTAGATAAACTAAGTCTGCTCATCAATTTTGTGTCACCTAAGATATACGAGGCTATTTCTGAGTGTAATACCTACGAAGATGCTATCAAAACCCTCAAGTCTCAGTATATTAAACCTACAAATGAAATCTTTGCACGCTATCGCCTTGCAACTCGCCGCCAGCAGATTGATGAATCCTTAGAGGAATACTTTCAAGCACTGAAAATTTTAGGTAAGGACTGTCACTTCCAAGCAGTGACAGCTCCTCAGTATTGTGAAGAATCCATCAGGGATGCTTTTATCAGTGGCCTGCAATCACCAATAATAAGGCAGCATTTATTGGAGATTACTGTCTCTGATATTTTAGAAGGGGGAGATTGTAGTGATACTGGTCCTGTGGGGAGCAGCAGCAGGATAATACTGCACCACCTCTCGTGGCCCTTAACAACAACAACAGTTTGGTGTGTGTCATGGGCCCCAACACATGGTGTGTGATTCTCTCCTACTATATCCATTTATCAGTGATGCAGATTACATGGTGAGTTTAAATATGTGGCCTGTAGTTATAACTTTTCTCTTGACATATGCAAGACATCACCATCCCTGTAGAAGCCGTTATTAGATGTACTAGTCATTATATTTTGTTGTTGCAGAAGTACTATGAAGATTCTATGTTCAATAAAGCCTAGAGATAAGGCCTGTGTTTCTATCACAACAACGTCCTCATTAGTCCACAAGTCATGAAGGATGGACAATGGACCTCTGGCCCGTCTACCATAGAGAAGTTCAAAAGGTGAAAACCCCAAAGAGTCACTGGGAACTTCCCTCATGGCAAACAAACCACAGGGTAGGTAACGATGCCACTCCTTAGGTTTAAGAGAGCAAAGTTTCCTTAAAATAGACTTGAGAACCGAATGCTAGCGCTCAATCCTCCCATTACAGCTGGGATGATAGGGTGTGGTGAAGAGAGGCTTCACTCCCAGAAGTTGGTATAGATGTTGGGATTAAGTCAGATGTGAGTTGTGTCCCCGGTCAGACAAAATTTCTTAGGAATGCCCACTTGGAGAAGATGGACAAAGGGCTTCAGCCACCTCTGTAGTAGTTATGGTCTTTAAGGGTACGGCTTCAGGGAAACTCGAAGCATAATCAACTAATGTTAATGTATATCTATGCCCCCCAGATGAAAGTGGAGATAAAGGACCAACATTGTCAATAGCTACTCTTTCAAACGGTACCGTAAAGACTGGCATTTTGACCATAGGTACTCGCCTGGTACCTCGGGAGGATGACAGTTGACAAACTTTACACGATCTACAATAGGTAGTGATATCTGAGAACATTTTGGGCCAAAAATAGGTTTCCCTAATTTTATTTAAGGTTTTATGATGCGAGAAATGTCCGGCCACTGGCAGGTCATGAGCCAATTTAAGAACAGTCTCTGCATTGATTTGGAACAACTAAGATGGAGTAGTCTATCTCATTGAATTTAATTTGAATACTTTACTTGTACAAGATACCTTTTATATATTCAAATTTAGATGAAAATTTTTTCCTTTGGATAACTTGATTTTGTCTAGCTGCATTATGACAATTCTGAAGAGAAGGGCAATTATGTTGCAAATTGACAGAAGTGTCCTTCGATATATCTAAAGGCTTAAAGTCATGGAAAATCAAAGGATGGACAGTAGGAAAGCCTGGGCTTTGGTCTGAGCCTAGTCAAACATTGATAGTATCGGAGGTGATATCTTCACTTTCCCATCTAACAAGTAAAACCGGTGACCCTTCTTCTCGTTTTTTGAGAGTAGCATAAAGGGTTTTTTAATCCCCCCAATGAATCTCATGTGAATAGCTCATCTGAATTTTTCGAGGGGTTTTCTCTGATTACAGGAAGAGGATCTAAAAAGCTTATGTCCATTTTGGTGATAAAAAGGTAAAACCTCAGAAGGAAGTTTGGGCACCTTTTAATTCCTATTATTTATGGAGCAAAAAAGTGAGGGAGTATTTACGGCTTCAGCCCAAACCCGGGGAACCATTTAGCCTAATGAAAACAACGGATGGTAGGAAAAGTTTTCCTTCGGCCCAAGTAGTTTAAAAGTAAAAAGCAGGGGGAATGAGTTTTTTAAGTTTAGGGAACAGCTTTCAAAAAGGACTATACTTGTGCTCCAGTGTCTCGTAAAAGGGTTTGATCATTAAGTCCATTAATTTTCCTAAAACAAAAGGGGGTGCTTGGTCTTTTCGGGTTTTTAAAAACATTTCCCAATTTTTTGGACCTTCTTAAAAGGAAATCTGGGTTTTTGTCCCTTAACCCCCACACAAATGACAAAGGGAATAAAAAAAATTCATTTTCCCTTTCCCACTGAGGCTTTGATTTTTTAAAAATCTGGTAAACCCCTTCCCCTTGGGTTCGACCCCTTTGGTCTTTTGGGAATTTTGGGACCCTCAGCATACAAGTCAGCGGCCTCGGGAAACTTCATCAGCATTAATCAGGTTAGGGTCTCTAATGTTTGGTTCTTATCTGGGGGGAAAGGTTGTAGGAAGGGTTTTTTTAAACCCATGAAGTCTCAAAAGGGGTTTATAACTGGATCAATTCCGGGACCTTCTACCCAAAAGTCGAACAAACGAAAGAGTTTTTACCTGAAAATTGCTGAAAGTTTTGGCCATGCTGTAAGGGGCCCAAAACCGGGGAAAACTTTCCTGTACTTTCCAATACTAAAAATATGTATTGTCCCAAAAAAAATTTTTCCATTGCTAAACTCAAAAACTATTTATTTAGTCACTTACCCTAATACCAACTTCCCTTCATAATTTTGTAATTTTTTTTAAATTTAATTTTTAAATTAAGTCTCCCGAAAGGGCCTACCATGCTAGGTTTTCTAGTGGTACACTCGGTTAATTATTTTTTTACTACATGAAAAACCACACAAAAACCAAATTCTGTAAACCCCGGGCATTGAAATTTCCTTATAAGAAAAAATTTTTGGGATTTGTTTTTGGGAATTTAAATTTAAATGGAAGAATTGGACAGTTTAAATCAGTGTCTAGGGCGTCACAAGAAAAGGATTGTCATAAAATTAAACCGTTGCTAAAAAATGCAAAAAGGGGGGGGGACACCTTGCATTTAGTGCAGGGTTGTATGTATTTTTATAATAAATGGAACCCTTTAAGGGATAATTTTAAAAACCCCTAACACTACAGTGACGGTTGTAAAGGTTGCAGTAATGACAATAAAAATGGCCTAGCTGAGGTCCCCTTGCCGGTGTTGGATGTAAAAATTTCAAGAAAAAGGGGGCAAAAAACCCAAAAACTATGCGGTGCCACTCTCTCAACACTGGTACGGGCCATGTAAAATAGCGATTCCCGGCATGTAAAAATTGACTAGAGGAAGTAGAAAAATACGGGGACGGTGTTTATCATAAAAGGTAAACCCCGTAAATTTATTCTTTTTGAGGTTGATTTTTAAACCAGTCAAATTTGTGGGAGTGGACGAAAGGAGATTAATAAAAATGAGGAAAGTCCAGATGTTCCTTTAAACTCAGGAAAAAAACCCGAAGGTTTTAAAATTTTAAAATTCTGGAATTCCCGGGTTTGAAATTTCGGGGGAAGCTGACCAACCGAATTACCTACAATTTTGGAGGGTGTATGGAAAATTTAAAAGGGGCCCCGCTCTGTGAATGACAAGACACCAGAATTTGTTGAGGGCTTAAAATGATATAAAAATAAACAGTTAAATAATAAATTGTTCCTATTTTCAGGGGGGACGATAAATGCCCCCTTAAGTAAAACGGGTTGGCCCACTGAGCAAAAGTAATTGGGAAAATTAAATCCTATGTGGACCTTTTCCCTGGGTGTGACGTCAATTTAAAAGAAAAAATAATGAGGTATGTAAAGGGGTTTAATGAAAAAAGGAAAGGTGCAAAGACCCCCTGAGGGAATGGAACGAATTGGGTCCATTTTGTGGGATCAATAAATAAGGATATCCCTGGAGTTAATTTGGCCTATTTGCGAAATGTAGGGGGCTGTTTTGGGATACGAGAGAGACTTTTTATTTTTAAAAGTTTAATAATCCCAGTATCCCCAAATTTAAATTTAAACCCAGAGAGTAAGGTTAGTGTCACCCCTTTCAAAAAAGGGGAAAATTTTTAATACAAGAAGCTTGGAACCCTTCATTTGGGCTTTGGAGGGGACCCCCCCCCCTGGGATTTATCGGGTGGAAAAAAATTTTAATGGTAATTATGAAAAATACCAATTTTGGACTAAACTCAAGAAATCGTAATGACCGTTTTGACGGCGTGAAGGGACTTGAGTAGAGTTCGTCCGGCCAGCTTTTTGGGAAAGATTCGTCTGAAAAAAAACTTGCATTTGTTGTCCAGTGGGGGCCTGTAAAAACCTTTCCTATGGTGTAAAAAATATACCTAGTTGGTTAAAAAAAAAATTTTTGTGGCTAGTTGGGCTAGTGGCTAAAGCGGGGCTGGAGTTTTGAGACCAAAGACCGCGGGTTCAGTCCCGGCCCGGGGGGGGTTTGGGGTTTTCCCAAAGTTGGGGTTCCCAAGCCAGGTTTGGCCAGTGTCTAACAAAAGACCCCTGCCCGGTGCAGTGTGAAAAATTTAAATTCCCCAATTATGCTGTTATTTTTTATAATGTAAAAATACTGGGTTAATGCATTATAAATTTCTCTAAAAAAGTATTTTAAAAAAGAGAACCAACAGGGAATCTCTGCGCCCCTTTGCTGATGGGCAGAGGAGAGGTCGGTGGGGGGAGGGGTGTTTTAATGGGCGTTAAAAGGCGGGGAAAAAAAGGGACCAAAGAAATTGGCGTCAACTTTGGCCTTAAAAGGGTTTAAAATAAGCCTAAATTATAATAGGAAATGTATAATTTTTTCCCTTTTGAAGAGTGAGGGAGCGTGGGTTTACGGGACCACTGTAAAAAAGTGGTAAAATTATTGAATAAAGGTAGCCCTGGGGGGGTAAATGGCACTCACCTTGGGGTTTCAGGGGAAAAAAACCCCTGATTTAATTAATCACTAATCGGTCTAAATTTTTAATGTGTCAATTTTCTAACGTATTTTAAAATTTATGAGGCATTAATGGTTTGTGAATTGGGGTGTTAAACGTGATAACAAAAAAATAGAGAATGTGTGAAGAGAAAATTGGGGTCGGGCCCTTCTCCGAGTGAGGGACATGGGTTTTCCTCGTCGTTCCTGTTCCGAGGAAAAGGAGAGGGTTTTTGGGGTCACGAAATTTTTAAAAGGGCAAACCAAAGGTTCCTCGTCTTTTTTGGGGTTTAAAAACCCCCTATCAGTGTTGCAGGACATCAAAAAGAGATGGTGGTTTTAGGGAAAAAAGGAGTATCAATCACCCACAGTTAAGTAACCTTTTAAGTTTTAGCAAAAAGATACTGGCCGTTAGGTATGTTGTAATTCGATAGGGTTTTGGGTGACCAGCTACATCAAGTGACCACCAGAGAAAAATTTGGGAAGGGTGGTAAATTTTTGCAAGTGTTTTTTCCTTGTTTGGGTAATATGTGTCTAAAAAAACTCCCCCCCTTTTCCCTTTAGGGCATGCCCAAAATAAATTTTACAGTCCACAATTAAATTTGGAGCCCCCGTTCTTTTGGGTTTTTATCCCCTTCTACGGTCTCGGATAGTTTTTGGTTAAAATTGTGAGGTCAAAAGGCCCCCTGCAAATGCCCGGGGGCCCAAGTTCTCTCACATGTCTACTTTAGGGTTAAAACTAAATGGAAAAACAATTTGGTTGTCACCCCCCAATGAGATTACTTGTATGAAGGTAATGTTTGGGTTTATTCAGTTAACCCCTTATAAAATTTTTCCCCGTTTCAAACCCCAAAATTTAGATAATTTTGGGGGAAAATATTTTGGGCCTCATTGCACAAATTAAACCCCTTTGGGCTGTGTAGGTCTTTATCGTTTTAAGAGCCACCGCGTTTGAAATATTAATAAATTTTCAAAAATTTTAGCGGCTTCAAATCAAGCAGGGGAAAGCTGGGAGACCCACATGTGAGAAAAAGGGTCTCTATGGGGCAGGTGCAAACCCTTTTAAAAAAAAATTGGGGAGCCAGTTGTGCATTGTGGGAATTCCTAGCAGTAAAAAAAAAACAGTGGACCCCCCCCTAACGAATGGGAGAACGCACGGGATAATGTTAAACCCGCCCAACGATGAATTTGAATGAAAAAATTTTGCCCCGCCCCAATAAAAACTTTGCCCTACGTAAACATCTGGGCACATCCCACATGGGGGCCCCAGCTTCCCCCTTTGGGGCCAAATGTTTTAAGCCAGCCGTGCGGTTTACATTCATTTCATACATTCAGCACATTTTTTATTATCCCCGTTTTTTTTAATGCTTTTAAATGCAAAATAACTCACCATGGGCCCCCAAAGCTTCCCCGTGCCAACCCTGTGGGAAAAAAAAATGAGAATTTGTATGGAATGAAAAAAAGAGATAATTGCAAGGGGCCCCAAAAAGCCGTGTGTCTCGGAGCTGGCCAGGTTGTATACCCAAAACCCCATTTTAACCATCGCTTTCTATCTTGGCCAACAAATGGCAATCAATGAAGGTGTTTTTGCAAAAGGTACAAGTTTTTTTTTGGAAACAGAGATTGCAAGTGAAAGAAGAGTTGAGAGACGTATTGGGGGGATAAACGAAAAACAGATAGCATGAGATCCATCTCTCAAGAAATCATATTAAAAGGGCCTGAAGTTGCTAAAACGATTTAAAAAAAATGCCGCAACTATGGTGATGTGAGTAAATTTAAGGCCGCAAGGGTTTGGTTTGAGGATTTAAATCTAGTGCATACATAGGGGGATAACATTGGAGCCTGTTCGACCAAAAAGCTAAAAAAAATATTGCGGGGAATTTTCAAGGGACATAAAAGCTAAAGGCTGAAACCTAACAAATTTTTAATTGTGAAAAAAACAGGTTTTTGGAAGAAAATCCAAACAGGACCCATTACCGGAAAAAAAGGCACCCCCCGGGACAAAGCCTAAAAAACGGCTTACTTTTTTGGTTGTGCTAAATCTAGTGGTGTTTGCAAAGTGGAAGCCTTTTTTTGGGTGTATAACTCAAAACTCCCAGAGCATTCAGCAAAACAATGCCCCTCAAGGTAATTTGTGTGTGCGTGGGGGGCAAACGAAAGGCAGGGTCACTGGGGACTTTTTCTATTTGGGTTTTCACCATCATTTCCCCCAAAGTAAAAATTACCTTCTAAAAGAAAAAACCCTTAAAAGTAAAAAATAAGTAAGTAATAAGTAAATTTATCAGGATACAAAATACAGTTACATTTTTACATCAACAATATGTGAAGAGACCGGAAACCCAAAAAAGTCAACAAGTGACTTTTTCCCTGGGGCCCTTTTACCTTATTATTAAATAAAAGTTATATATTTTCTTATTATTCATAATGAAGATAACATCTTATTATCAACAAAAAAAGACTACTACTCCCCGAGGTCATTACGACACTAAAATACGGGGGCATTACTAGGGAAAAGGAAAAAATTTACACGATTTTAGCAAAAAAATAGAAAATCTTCCCCCCCCTTTCTGTTCTTCATAAATCAGACATTTTTGGCACTCTTCTTAAACTGGTTCAAGCTATGACTGGCCTTGACATTTGTGGGTAGTCTTTCCCATTCCTTTATTCTGTAAAATAAAAGGGTTTTTGAAGCCTGGCATGCTGGGGGTACAACAAAGTTGTGCTTCTCCCCCCCTAGACTATGATTTTTTGGGTTCCCCAAACCCTTGAAAAAATTGACAGAAAGATATTCGGACACTGTTCGTGACAATTTTATAAACATGTTTAGTTTTCATTTGTTTTAAATTTTGTCTTCAACATCAGCATATCCAACGTTGTAATTCATCCGGGCCTACATGTTCTCTTGGCCCCCACCCCCAGGATGAATCTTACGATTTTGTTCGGGGTGATTTGCAGTCTATCTTTCTTTTTTTTTGTCAAGGCGAGTACCAAAAGAGAAGCGAAACCCCGGGGGCCTTTGTATAAGGGCTAGAATAGGGCCGGGGCCCTCGTAGGTAGACACTGGGGCTTGTCTATACGGGAAACTTCGTGGCATTCGCTTTCTTTACTACACTGTTCCCTATCAATTCCTTGACACTGGGGCAAAGGGGACCCAGATATTTTAAAGAGAAACCAAAGTGGGGCTCCCCATTACACTGAACATAAAATTATTTACCCTTCCAGTTTATGTTTCTTCCAAAGAAATGGCTTATTTTCCTAGGGGTAATGAAAGTTTGTTGTCTATAAACCCTTTTCTGCAGGACTCCAGTTCCAGGTTAAAACATTAGCAAAATCTTTGGGTTTACCCGCACTAACAAACAAGTCACTGCATACTAGGGTTTGCCTTGACCTGATAGGCATATCATTGACATAACTAAAATAGTAAAGGGGCCCAGAAACTACCTTGGGAACTCCACATGTTTTCGGCAGGGGGTTTTATTCCCTTTGTTGATTTTTTATATTTTCTCCTGTTGCTAAGGGGGATTAAAAACCTCACAGAACCATACCTATATTTTTAAGTTTCTTACAAAATATTGTGGGGTTTACATACCGAAGGCCTTTTGCAGTCTAAGGGTTTCCATACCCACGAGGGTTCCCTTTTTTACATTTCAGTTTTCAGGTAACCATCAGATTTTAAAAAGGGGTTTGTTGATGGGATCTTCTAAAACCCGATTGTAGCTATGGAGAATGCTGTTGTCATTAAGGACTTAACTATTTGAGAATACACCGCCCTCTCCAGAATTTTAGATATTATACTGTATACTAACAGGGCATATTGCTTTTCATCAACCATTTTTTTTCTTTAAAAAGAGTAAATCTGGGCCCCTTGAACCCCCCCGGGACGGTATTAGTGGTGATTGATAGATTTATTTTGTGAGCAATAGGGGTTTACAGTTCAAAAGCACCATCTTTAGGAACTTAGACGGGATGTTATCAGGGCCTGTGCTCTTAGTTGGGTTTAACCTGCTTAGTTCTTTTTGAATGAAGTCATGAGATACACTTACTAGTTGACAACTGTTTGGGTTACCCCTTTATTGGTATAGTATGTTTGAAACTTATCAGAGTCTGTGTTAAAGGTATTTGATGCAGCTGGTAGTTTACTTACTATGTGTTGATGCAACAGATGTGTAGTAGGAATTAAAGCAATTTGCCACCTTAGATGTTTCGTGGCATACCTCATTATCGATAGTGAGTACTATGTTAGACCTATCTACTGGCTTATGGCTATACCCCAACTGTTTTTAGTTGTTGCCAGAGCTTTCTGGGGTTATGCTTATATTCTTCAATTTTTGAGCAATAGTGCTTTGCCTTTGCTCCTTTTATAAGCCTCTGTACTCTGTTCCTCACCCTTTGGAATTCATTTAGTGCTGCAATATCCTGTCTGTTTGCTTTAAATCTTTTTAGCAGCTGGTCTCTGAATTTCATATTATCTAATATCTCAGTAGTCATCCAGGGTTCAGTTCTTCGTTTAATCCTAACCTCTTTAACTGGTGCAATATTATTAAGAATGGTAGTGAACATTGTTTTGAATTTTTTCCAGGCATCGTTTACGTCCGTGCAACTTGTTATCTCTGTCCAGTCACAATTGTGTAGCCTATTTACCAGTGTTTCTTTACTGTAGTTTCTAGTTGACCTCATTTTTATTGTCCTGTGTAGGCCTATCCTATCCCTAGTGATTTTCCTGGTGCAGTAAATGATGAAATGATCACTAAGACCTGTGGTAATGACGCCTGACTGACTAATGTTCTCAGCGCGGTTGCAAAGTATGTGGTCAATTAGGGTGGCTGAGAACTGTGTGATCCGGGTTGGTTTATTAATTAGTTGGGTGTAGCTATTTAATCCTAGAATTTGCTTATACCTTTTGCATAGCGTTATTTTGTTGCTGAAAACAGATATTGAAGTCGCCCAGTATTATTTTTCGCAATTTTTCAACCCGGGCAAGACTCGGGAATTTTCAAAATGGTCCTGGGTGGAGGGGGTAACTGTTTACAAAGGGGTTTTGGTTTTGGGGAAGAGCACTTCAAACCAAAAATCCCCAGTTTATTTTTATTTAACAGGTTTTGGGGGTTTGTAAGCAAAGTCATTTTAATGTGGGGTGTATGAACGCCCCTTGGGGAGCAGCAGCAGGATAAAACTGCCCACCTCTGGGGGCCCCTTTAAAACAACAACAACATTTTGGTTTGTGTCAGGGGCGCCAAATTTTGGTGTTGATTTCTTCTCTTCTCTATCCCTATATTAGTAAGAGATTACATGGTGATTTTAAAATGTGGCCTAGTTATAATTTTTTCCTTGACATATGCAAGACATCACCACCCCGTAAAAGCCATTATTAAGTACTAGTCATTATATTTTGTTGTTGCAGAAGTCTAAAAGATTCATGTTCAATAAACCCTAGAAAAAGGCCGGGTTTTTTCTATCACAACAATTTATTGAACATAGAACCGGGGCTACCGGGTGGTGATCCTGCGCTAGACTAATCACAAATGGGGGTTTATTGAAACCTGAGAGACAACTGTGACCCCCTTATCAACGGCTGCCAAAATGGAAGCCGGGTTTAAGACTTTCGAAATTTCTTGGAGCCCTTCCTAAAACAGATCTAGAAAATAAGTCTCCCTCTCAATTTTTTCCCAAATATATGGGGCTATTTCGAGTGTAAAACCTACGAAGAGCTTCAAAACCCTCAAGTTCATATAAAAACCTACAAATAAAACTTTGCCGCTATCCCTTGCAACTCGCCGCCAGAGTTTTATAATCCTTAGGGGAAATTTACTTTCAAGCACTGAAAAATTGGGGAAAGGGGACGTCACTTCCAAGCGTGACAGCTGCTCAGTATTGTAAAAGGCCCATCGGGGATGTTTTTATCAGTGGCCTGCAATCACCAATAATAAGGCAGCGTTTTTTGGGAATAAAACTCTCGATTTAGCCGCTGCTTTGCCGGGAAGACTTAGATTCACCAGAAGAATTCTGAAGTAACAGACCACTCACCCCTTCTCGGGGGGGAAAGGCTGAAATTTCCCTGACCAAGACTCTTACAATGAATTATTTGGAAACCTGCTCGTGACAGCAGCACAGGACGGTTGTTTTTTTGTGGTTTTTCAAGACATCCACGTCCAAAGTGTCCTGCTCGTGAAGCAATTGCCGTAAATCCCACAAGAAAGGTCACTTGCTAAGTTTCGTGAAAATGCATCAACAAGGCTAGTGCCTCCACACTTCCCCGGATCATGCGACACTAGCAACAGTACTTCTGCGGCTTCCCAAATTCCGTAAAAGGCAGTTGTGAAAGTACATAAAAGGAACAGAAGAAGGGTCTTTTTGATAGGGGCACTCAGAGAGTTTCAAAATCTTGACTTAGTTAAACGCCATCCTTGACTGTACTCCTCATCAGGACCGTTTCCATGGCTCAACATCCTCTCTTTTAAAACCTTGGGGTTTTTTTAAAGGAAAATCTCAAGTTTAATGGAAAGGATTCAAGATGTACATTTACTTTTCTGCCAAAAACTGTGCTTGATGTTATCCTTGGTCAGGACTTTCAAAAAGCTGCAGGTATGTCACCTTAAAACAAATGGGGGTGAACTGCCTCCTCTTGTTGTCTGTGGACTTGCACTTTAGGGTAGACCCCCAAAGCGTTTGCAAATTTACCGGGGGTTTCCCACCCTATATCAGCTAAGTCACGCCGCATTCTTAGAGGATGGGATGTTCATTGAGAAAGAAACTCAGGGCTGCTGAAGGAGGGATTAAGAACCGAAATTTCCCCTTTGGCGGCACGGGTTTTGGGTTAAAGATGATTATAGGAAACGGAGACGGGCTATCGATTACCGAGACAATCAACAAATTTACCTTCTTGTGGTACCCTCTACCCGAATTGATGATACAGTGAAAAAAATTCTCATATTGTGTTAGCCAATTGATTCAGATCCCTAATAAACCCCTAAAAGGGAATGAAGATAAACCATAACAGCTTTTCGGCTAGTGATGGCCGATCATTTTCCCAGAGTCCCCTTTTTAGTCCCCAAAGGGGGAGCCTGCTTCCAACGAATTTGGATTCACTCTTCAGGAAAACAACCATGGGGAAATTATGCGTATTTAGATAATGTTACCATTTGTGGGAAACCCAGGGAAAAATGATGCAAACCTGTAAATTTTTGGAAGCCGCCAAGAAGAAAAATATCAGTTACAATGGGAAAGTGCAATTTTTCAAAATAAAAGGCTTAGCATCCCGGGGTTTTGTTGGGAAGGGGT
Organism: Cherax quadricarinatus; assembly: GCF_026875155.1. Lineage (NCBI taxonomy): Eukaryota > Metazoa > Arthropoda > Malacostraca > Decapoda > Parastacidae > Cherax > Cherax quadricarinatus. The sequence goes on along the minus strand of NC_069486.1, from coordinate 18,026,649 downwards.
TTTAATATTCCCAAAAACCCCGAAAAGACTACGACCTCACGGGAACTTCCAAGCCCCAAGACAAAAGTCCTCCCCAAAACCTTGGTCTCTTTTCTTTTACCACAAAAGGATCACAACATTTTTAAATAAAGTCCCCCCTTTAGTCTCCACATTTCCTGTGACAAAGGAAGCAGAAGCCCCTTTCCATACCCAAAAGACATTGAAACTCATAGTTCAAGCCCTTGATGAAACCCCACCCTTCGAAGTGGGAAAAGATGCATTGCATTGCCATTGCTGCAGTTTGTCTCAGGGGGACACCATGCCTTTTTTTCGGAATTTTCAAGGGTCGGAGAAAAGTTACCTGCTGTAGAAAAGGAAGCCCAGGGCCCTCATAGAAAGTTGCCCCGGGGCATATTAACTGGGACATTTCACCATAAGGACTGACCAAAAGTCCGTGATGTACTGTTCGACAAGAAACACAAAGAGGATAAAGAATGACAAAATATTAGCGGGGAGGAACTATCTGTTATGACTTTGATATTCTGTACCACCCGGGGCAAGAGAACATCCACCTGACATTTTTCTAGGGCCCACTTGGGGCAGCATGTATGATTTACAATCCTCCAGCTCTCCCCCAAGGCTTTTTGTCACCAGGAGTTACACGCCTGTACCATTTTGTCAAATCAAGAACATGCCCACTAGTGGAAGATGTGCGACAATGATCAGACATGAGGTTTTGTGCAATGCAAGCCAAACTTTCACCCCAGAGAAGACCATCTCATAAAATCCACCCACCTTTCGAGAGACTGAATAAGTTTCAAAGGACCTTACCAAACCCAAACAGAATGGGAATTTTTCCCTTTAACAAGTAGAAAGAATATTCAAGGGTTTCCTTTTATTCCCCCTTTCCAAAATGACTGCTTCAACTGTTATTAGTTTTTCTTTCACGTTGTTCTCTATTTTTGGATCCCTTATATCCCTTCAGACAGGGGACCTCGTTCAGGAAAAAAATTCAGGAGTTTTTTGTCTGCAAAGGGTTTTTCTCAGCAGAACAACAAGTACAACCCTCAAGGGAATGGTCAAGTGGGGGGTTCAATGGACTTTTTGGAAGGCAGTTACAAAGACATTTAAAATCGGCAATCTACCGTTCAAAACTGGCAAACTGTCCTACCTGATCTTCACTCATTTGATCATTGCTGTGCCGCTACTAAGCAACCCCCCATGAAAAACCCTCAACTATTCACGTCGTTCTTCTACGGAGCCTCCGTCCCCCTTGGTTATGCACCCGGACCCGTTCTCCGAAGATCACCTAGAGAACAAAACATCCTTTAGTGGAAAGGTAGAGCTCCTGCAAGCTAACCACATTAGCCCCCATTCGCTACCAAAATGGTGAAGAGACACGTATTTCAAGACATTTAGCCCCATTGAAAACCCCCCCCCCTTTTGGGGAATCTCAGATAACCAATGATGTGAAAAATGCTTGTTTTTTTCCGGGAAAACCCTTGAACTACCCTATGGAAATAGGGATTCTGCTCCGCAGTTAGTCAAACCCCGTGGAAAATATTGAACCTGGTGAAGAGGGTCAAGGGCTTTCGACGGGCGGGGCGTGTACTCCCCCACCTAACGTTTGGGAATTTTCTTCTCTGATATTTTAGAAGGGGGGGATGTAGTGAACTCTCCGGGGGAGCACAGCAGGGTAATACTGCACCCCCCTCGGGGGCCCCAACAACAACAACATTTGGGTTTGTGTCAGGGGGCCAACCTTGGTGTGTGATTTTCTTCTTTCTACTATCCCTAATTAGTGATGCAGATTACATGGTAGTTTAAATATGTGGCCTGATTATAACTTTTCTCTTGACATATGCAAGACATCACCTCCCTGTAGAAGCCATTATTAGATTACAGTCATTAATTTTTTTTGTTCAGAAGTACTATAAGATTCTATGTTCAATAAAGCCTAGAATAAGGCCTGTGTTTCATCACAACAGAGGCACATACTCCCCACCTTTCTGTTCCTATCAAGCGTTTTTTATTGTAACCCTTTTATTTTTACCTCGCGCATCACCGACATCCAACAATTCAGAGATTATAACTGCCCCCCTAATTTTGTTAGCTAGAATCCTAATCTCTGCCAATTTAGGAAGAAGTGATCTTGCATTGACATGAATAAAGTGAAGGCCTGTTTTCATAAAAACAATCATAATCATCAATATATGGCAATGGGTCATTTGTATTAAAATTAGGTAAATCAATGTCATCACATGCTAAAGGGTAACTGTGCCAAAGTGCATTTGTTACACACAAAAATGAATTCTGGCACCGTTGCTATAATTGTACATACATCCATCATGCACCCACCCCTTACACATTTTACATAAGGTGCCTTTTCTGTTTTTCATGCGTACTTTAGTACAGTGTATGCATCTGTTTGGTAGTGTTTGAGATAATAATGGCTGTATTGTCTCACATTGACCTATGTATGCATTACATATGAGTTAAGGTTATCATCCTAGCTACTAGACCGTCATTATTGCCGTCATTTATCTGTCTGTTTTGCCTCTGCACAATAGTTTGAGGTCCTGGATTAATTTGGATATCACCACTTAAGAGCGCTACAATAAGAGCTGTGTGCCATTGTTTTTGTTTGGGTATGCGGTGTTGCCATACCTTGCGGTATAGTGAGGTTTACTTTTCTGGTAGGATGGCAACTGTTGGCTTTTACTGTCCAGGGCGCTGTTACTCCATTCACCTTTTCCAACCCCATGACTGATTTCTTTCTTCATGGAATTGAAGAAGAAATATAAATATAATTATGGCAGCCTGTACCCCTCTAATGCCTGCCATTTTCACTCTTCGCTCTTTTACTCATATACAATATATTATTTCTTTTCCAGTCCCTAGTACACTTAGTATCTGCTTTAAATTACACTGAATTACTAGTAAAATTTCCTCTTCAAACCCTCTTCACTGCTCACTTTTCCCTTAACTTCACAAAACCCTTACAGTTAACCTCTTCAAAACCCTCTTCACTGCTCACTTTTCCTAACTTCACATACAACCCTTACAACAAAATTTTAACCCCTTATTCACCCTCCCCTACCACCCTCACTTCACAGTCTGGCTCCAATTAACTTCTAACTCCTTTTCCATTCTGGTAGACAGAAAGGTTTATCAATGGTTTTATCCTTCCAAATCCCCTCAATTCCATTTATCGGGGGTTGTGTCGTGTTGTTGTCTCCCTGACCTGTTTTGCTGACTCAGCCATTTTTAAAACACTGAGGGTAGTAACACACCTACTTTCTTAGTTTAAGATATATTTGGCTTTTTCTGCTAGATTCTCTCACTTACACGGGTCAGCTGAATATGGGTCACTACAAAAATATTAACCTTGCTATTTAACTCTTCACTTTTTCCCCCAATGGCATGAGGAAAACCCGTCCCCCTTGGATTTTTTGTATTTTTATTTGACGATGTCTCCTGTGTTTCCCTCTCGTTAGCATGGTACAGGTGATATGAGTGGTACAGATATGATGCTACTGCAACAGATGAACGTCAAAAAATGAGAATTTCACTTCGCTGTTGTACTCTCAGTAGTGCTTTTTTGTGCCGGTCAGCCATTTTAAAAAGGGGTCAAATTTTCCCCCCTCGTTTGGCACTGACGAAAAAAGTCCTAAAACCGGGGCATTTCCTTGGAGATTAGTTTTCAGGATTTTGCCATTTTTGTTTTCCTGTTAAAACTGGTGCATTGATATGGGGCCTTTATTTCATTTAGGGAAAACGCTTGGTCGGCCCCCGTCTGCAGCGGGTTGGGTATTGAATCCCGGCCCTTTGTCATATTTAGTCCATTTCGTTTCGTCACCGTCGTTTTTGTAACTATATTAACTTCAGTTGTTGCAGCAGTACTTGCAAAATTTTGGGCCATCACTTGGAGTTCGGATAGGCCCCGGGGACGCAAGATTAAAGGGCGCCTTGTTGCTGCTTTCTGCGGCTGCAGCTGGCAGCACTTAAGTGCCTCCCAGTATTGGGACAAGCTCCTGGTCATCCTTCAGACTTGGCAAAGTGAATTTCTGGGCACATGAGCTTCATTAAGGTCAAGTTTTTGCCTCCTAATACCGCTCCTCTCCTGCAGCCCATGGACCAGCAGGTCATTTCAAACTTCATAAAACTACACAAAAGCTATGTTTCAAAAGCGCTTTGAAGTGACCTCAGACACTCAACTGACTCTAAGAGAGTTTTGGAAAGATCACTTTAATATCCTCAGTTGTGTAAACCTTATAGGTAAGGCTTGGGATGGAGTGACTAAGAGGACCTTGAACTCTGCTTGGAAGAAACTGTGGCCAGAAAGTGTATAAGAAAGTGATTTTGAAGGGTTTGGGTCTAACCCTGAGAAGCGTATGCCAGTTGTGGAATCGATTGTGGTATTGGGGAAGTTCCTTAGGGTTGGAGGTCAGACCTGAGGAAACTGCTTCGGAGGAGGGGAGAGAGAAATTGAAGAAGCTGCCTACTTCAAATATTAAGGAAATGTGTGCAAAGTGGGTTGAACTGCAAACCTTTATGGATGAAAATCACCCGACACAGCTACTGCAAGCCATGTTGGCAACCTATACAATGACAATGTTATGGCTCATTTTAGGCAAATCTTAAAGGAAAGTGAGGTACAGAGCTCTATGGACAGATTTGTTGTGCGACAGAGGTCCAGTGACTCTCAGGCTAGTCCTAGTGGCATTAAAAGAACATAAGAACATAAGAAAAGAGGATCACTGCAGCAGGCCTACTGGCCCACACTAGTAAGGTCCTTTACAATACACCCCACTAACAAAACATTTGCCCAACAGAATTTTCAATGCTACCCAAGAAATAAGCTCTGATAACTCTATCCATTCCTTTGCAAGTCCCACTCAAATCCATCCCCTCTCACTCATATATCCATCCAACCTAAATTTGAAACTACCCAAAGTCCTAGCCTCAATAACCCAACTAGGTAGACTGTCCCACTCATCAACTACCCTATATCCAAACCAATACTTTCCTATGTCCCTTCTAAATCCAAACTTGTCTAATTTAAATCCATTACTGCTGGTTCTCTATTGGAGAGATATCCTCAAGAACTTACTAATATCCCCTTTATTAATACGCATCTTCCACTTATACACTTCTATCATGTCTCCCCTCATTCTTCGTCTAACAAGTGAATGTAATTTATGAGTCTTCAATCTTTCTTCATACGGAAGATTTCTAATGCCATGTATTAATTTAGTCATTCTACACTGAATGTTTTCTAACGAATTTATATCCATTCTGCAATATTGAGACCAGAATTGAGCTGCATAATCTAGGTGAGGCCTTACTAATGATGTAAAAAGCTGCAGTATAACCTCTGGACTTCTGTTGCTTACACTTCTTGATATAAATCCTAATAATCTATTTGCCTTTTTACACACACTTAGGCACTGCTGTCTTGTAGGTAAATGGTTCACAGAACCGACACGTTGATAAATTAGACACATGTGCAACTCTTGGGTATCTTTATTAAGGAAACGTTTCGCCACACAGTGGCTTCATCAGTCCATGCACAGGAGAAACTTGAAGAACAGGAGGAGAATGAGGTAATAAGTAACTCAGCCTTGAGTCGATGTGGTCAGTCCATCAATCTTGAATGGAATACGGCATATGAGCAGAGAAGCAGCTTATAAACCGTAGGCAGGAGAGGTGCAGCAGTTGTAGGTAGTGTGGAAAATTACATTTATCTGGATGAAACTCAAGGTACATACCAGTAAATGGTAACAAAGATAATTATTATTTATCAAAGTTACATAGACAAGTAGGAATTTGGGACACAAAGGTCACAAAAAAATGACCCCCTTCGATACCTACAACTGTCATATCCACAAGTTGCTCTAGACCTATTAATTACAAATGAAATATGCATCACCAGGAATTCTAGTAAATATAAAAAAATGTGGACTGTATATTAAAATTAATAAATGATTACATATGCACAGTTATATAACAGAAGGAGAATATATCTTAATACCACTCACCAATTTGACTGGAGATTACTGTGTGTCATGTACAAGACCCCCGTTTTTGTCTACATTTATGATAAATTTACTGGCCAGAATTTAACATAAACAGACTTATCTGAGATTCCTGGAGCTGCCCTGTACATCGGTTCAATGCTCAACTTATGCAGAAATGCACATCCAACAATTTTGGCTCCTATTTGAGAGGTGCAAGCCCAATATAATCTACAGAGCGATGAAAATTCTTCCTCTTATTCACTAACATTTGCTTGCCCAGTTCAAACGCCAATGGCGACTGCCCAGCACAGGTGCAGAGCCTCCTGTCGCCTCCATTCTCTTCTTTTAAAAATACATACATTTTATTTTTCCAGAAAATATTATTTTCCATACTGTGGCCAGGCAGAGGTCGTTGCTAAATGACTCAAATTGCTTATTTGACAATGGTGGAGAACCTGGGTACATATAGGATCTGGCATCCACACGGTGACATATTACACAAGATTTAATCATCCTTTTTACACTTTGTCGTCCTTGTGGAATCCAGAAAGTTTCCCTAATACAATTTAAGGTATCTTGTACCCCACCATGCATTACTTTTTTATGGGCATTTAAAACAATTAAATTAGTTAGATGATGAGTTTTGGGCAGTAAGATAGGATGTTTAGCATAATCACCCAATTCAGCATTTTGTAAACTACCTCTGCACCTAATTACATTGTTCTCTAAATACAGCCCCAATTTCTCTATTATGGAACCTTTCACAATTTTTCTTTCCATTATCAATTTTAATCTCTTTTTCCATAATTTCTTCCTGTACCCTCTTTATCCAAATATTCAAGAGGTGTGAAAACTTATTGAATTCATCTTTTTTTAGAAATTTAAAAAACCAACTTATTACACTATTAGTTGAGAAAAGAAGAATACCTATTTATATCAAGGGCAAGGGGAAAGGACAAAGTATTGAGGGGGTGGTCACGTAATTTAACGGGACACTATACACCTTTTTACGGGCCCAATTAGCTTTTTTTTCCCAAACCACTCAGTCCTTTAAAAACCATGAACAGCATTTACAATTTAGCATAAGGTAAACCTCAGACAAAAAATTAGCTGGTTCCTCACCAGGACATGATTAAATTTTAACATATGCGACCCAAACTATTTTACTTCTTGCATCGTTTAAATTTCGCACTGTTTTGTAAATCACAATTTTACTTTTCCCATTATAATCCAAATTGTAAGGATGCCTCATTATAGACCAATTACAGTGTCGCTAAATATTTATCCCCCTAAAAACTTATTTCTAAAATTTAAGTAATTTGACCCTACTGAATGACTTTTAAATTTCCCCAATTGAGTTTAAGACATGATTTAATTGGAGACACTTTACCTTAGACATAACAAGAGAAATAAAACTTTTAAATTGAAGGTAACAATGCTCCAGCCCCCAATTTTTAAAGCATCACTAAAATTAAGTAATTTTTCCCCCATTTGGATTGGCTACCTGGCTGGGAACTCCAACTTTGGGATTTTTTTCATAACCCATTAATTCATCCCACCGTTAATGATTTTCCCCAGGCAAATTTTTATCCCCAACAATTTAAGTTTTCCTTCTTTCCCGTATTAATAATTTCCCTCTTATGTAAGGGTGACACTAAACCTAGTGGCCCAAAAATTTTGGGAAAATTCAGCAAGCAAGATTCTCTTAGTTAATTTTTGGGCATACGAATTATTAGTTTTAACATTAAAAAATCTCTCTCAGATCCCAAGTTAATCCCAATCTTTCTAAATTTTGTACTTCATCCCCGGGAAATATTTTACTTATTTTGTCTTTAATTTGGAAAAATTACTATTCCTTTCCCTCAGAGGCAAATTCGCACTTGCTTTATTTTATTAGCCTTCAATAAGTCATTAACATTTTCCTTTTCATCTGATGTCACACCCAGGAAATTGTCCACAAAAAAATTGTTTGTCATTACTTTACTAAAAGGACTTCCCGTCGTTAAGGGTGCTTTTTAGTCGCTTGAATAGGAACGGACTGGAAAGAAGCCCCAAAATAATACGCTCCTAAAGTAAAAGGTTTTCAGGGGGCAAGGGGGTTTCCTAGGGATTCCGGGCCATAAGAAGCGGGTACAACCCCCGGTCACCCTTTGAAAACCCACTCTTAGGAAAGTTTTACTTATTCACCTTAAAGGCTAATTCTTCACCCTAAAATTTTAATAGATATCTCCAAATTTTTTCCGCAACGACAGACCTAATCAAACAGTATTTAAACTAGGTACTTTTTGTTCCCCTGGTACCAATTAAACAAAATCCTCAGAGGAGGGGTTTTAGAATCCTTCTTCACTCCGTTTGGGGAAAACAGGACCTAAATTTTGGCTTCTCAGGGGGTCCCCTCATCTAAAAATTTTTATTAATTAATTTTTCATAATTATACTTTAAAGGGCGTTAAAAATTTTTGGGTGTTTTATCATTTGCAGAGCGAGCCTTTAACTGTCCCTAGCCATTTTGTAATTTTGGGGAATTCTGGAGGTTCATCTCCCCGGAAGTTTACCCGTATTGTCCCCGATTCAAATTTTTTCATCTCTCAGGGATTGTTCCCAAAAAAGAATCGTCTGGGCTTTCTTCATTTACATTTATTCCAAAGCTGTCTAATTCCCACAATTTATGCACTGGTCAAAACCCTCCTCTATGGGAAGAATTTTTCTGCACGATTTTATGGTAAGACACACAGTTTTGGATTTGTTTTCCTCTATCATCATTATTATTTTTGAGGAAACCTACCATACTTTCATGGGCCCCCTGCATCTTTTAAAAAGGGGGACACCCATTTTTTTACCATACCCTTTTCAAAAAGGGGGCATAAAAGTCACTACCATCAAAAAATTTATTGGGGCCCACAGAATCATCACTTTCACCCAAAAGGGCTAATTTTTCTTATGTGAAAATCTTTTGTAGCTTTTACTAAACCCTACTTAGATATTTTCTCGGAAATCTATCTACAATTTCGCATTAAATTTCTTTTTCTCATAGCCCAACCTACATAAACAGTGCTACAATTACCCTTTTTTCAAAAGAAAACCAGATAAATTTAAAATTTTAGGATCCCCACTGTACTTTCATCCCATTAAGACATTTACGTTTAATGAAAGTAGTTGTAAACCCTGGTCAAAAATGCAGTTACATTTTTTTATTTAGCCTTTTATCATAATTTTACCTGTACACAGGTAAGGCACTTCAGCAAACCCCTCATTTTAAAATTTGGCAATTTTTTCATTAGCTATTTTTGTTCAAAATTGTCAACATTAACAATATTATGGAAAATTTTATTGGGGTGATTCATGTACGTACCTCAACATTACATACAACGATAACTCATTGGGAGACAACAACATATTTTTACCGCATACCCCCCTGTAGACATTTAAAAAAATTTAACCCTCTGGTCCTGCAGGTGGCCCCCTCGACCCACAATCTACCCATATCTATCCAAACCCAGTAAAAATTTGGGAAATAGCCCCCTCAAGTAGGGCGCTACAAATTTAATTTGTGGACGTATAATTATATTATGTAACTGAATGAAGGGGGGGGGGGTAGGTTAACATGGTAATCCATCAAGGGAAAACACTTGTACAAAACCCCCCCCTTTCCAATATTTTCCCGGGGGTCATTGATGAACGGATCACCCATAAACCCATCCAAAATTTCAACAACCTAATGGCCAGACGTCTGCTTAAAATAGAAAGGTTCTTAGCGTGGGGGATTGATGCCTTATTTTCCCCCATTCACCATTCATTTTATGTCCTGTTACACCGACACGGGTTCTTATTTCCCGCAGGTGAGGTATCCGTTGGTTGTCCCCGGGTTTAGAAGTCGTGACTCCATAAAAAATTCACTATCCTCGAGACAGGAACAACGAGGTAAACATGTGCACACGCACTCTGGGAATGGCAGCTCATATCGCTTCAACGATTCCTTAACTTAGTGTTATTATCACTGTTTAAACATTACAATTCACAAGACGATTAATGTCTCATAATTATTATACACATTTAGAGGTCACTCCATCAAGATCGAGACCGATGAGTGAGGATTAACTCACGGGTAATTTCTCCTGGACTCATTCATGGCGGCGCACCCACACTCCTGGTCCTATTTATTATCCCTCATTTTACCACTTTATTACAGTGGTCACGTAAATCATGTTCCCTCACTCTTCACCAGGAACAGTTACGACACTTCCTTTTAAGGAAGTGGGGCCCTATATTAAACCTTAGGCCGCCCTGAACCCCAAATTTCCTGATCCCATGTTTCACAGCCTCCTCACTACATTCAGAAAAATTGCCGCCAACCCATGCCCTGAGTCGACCTGTCCCCCGCACATCCCCTCAGGTGCAGGGTGAACCCGGTTTGTTCTATTCGAAATACAAATACATTTTGACCCAAATCAACAACATTAAACACTTATTAGGCACTTTTGCTTCGGAAATTAAATAATTTCCACAATTATTATAAAACATTGTCATATAGACCTTTTTACACATGACTATATGGTGTCTTCCTTGTGACATTGATAACAGTTTTTTAAATTTTTGGGAAATGACAATCCTTTACATTGTGATTACCAAACACCTGATACATCTGTCAGTTCCTCCAATCTTTCAACTTTATCATTCCATGAATTGCATGCATTGCAATTTTTTAGAAAAATGAGCACCTTGCAGAAGAGACAATCTCCCCTTTTTCTTTGGGCTGGTTTCTTATTAACTGTGCTACTCTTAGGAGGGTACTTTTCTTCTTACCTTGTGGGAATCATTATTTCTGATTCCTGCTACTTGATATGCACTATGCAACTATTTTTTTGGAAATGAATTTTGATTATTACTATTGGGGTAATTTTCCCTTTGTGAAACTTGACAGATACCTCAGAGGGTTTTTATGTGTTGCATCTTTAAAATGAGTTGGTTGGGAGCTGGTCTGCAACTGAACAATTAATTCTTGTAGACCTAGTCTTATTTTTTCCAGACCAAAATAACCTTTGGTACTTGTTCGAGAGATTTCCCTTCAAGTGTTTTACAGCTTAATTTTTCTGTACTATGGCACTCAATAACATCTGATTCCTTCCCGATTATATTTATTACTTAAAGTTTTGAGAGTGCTCTCCCCGTTTTTAAATCTAAACTGCTGTAAACCTTTGTAAGTGTGATCTGGAGATTTTAAATTAACAAAAGATATTCACTAATCCAAACCTACTTTGTTCTATATTACCATAAGGTCACCTTCAACAAGTCAAAATGCTTCCTTGTAAGAGTCATCTACATTGGGAAAGGGCTTGTATGAGTATGTGAGCATCTCCTCTTACCTGTCCTTTGAGGTAAAATAATTTAGTTACTCAGGCAGGTCACTCCTGTCATGCACAGCTGCTTTAAAAAATTGACCAAAAACTTCTCCTAGTTTTCTTGCAGGATTTAATACAGGTAAACATAATTCTGGGGGTTTTGGCAAAGACATTTATTTGTTGGAGCAGACTGATTAATGCCTGGTTTACACATTTAATTTATTCAAAGCCTGACTTTTAAAGGGAAAGAATTTTTTTCTTCAAATTTTCAAAATACTGATTAATCATAGATCTATTTCAGTCTCATCACAATTTTTACTAACAAATCCCTTCATATTTTTTGAAAAAATTTTGTAAAATCATATCTTTTCCAAAGCTTAAATAAAATTTTTAAATCACAGTATTCACATTCTTGATTCTTTAAATTTTCCAAACATTTATTATATGCCTTGGGTTTACATGCTTTTTTAGCCTGTAATGTGCTTTTTTTTTTCAAATTTTCCCATTGTTTTTGTCTTCAAATTTTAATTTTCAAATTTTTTCATCCATGATGCAATGTATTAAATTCAACTAATTAATAACACTGAAAATGTACTAAATTAGGCACTATAAAAGGGAAATAGACAAATTACCTTTTAATAAATCCTATTACCTTGAGCTTTGCAAACATGTAAGAAAATTATAAAAAAATTTAGCTACCTTGAGCTTAGCATTACACGAACAATCTTGGGCCCGAAAATTGGGTTATCAAAAAATTAAAATTGTAATAATTTTAACTACTACACATTAAGAAATTTGTGAACTTTAAAACCACCCCTTCTGTATTTCAATATAATTATTTAAATAAATTTAAAATTAAAGACTTCACTAATTACCCCGGTTTAAAAAGGACCCAAAGGGGGAATTAAATTTGGGAAAAAAACTTTTTCTGGGTGAAAATCAAAGGGCATACCCGTAAATGGTAACAAAGACAATTATTTTTTATCAAAGTTACAGACAAGTAGGAATTTTGGGCACCTAGGTACAAAAAAAGCCCCCTTCGAACCTACAACGTCTGTCCCAAGTTTTTCTGACCATTTAATTTTCAAAAGAAAAAATCTCACCCGGAAATTTTGGTAAAAAATAAAATTTGTGGACTGTATATAAAAATTTAAAAAAGATTACATATCACAGTTTATAACAGAAGGAGAAAAAATCTTAATACCACTCACCAATTTTACTGGAGATTACTGTGTGTCATGTACAAGACCCCCCTTTTTGTCTACATTTATGATAAATTTACTGCCAGAATTTAACAAAAAAGACTATTACTGAGATCCTGGAGCTGCCCTGTACATTGGTTCAATGCTCAACTTATGCAGAAATGCTCATCCAACAATTTCGGCTCCTATTTGAGAGGTGCAAGCCCAATACAACCTCTAGAGCGACGAAAATTCTTCCTCTTATTCACTAACATTTGCTTGCCCAGTTCAAACACCAATGGTGACTGCCCAGCACAGGTGCACAGCCTCCTGTCGGTTCCATTCTCTTCTTTTAAAAATACATACATTTTATTTTTCTGGAAAATATTATTTTCCACATGTGGTGTCGAATTTGCCCAATGTGGAAGTAAGTCGTGCCCAAGGGTTAGGCAAACGAAGAATTCCCAAGTATTAGGATCCCAAGAAGTTGCAGTGTCTGACAGGATTGTAGATGAATGGTTCACAGAACCGACACGTTGATAAATTAGACACATGTGCAACTCTTGTGCATCTTTATTAAGGAAACGTTTCGCCACACAGTGGCTTCATCAGTCCATACACAGGACAAACTTGAAGAAAAGAAGGAGAATGAGGTAATCAGTCCCTTAGCCTTGAGTCGATGTGGTCAGTCCATCAATCTTGAATAGAATACGGCATATGAGCAGAGAAACAGCTTATAAACCGTAGGTAGGAGAGGTGCAGCAGTCGTAGGTGGTGTCACATTTGCCCAATGTGGAAGTAGGTCGCGCCCAAGGGTTAGGCAAACGAAAAATTCCCAAGTATTAGGATCCCAAGAAGTTGCAGTGTCTGACAGGATAGTAGATGAATGGATCACAGAACCGACACGTTGTTAAATTAGACTCATGTGCAACTCTTGGGTATCTTTATTAAGGAAACGTTTCGCCACACAGTGGCTTCATCAGTCCATACACAGTCCTTAAACCTGCCTATGGATTATAAACTGCTTCTCTGCTCATATGCCATCTCACTCATATACACTACATCATCCCACCTCACTCCCATACCCTACATAATCCCACCTCACTCCCATACACTACATCATCCCCCTCATCCAACCCCCCCCCTCACTCCCAAAAAACCACACCCCTCCAACCTACTCCCTACCTTCATACCCACCTCACTCCATACACTTCATCATCCCACCCCTCCCCCCCA
>NC_069486.1:17975272-18012395 GCF_026875155.1 Cherax quadricarinatus | reverse complement strand
TGCACTACTCGTTAATTACTCCAAACCCGCAGCACTTAACACAGCTAGCACACGTGTCTAGGAATGACAGACAAATTTTCACTCTGTGGACAAATAAATCAGCACAAACTTAATATGTTTATAGATGAACCTCTGGCTTGTTACAGTTAAAAAGCCGTCTCCGAAGGAGTTACCAGGTACTAGCCTTTCAAAACGGAAAACTAATTCCAGTGTTTCACTTGGTATGTCACAACTCACACACAAGAGTTCTAACAACACCGAAGGTACGGCCGGAACACTGTAGAACGTTCACAAAGGCATTCTGGGATTCAGAAGAGATGTAACTGCAGTGACACGAAGATAGGTAGGATAATCGATTCAGACGTTGATGTCTCGCAACTTCAGAAGGATTTAGACAAACTCAATTCGTGGTAAGAAAAGTTGCAGATGCAATTCAATGTAGATAAATGTAAAGTTCTAAAGCTCGGAAATATCCATAACCCTAGCACCTACCAGCTTAATAATGTTGAACTTAGCCTTATAGAATGCGAAAAGGATTTGGGGGTTATGGTAAGCAGCAACCTTAAACCAAGACAGCAGGGATAAATTAGACACATGTGCAACTCTTGTGCATCTTTATTAAGGAAACGTTTCGCCACACAGTGGCTTCATCAGTCCACACACAGGAGAAACTTGAAGAACAGTAGGAGAATGAGGTAATCAGTCCCTAAGCCTTGAGTCGATGTGGTCAGTCCATCAATCTTGAATAGAATACAGCATATGAGCAGAGAAGCAGCTTATAAACCATAGGCAGAAGAGGTGCAGCAGTCGTAGGTGGTGTCACATTTGCCCAATGTGGAAGTAGGTCGTGACCAAGGGTTAGGCAAACGAAGAATTCCAAAGTAATAAGATCCCAAGAAGTTGCAGTGTCTGACAGGATTGTAGATGAATGGTTCACAGAACCGACACGTTGATAAATTAGACTCATGTGCAACTCTTGGGTATCTTTATTAAGGAAACGTTTCGCCACACAGTGGCTTCATCAATCCATACACAGGAGAAACTTGAAGAACAGGAGAAGAATGAGGTAATCAGTCCCTCAGCCTTTTGTCGATGTGGTCAATCCATCAATCTTGAACTGAATATGGCATATGAGCAGAGAAGCAGCTTATAAACCATAGGCAGGTTTATGGACTGTGTATGGACTGATGAAGCCACTGTGTGGCGAAACGTTTCCTTAATAAAGATACCCAAGAGTTGCACATGAGTCTAATTTAACAACGTGTCGGTTCTGTGAACCATTCATCTACAATCCTCTCAGACACTGCAACTTCTTGGGATCTTAATACTTGGAAATTCTTCATTTGCCTAACCCTTGGGCACGACCTACTTCCACATTGGGCAAATGTGACACCACCTACGACTGCTGCATCTCTCCTACCTATGGTTTATAAGCTGCTTCTCTGCTCATATGCTGTATTCTATTCAAGATTGATGGACTGACCACATCGACTCAAGGCTAAGGGACTGATTACCTCATTCTCCTCCTGTTCTTCAAGTTTGTCCTGTGTATGGACTGATGAAGCCACTGTGTGGCGAAACGTTTCCTTAATAAAGATGCACAAGAGTTACACATGTGTCTAATTTATCAACGTGTCGGTTCTGTGAACCATTCATCTACAATCCTGTCAGACACTGCAACTTCTTGGGATCCTAATACTTGGGAATTCTTTGTTTGCCTAACCCTTGGGCACGACTTACTTCCACATTGGGCAAATTCGACACCACATGTGGAAAATAATATTTTCCGGAAAAATAAAATGTATGTATTTTTAAAAGAAGAGAATGGAGGCGACAGGAGTCTGTGCGCCTGTGCTGCCTATACAGTCCACAATTAATTAGTAGCGCCGTACTTGAGGGTGCTATCCAATTTATACTGGTCTCGGATAGATATGGATAAGATTGTGAGGGTCGAGGGGGCCACCTGCAGTGACCAGAGGTGGTTAAGTTTTCTAACATGTCTACACGGGATGACTGCGGTAAACAATATAGTTGTTGTCTCCCAATGAGATTACTCGTATGTATGTAATGTTGAGGTACGTACAGGTAATCACCCCAATAAAATTTTCCATAATAATGTTAATGTTGACAATCTTGACACAACAGTAGCTAATGTAAAAATTGCTGCTAATGTTAATAATGATGGGTTTGCTGAAGTAGCCTTACCTGTGTTACAGGTAAAAGTTGATGATAAAAGGCATAAATCAAAAAATGTAACTGCATTATTAGACCAGGGATTACAACATACTTTCATTAAACGTAAATGTCTTAATGGGATGAAAGTACAGATGGGAGATCCTACAACTCTAAAATTATCTGGTTTTCTCTCTGATAAAAGGGCTCAATTGTATGACACTGTTTATGTCAGGTTGGGCAATGAGAGAAAACGTGTTAATGAAATAATTGTAAATAGATTTCCAGAGAAAATATCTACAGTAGGGCTTAGTAAAGCTACAAAAAGACTTTCACATAATGTAAATTTAGCACCTTCTGGTGTAAGTGATGATTCTGTAGGCCCAATAAATATTTTGATAGGTAGTGACTATTATGCCTCCTTTGTAAAGGGTATGGTAAAGAAATATGGCGTCACCCTTTTGAAGACTGCAGGAGGCCATGTAATGTATGGTAGGATTCCTCGTAATAATAATTCATGACTAGAGGAAACTACAAATACCATAACTGTGTGTCTTACTCATGAAGTCGTGCCCCAGTATAATTCTTCCATAGGGGATTGTGTTGAGCCAGTGCATAAATTGTGGGAATTAGACAGCATTGGAATAAATGTAAATGAAGAAAGTCCAGACGATTCTTTTACTTAGGAACAATACCTGAGAGATGTAAAATTTGAATCTGGACAATACTGGGTAAGACTTCCGTGGAGACTGAACCATCCAGAATTGCCCACTAATTACAGAATGGCATATGGACAGTTAAAGGCTCAGCTCCGCAAACTGAGTAAAACACCAAAATTGTTAACTGGAGTTTACCTGGAGAGAGTTTCGGGGGTCAACGCCCCCGATGCCCGGTCTGTGACCAGGCCTCCTGGTGGATCAGCGCCTGATCAACCAGGCTGTTGCTGCTGGCTGCACGCAAACCAACGTACGAGCCACAGCCCGGCTGATCAGGAACTGACTTTAGGTGCTTGTCCAGTGCCAGCTTGAAGACTGCCAGGGGTCTGTTGGTAATCCCCCTTATGTGTGCTGGGAGGCAGTTGAACAGTCTCGGGCCCCTGACACTTATTGTATGGTCTCTTAACGTGCTAGTGACACCCCTGCTTTTCATTGGGGGATGGTGCATCGTCTGCCAAGTCTTTTGCTTTCGTAGTGAGTGATTTTCGTGTGCAAGTTCGGTACTAGTCCCTCTAGGATTTTCCAGGTGTATATAATCATGTATCTCTCCCTCCTGCGTTCCAGGGAATACAGGTTTAGAAACCTCAAGCGCTCCCAGTAATTGAGGTGTTTTTATCTCCGTTATGCGCGCCGTGAAAGTTCTCTGTACATTTTCTAGGTCGGCAATTTCACCTGCCTTGAAAGGTGCTGTTAGTGTGCAGCAATATTCCAGCCTAGATAGAACAAGTGACCTGAAGAGTGTCATCATGGGCTTGGCCTCCCTAGTTTTGAAGGTTCTCATTATCCATCCTGTCATTTTTTCTAGCAGATGCGATTGATACAATGTTTATGGTCCTTGAAGGTGAGATCCTCCGACATAATCACTCCCAGGTCTTTGACGTTGGTGTTTCGCTCTATTTGTGGCCAGAATTTGTTTTGTACTCTGATGAAGATTTAATTTCCTCATGTTTACCATATCTGAGTAATTGAAATTTCTCATCGTTGAACTTCATATTGTTTTCTGCAGCCCACTGAAAGATTTGGTTGATGTCCGCCTGGAGCCTTGCAGTGTCTGCAATGGAAGACACTGTCATGCAGATTCGGGTGTCATCTGCAAAGGAAGACACGGTGCTGTGGCTGACATCCTTGTCTATGTCGGATATGAGGATGAGGAACAAGATGGGACAATATAATGATATAATTACTGAACAATTAATTAATAAATTTATAGATGAGGTACCTCCTGAGCACGCCAAAATTTATGGTCACTGTTTGCCACAACACGGAGTGAAGAAGGATTCTAAGACAACTCCTCTGAGGATTGTGCTTAATTGTAGTGCCAGGAGTAACAAAAATGTACCTAGTTTAAATGACTGTTTGATGATAGGTCTGTCGTTGACGGAAAAATTAGGAGATATCTTATTAAATTTCAGGATGAAGAATTATGCCTTTATGGCTGACATAAGTAAAGCTTTCCTAAGAGTGGGTTTACAAGAGACTGACCGGGATTGTACCCACTTCTAATGGCTTGAGAATCCTAGTGACCCACTTAGCCCTCTGAAAACCTTTCACTTTAGGAGTGTATTATTTGGTGCTACATCCAGTTCGTTCCTACTTCAAGCGACGATAAATGCACGCCTTAAACGTATGGGAAGTCCTTTGAGTAAAGTAATGAGCAAACAATTTTATGTGGGCAATTTCTTGGGTGTGACATCAACTGAAGAGGAACTGTTAATGACTTATTGAGAGGCTAATAAAATAATGCAAAGTGCGAATATGCCTCTGAGGGAATGGAATAGTAATTTGTCCAAATTAAAGGACAAAATAAGTAAAGATTACCCTGGAGATGAAGTGACAAAATTTAGTAATGTATTGGGATTAACTTGGGATACTGAGAGAGATTTGTTAATGTTAAAACCTAATAATTACAGTATGCCCAATAAATTAACTAAGAGAATCTTGCTTGCTGAAGTTTCCAAATGTTTGATCCACTAGGTTTTAGTGTCACCCCCTACTATAAGAGGGAAAATTATTAATACAGGAAGCATGGAAACTTAAATGTGCTTGGGATGAAATTCTGCCTGAGGAATTCATTAACAGGTGGGATGAATTAATTGGTGATTATGAAAAAAACTCCAATGTTGGAGTTCCCACGCCAGGTAGCCAATCCAAATGGGAAAAATGTACTCTACATTTTATGTGATGCTTTAAAATTGGCGCATGGAGCAGTTGCTTACCTTCAATGTAATAGTGTTATTCTCTTGTTATGTCTAAGGCTAAAGTGTCTCCAATTAAATCATGTACCTTACCTCAATTGGAATTAACAGCCATTCATGTAGGTGTCAAATTAGCTAATTATATAAGAAATAAGTTGCAGGAGATAAATATTAGCGACACTGTAATTTGGTCTGATAATGAGGCATCCTTACAATGGATTCATAATGGAAACAGTAAAATTGTGTATTTACAAAACAGGCGCTGAAATTAATCAGATGAAAGAGAAGTATAATAGTTTGGGTCAGCATATGTTAACATTTAATCATGTACCTGGTGAGGAGAATCCAGCTAATTTCTTGTCTCGAGGTTTACCTTATGCTAAATTTGTAAATGCTGTATCATGGTTTAAAGGACTGAGCTGGTTGGTAAATAAAGCTAATTGGCCTGTACAAAAGGTGTATATTGCTCCTGTTGAAATTGCTGTGACCACCGCTCCAATAGTTTGTCCTTCCTTACCCATTGATATAAATAGGTATTCTTCTTTACACAAACTAATCAATGTAATTAAGTTGGTGTTTAAGTTTCTAAACAAGATGAATATCTCATATAAGTTTTCACATCCTCTTGAATATTGGATAAAGAGGCTACAGGAAGAAATCTATGGAAATGAGATTAAATTGATAATGGAAAGAAAAATTGTGAAAGGTTCCATAATAGAGAAATTGGGGCTGTATTTAGAGAACAATGTAATTAGGTGCAGAGGTAGTTTACAATATGCTGAATTGGGTGATTATGCTAAACATCCTATCTTACTGCCCAAAACTCATCATCTAACAAATTTAATTGTTTTAAATGCCCATAAAAAAGTAATGCATGTTGGGGTACAAGATACCTTAAATTGTATTAGGGAAACTTTCTGGATTCCACAAGGACGGCAAAGTGTAAAAAGGATGATTAAATCTTGTGTAATATGTCACCGTGTGGATGCCAGATCCTATATGTACCCAGGTCCTCCACCATTGTCAAATAAGCAATTTGAGTCATTTAGCAACGACCTCTGCCTGGCCGCAGTATGGAAAATAATATTTTCTGGAAAAATAAAATGTATGTATTTTTAAAAGAAGAGAATGGAGGCGACAGGAGGCTCTGCGCCTGTGCTGGGCAGTCGCCATTGGCATTTGAACTGGGCAAGCAAATGTTAGTGAATAAGAGGAAGAATTTTCGTCCCTCTAGAGGTTATATTGGGCTTGCACCTCTCAAATAGGAGCCGAAATTGTTGGATGTGCATTTCTGCATAAGTTGAGCATTGAACCGATGTACAGGGCAGCTCCAGGAATCTCAGATAAGTCTGTTTATGTTAAATTCTGGCCAGTAAATTTATCATAAATGTAGACAAAAAGGGGGGTCTTGTACATGTCACACAGTAATCTCCAGTCAAATTGGTGAGTGGTATTAAGATATATTCTCCTTCCGTTATATAACTGTGCATATGTAATCATTTATTAATTTTAATATACAGTCCACAATTTTTTATATTTACCAGAATTCCTGGTGATGCATATTTCATTTGTAATTAATAGGTCTAGAGCAACTTGTGGATATGACAGTTGTAGGTATCGAAGGGGGTCATTTTTTGTGACCTTGGTGTCCCAAATTCCTAATTGTCTATATAACTTTGATAAATAATAATTATCTTTGTTACCATTTACTGGTATGTACCTTGAGTTTCATCCAAATAAATGTAATTTTCCACACTACCTACAACTGCTGCACCTCTCCTGCCTACGGTTTATAAGCTGCTTCTCTGCTCATATGCCGTATTCCATTCAAGATTGATGGACTGACCACATCGACTCAAGGCTGAGGGACTTATTACCTCATTCTCCTCCTGTTCTTCAAGTTTCTCCTGTGCATGGACTGATGAAGCCACTGTGAGGCGAAACGTTTCCTTAATAAAGATACCCAAGAGTTGCACATGTGTCTAATTTATCAACCTGGAGTTTACCTGGAGAGAGTTCCGGGGGTCAACGCCCCCGCGGCCCGGTCTGTGACCAGGCCTCCTGGTGGATCAGAGCCTGATCAACCAGGCTGTTGCTGCTGGCTGCACGCAAACCAACATACGAGCCACAGCCCGGCTGATCAGGAACTGACTTTAGGTGCTTGTCCAGTGCCAGCTTGAAGACTGCCAGGGGTCTGTTGGTAATCCCCCTTATGTGTGCTGGGAGGCAGTTGAACAGTCTCGGGCCCCTGACACTTATTGTATGGTCTCTTAACGTGCTAGTGACACCCCTGCTTTTCATTGGGGGTATGGTGCATCGTCTGCCAAGTCTTTCGCTTTCGTAGTGAGTGATTTTCGTGTGCAAGTTTGGTACTAGTCCCTCTAGGATTTTCCAGGTGTATATAATCATGTATCTCTCTCTCCTGCGTTCCAGGGAATACAGGTTTAGGAACCTCAAGTGCTCCCAGTAATTGAGGTGTTTTATCTCCGTTATGCGTGCCGTGAAAGTTCTCTGTACATTTTCTTGGTCGGCAATTTCACCAGCCTTGAAAGGTGCTGTTAGTGTGCAGCAATATTCCAGCCTAGATAGAACAAGTGACCTGAAGAGTGTCATCATGGGCTTGGCCTCCCTAGTTTTGAAGGTTCTCATTATCCATCCTGTCATTTTTCTAGCAGATGCGATTGATACAATGTTATGGTCCTTGAAGGTGAGATCCTCCGACATAATCACTCCCAGGTCTTTGACGTTGGTGTTTCGCTCTATTTTGTGGCCAGAATTTGTTTTGTACTCTGATGAAGATTTAATTTCCTCATGGTTCTGTGAACCATTTACCTACAAGACAGCAGTGCCTAAGCGTGCGTAATAAGGCAAATAGATTATTAGGATTTATATCAAGAAGTGTAAGCAACAGAAGTCCAGAGGTTATACTGCAGCTTTTTACATCATTAGTAAGGCCTCACCTAGATTATGCAGCTCAATTCTGGTCTCCATATTGCAGAATGGATATAAATTCGTTAGAAAACATTCAGTGTAGAATGACTAAATTAATACATGGCATTAGAAATCTTCCTTATGAAGAAAGATTGAAGACTCTTAAATTACATTCACTTGTTAGACGAAGAATGAGGGAAGACATGATAGAAGTGTATAAGTGGAAGATGGGTATTAATAAAGGGGATATTAGTAAGTTCTTGAGGATATCTCTCCAATAGAGAACCTGTAGTAATGGATTTAAATTAGACAAGTTTGGATTTAGAAGGGACATAGGAAAGTATTGGTTTGGAAATAGGGTAGTTAATGAGTGGAACAGTCTACCTAGTTGGGTTATTGAAACTTTGGGTAGTTTCAAATTTAGGTTGGATGGATATATGAGTGAGAGGGGATGGATTTGAGTGGGACTTGCAAAGGAATGGATAGAGTTATCAGAGCTTATTTCTTGGGTAGCATTGAAAATTCTGTTGGTCAAATGTTTTGTTAGTGGGGTGTATTGTAAAGGACCTTACTAGTGTGGGCCAGCAGGCCTGCTGCAATGATCCTCTTTTCTTATGTTCTTATGTTCTTTTAATGCCACTAGGACCAGCCTGAGAGTCACTGGACCTCTGTCGCACAACAAATCTGTCCATAGAGCTCTGTACCTCACTTTCCTTTAAGATTTGCCTAAAATGAGCCATAACATTGTCATTGTATAGGTTGCCAACATGGCTTGCAGTAGCTGTGTCAGATGATTTTCATCCATAAAGGTTTGCAGTTCAACCCACTTTGCACACATTTCCTTAATCTTTGAAGTAGGCAGCTTCTTCAATTTCTCTCTCCCCTCCTCCGAAGCAGTTTCCTCAGGTCTGGCTTCTTGCTGTTGAAGATAATCTAGCAGCTCATCAGTGGTTATTTCTTCATTGTCCTCCACCTACTCTTCCACATCCTCCCCACTAACCTCCAACCCTAAGGAACTTCCCCAATACCACAATCGATTCCACAACTGGCATACGCTTCTCAGGGTTAGACCCAAACCCTTCAAAATCACTTTCTTATACACTTTCTGGCCACAGTTTCTTCCAAGCAGAGTTCAAGGTCCTCTTAGTCACTCCATCTCAGTTGTGTAAACCTATAAGGTTTACACAACTGAGGATATTAAAGTGATCTTTCCAAAACTCTCTTAGAGTCAGTTGAGTGTCTGAGGTCACTTCAAAGCGCTTTTGAAACAGCTTTTGTGTAGTTTTATGAAGTTTGAAATGACCTGCTGGTCCATGGGCTGCAGGAGAGGAGCGGTATTATGAGGCAAAAACTTGACCTTAATGAAGCTCATGTCCCCAGAAATTCACTTTGCCAAGTCTGAAGGATGACCAGGAGCATTGTCTAATACTAGGAGGCACTTAAGGTCCAATTTCTTTTCCAGAAGGTAATTTTTCACAGTGGGGGCAAATGCATGGTGAAACCAATCATAGAAAAAGTCCCTAGTGACCCATGTCTTACTGTTTGCCCTCCACAGCACACACAAATTAACCTTGAGGACATTGTTTTGCCTGAATGCTCTGGGAGTTTCAGAGTTATACACCAATAAAGGCTTCACTTTGCAATCACCACTAGATTTAGCACACACCAAAAGAGTAAGCCTGTCTTTCATAGGCTTATGTCCTGGGAGTGCCTTTTCCTCCTGAGTAATGTAGGTCCTGTTTGGCATTTTCTTCCAAAACAGGCCTGTTTTGTCACAATTAAACACTTGTTCAGGTTTCATTCCTTCAGCTTCTATGTACTCCTTGAATTCCTGCACATATTTTTCAGCTGCTTTTTGGTCCGAACAGGCAGTCTCACCATGCCTTATCACACTATGTATGCCACTAAGATTCTTAAATCTCTCAAACCAACCTTTGCTGGCCTTAAATTCACTCACATCACCACTAGTTGCAGACATTTTTCTAATTAAATCGTCTTGCAACTTCCTAGCCTTTTCACATATGATTGCTTGAGAGATGGTATCTCATGCAATCTGTTTTTCGTTTATCCACACCAATAACAGTCTCGCAACATCTTCTTTCACTTGCAATCTCTGTTTCCAAAACAAACTTGTACCTTTTGCAAGAACACCTTTATTGATTGCCATTTTGTTGGCCAAGATAGTAGCGATGGATGATTAGGGTTTGGTATACAACCTGGCCAGCTCCGAGACACACATGGCACTTTCGTGCCTTGCAATTATCTCTTTTTTCAATTCCATACTAATTCTCACCCTTTTTACCACAGGGTTGGCACTAGAAGCTTTCTTGGGGCCCATGGTGAGTTATTTTGCAGTTAAAAGCATTAAAAACACTGGGATAATATAAAATGTGCTGAATGTATGCATGAATGCGACCGCACTGGCTGGCTTATAAACACAGGCACCCACGGGGAAGCTGAGGCCACACGTGGGACGTGTCCCAGATGATTCACGTAGGGCGAGTATTTTATAATTAGGCTGGGCAAAATTTTTGCATTCAAATTCATCGTTAGGCTGGTTTAACATTATGCGATGCGTTCTGCGTTCGTTAGGCGGGGGTCCACTGTATTTTTTACTGCTAGGCATCCTGAAAAAGGACTACTGAAATGGCATTCCCACAATGCACAACTGGCTCCCCAATTTTTTTTATATGGTGCACACTGACCATAGAGACCCATTTTCTCACATGTGGGTCTACCAGCTTTCTCCTGCTTGATTTGAAGCCGCTAGAATTTTGAGATATTAATACGTCAAACACGGTGGCTCATAAGACGTATATATGACCTACACAGTCCAAGGGTTAAGTAGTGCAATGAGGTCATAATAGTGTTTACTCAATTATCTAACATTTTAGTTGAAGACTGTGGAAAATTTTATAAGGGGTTACCTGAATGAACCTCAACATTACCTTCATACAAGTAATCTCATTGGGAGGTGACAACCATATAATGTTTATAGTAGTTACCCTATGTAGACATGTGAGAGAACCTAGCCACCCCTGGTCACTGCAGGTGGCTCTTTTGACTTCACAATCTTACCAATATCTATCCGAGACTAGTATGAAGTGGATAGAACCCAAAAGTACGGTGCTACTAATTAATTGTGGTCTGTATAGATTATATTGGCATGACTGAAGGAAAGGGGGGAGTAGGTTAGACACATATATATATCCATCAAGGAAAAAACACTTGCATATAATACCACCACTTGCCAGATTTTCTCTGGTGGTCACTTGATGTAGCTGGATCACCCACAACCTATCGAATTACAATATACCTAACTGGCCAGTATCAGTTTGCTATAACTTGAAAGGTTACTTAACTGTGGGTGATTGATGCTCCTTATTTCCTCCATCCACCATCTCATTTCGATGTCCTGCTACACTGATACGGTTCTTATTCCAGCAAGACGAGGTATCCGTTGGTTTGTCCCTGTTTAGAAATCGTGACTCCATAAACTCTACTATCCTCGGAACAGGAACGACGAGGTTAACATGTGCTCACTCGGAGAATGGCGACTCATTTCTCTTCACACATTCTCTTAGTGTTGTTATCACTGATTACATTACAATTCACAAGACCATTTAATGCCTCATAAATTTTACACACGTTAGAGATTGACACATTAAGATTTGAGACCGATTAGTGATGATTAAATCACGGGTATTTTCCCCTGAATACTCCATGGTGTAGTGCCATTTACCCCCCCAGTGGCTACCATTATTCAATAATTTTACCACTTTATTACAGTGGTCCCGTAAATCACGTTCCCTCACTCTTCACAAGGAACAGTTATGATACTTCCTATTATGAAGTGAGGCCTATATTAATCCTTAGGCCGATGTTGACGCCAATTTCTTGGTCTCATTTTTTCCCAGCCTCTTAACGTCATTCAAAACACTCCTGCCTCCCCATCGACCTCTCCTCTGCCCATCAGCGAAGGCGCAGAGATTCCCTGTTGGTTCTCTTGTTTAAAATACTCTTTAGAACAATAGAAATGCATTAATCATGTATATTTACATTATAAAAAATATACAGCATAATTGTGGGAACTTATTTTTCACACTGCAGCCAGGCAGAGGTCGTTGTTAGACGACTGGCCACCTGGCTTGGGAACTCCAACATTGGTAAACCATACCCCCGGCCGGGACTGAACCCGCGGTCATAGAGTCTCAAAACTCCAGCCCGTCGCGTTAGCCACTAGACCAGCTAGCCACAATAAGATTCATCCAACTAGGTATATTTCTACACCATAGGAAGGTTAGCACAGGCACCACTGTGACAACAAATGCAAGTTTTTACAGACGAATCTCCAACTAGCGTGGCCGTGACGAACTCTAGCTCAAGTCCCTTCACTGCCGTGCAATCGTGTCATTACGATTTCTTGAGTCAGTCCAACATTGGTATTTACATAATTACCAATTAATTCTTTCCACCTGATAACTCCTCAGGTAGGGGTCCATCCATAGCACACTCAAGCTTCCATGCTTCTTGTATTAACAATTTCTCTCTTATTGTAAGGTGTGACACTAAGCCTATACTCTCTGGGTTAATTTATTGGGCATACTGGAATTATTAGACTTTAACAATAACAAGTCTCTCTCAGTATCCCAAGTCAGCCCCAATACATTACTGCATATAGGCACTTCAACTCCAGGGCTATCCTTATTTATTGATCCCACAAAATGGACTAATTACTGTTCCATTCCCTCAGGGGCATCCTTGCACCTTGCATTATTTCATTAACCCCTTCACATATCCTCATTAGTTCTTCTTCAGTTGACGTCACACCCAGGAAATGGTCCACATAGGAATATTTACCCAATTACTTCGCTCAATGAACCACCAGTGTACTTAAGGTGTGCATTTATCGTCGCCTGAAGTAGGAACAATTTATTATTTAACTGTTGATTAATTATATCATTGTGATTGTACAAGTGACAGCGTGACAGTATCAGCGTGCGTCATTGTGCTCCGGGTTTTCTGGTGTTTTCACGGTCGCTCTTACGTGCTAGAACTTTAATTTGTGCCATCAATCCTATACGATACATCCCTCTAGCGCCTGGAACCAATCTTGGGCGGAAAACATTATATACTGAGTCAAAAAAAGGAGAATTAGTGTGCACTACCTAGCAGAGTTTACTGCCAGAGGGGAATCATAGGCCTGTGTTCCGTGTAAAAAAAAAAATAATAATTGAACTTTTCGTGTCAGAGGAAAGAAAGTCTCCCTGATAACATTGAGTATACATAGTGTATAGTGTATACTACAGTGGCTCCCTAGTATATTGACGATAAAGGCTAAAGTGTCATTTGAAAACAGGTGAATTTGTAAATGAAGTGATAAGCCTATAGAGGCAGGTGCCAGAAGTCGCCAGAAACTTACCACAGGTCAGCTGTTTTTAATAATCTTCCTGGCTTGTAGTGTACTCGCATATAATCTAGTGATACCAGTGAATAGCAGAATACAGTGTTGTAGTAGCAACTAACCAGTATTATAATGGTACTTAGTGGAGTGGAGTGACTTTCATTAGTTTCTTTTTTCTTAAAATACCAGACATATACTGTGAATTTCATATAACCTGTAGTTACCAGCGGTCACAATATAAGATAAGATAAGATTTCGTTCGGATTTTTAACCCCGGAGGGTTAGCCACCCAGGATAACCCAAGAAAGTCAGTGCGTCATCGAGGACTGTCTAACTTATTTCCATTGGGGTCCTTAATCTTGTCCCCCAGGATGCGACCCACACCAGTCGACTAACACCCAGGTACCTATTTGCTGCTAGGTGAACAGGACAACAGGTGTAAGGAAACGTGTCGAATGTTTCCACCCGCCGGGAATCGAACCCGGGCCCTCCGTGTGTGAAGCGGGAGCTTTAGCCACCAGGCCACCGGGCCACCATACACGAGAAGAAATTATTACTACAGAAAAAGCGTCCTTCCTCCAAAATTTGCACCAGTCAACTATAGTGATAATATAGCATTTATTGTGGTGGAGACGGAAAAAAATAGAAAAGCTAGATACAGCGATTGATAAACAAGGGTTGAGGTCGACCGTTCGTCATTGTAGGAGTTGCCAGCAGTCACCGACTCTTCAACACGCAAGTTATACTTTTGTATCAACCAAATCACATATTACTCGGGTAGATAATTTCCAGTAGATCCTTCATGTGTTAGCTCAAATCACCGACCAGTATGGTTTAAATAAGTAACCCACTGATCAGATCAGATCGACTGGTCTGAACCCTCGACTGGTCCGAACCCTTGAATGGTCCGAACCCTGGACTGGTCCGAACCCTGGACTGGTTTCAAACGGTTTCGTTGGACAATAAAGCAGACTGTAAACGGATGGGGTTGTAGGCGCCCTTATAAACACAAACATTAAATATATGTCAGGAACGTGCACGGTAAGCTGTCGAATATACAAAAACAGTTAGAAACAGAAATACAAATAGCTAGAGCTTCATTTAAGGAGGTTATTAATAGAATATTCAAGAGGTTGCTAGTAGAATTGCAGTAAATCAACCATTCAAATCATTATGAAGCTGTGTGTAGTCTGTGGTCAGTCAAACAAACGGGCTTCCACATGCATAAATTTTCATTTTTGTGGAAATAGGTGTCACGCCCCTTGTGCAGATATCCAAGAACTAGCTACAAGCAGTATTAAAACAGGGAAGTGTTTTTGGGTATGCCCAAATGAGATAAATCTGTGGACTAAAATCACAAGGGTATTAAAAGAGGTCAACATCAAAGCTGCTTTCATAGAAAACCTGGAAGCTTTCTACAACAGATGGGAACATAAAAAGTCTGGGCTGAATGGTACTGCCCTTGATACTGGCCATGTAGTCAGAAACTGTAAGGCTGGAGATGAAGTCCTGGTAGTCAGTAAATGTGGGGCTGATAGTGCTGTCCTGGGAGACAGTAATGGTGAAGCTGGAGGTGCTATCCTGGGAGACAGTAATGGTGAAGCTGGAGGTGCTGTCCTGGGAGACAGTAATGGTGAAGCTGGAGGTGCTGTCCTGGGAGACAGTAATGGTGAAGCTGGAGGTGCTGTCCTGGGAGACAGTAATGGTGAAGCTGGAGATGCTGTCCTGGGAGACAGTAATGGTGAAGCTGGAGATGCTGTCCTGGGAGACAGTAATGGTGAAGCTGGAGATTTTGTCCAGGTAGTCGGGAATTATACGCAGGAAGGAATACATATAAATGACCTCATAGGGGACAGGAGCCATAGTAGGGAAACAAGTGTAGTCAAAGATAAGATAAAACCAATATTGCAAACTAGAAATACCGCAGGAAATAGCAAACAAGAGGACTCCACTAGCAATAGTGAGGATATATTACCAAAAAAATGGTGGGAGCTCCATTGTTGGTGCTAGGGAGGATAGAGCTAAGACAGGGAAACATGCACCAACAGGGAATACAGTCACAGAAACCCAAGGCAAACGGAAACCAAGCCTGTGCACATACTATGCACTCGGTATCTGCTGGCATGGGAAATCTGGAAAAACAGATGGGACGTGCAACTATGACCACCCTAGAAAATGCCATGCCCATATGACAACAGGAAAATGCAAACTCCCTTCCTGTAAGCTTTTTCACCCTGAACTGTGTACCTCTTCAGTACAGGAAAGACTGTGCTATAACTTAAATTGCCAGGCATACCATCTAAAGGGGACAAAAAAATACAAAACATCCAGGCCATGGGAAAACCTGGGTAGCCACAGCCACTCAAGAGGGAGAGGTTTTTTAGTGCCAGGAAGGAAAAAAAACTGGCAGGAAATGGCAGAAATCGTACACCAAATCCAGTCATTCCTTGAGTGGAACCACAGTCGATGGCCTCCACTCCAAACCAACAGATACAGATACTAATGCCGGAAAAAAAAAATCCCCCCAGTACCAACAATACCACCAGTCCGATAACATTTTTCTTGGCAAATATACAGGGTCTAAAGCCAGCAACAAACAACAAAATACCTTTCATCCGTGGACTGCTTGCAGAGGCAAAGGCAATGTTCGCGGTTTTCACTGAGACCCACATAAAGGATCACTTGGACAACGAAATATGGATCCCAGGTTACAACCTATACAGATGTGACAGAGTGAACAGGCAAAAGGGGGGGGGGGTTGGCCTGTACATTGCAGAGTCACTTGTTGGCACAGAACTGCTAAATGCCTCAAATGATATAGTGGAAGTTTTAGCAGTAAAAGTCCAGAACCAAAACCTAGTCATTGTGGTAGTCTTCAAGCCTCCAGATGCAACATCCCAGCAATTCCAGGAACAGCTGTTAAAAATTGACCACTGTCTGGAAAATCTTCCAGCTCCTGCACCCAACATCTTGCTCCTGGGGGATTTCAACTTAAAGCACCTAAAATGGAGCAATATAGCAAATAATATTGTTGCAGTAATAACACCAGGAGGCAGCTCTGATGAAAACTCACACTCACGCAAGCTTTCAAATCTCTGCACAAAATTCAATTTAAACCAGCAAATAATAGAGCCTACTAGACTGGAGAATACACTAGACCTCATCTTCACTAACAATGATGATCTGATAAGAAATGTCACCATATCAAAAACAATATACTCAGATCACAACATAATTGAGGTTCAGACATGTATGCGCGGAACCCCAGACCGACATAATGAGATTAGTCACGAGGGAGCATTCACCAAATTCAACTTCAATAACAAAAACATAAAGTGGGACCAAGTAAACCAAGTCCTAACCGATATAAGCTGGGAAGATATACTAAGCAACACAGACCCCAACTTATGCCTAGAACAGATTAACTCGGTGGCACTCGATGTATGCACAAGGCTTATTCCTCTAATAAAAAAGAGGAGCAGATGTAAACTAGAAAGAGACAGGCGCTCCCTTTACAGGCGACGAAAAAGAACAACAGAACGGCTAAAAGAGGTCAATATATCTGAAATGCGTAGGGAGACACTGGTCAGAGAAATAGCAAGCATCGAACTTAAGCTTAAAGAATCCTTTAGGAGTCAGGAATCGCGGGAAGAACTAAAAGCCATAAATGAAATCGAAAGAAACCCAAAGTATTTCTTCTCCTATGCCAAATCAAAATCGAGAACAACGTCCAGTATTGGGCCCCTACTTAAACAAGATGGGTCCTACACAGATGACAGCAAGGAAATGAGTGAGCTACTCAAGTCCCAATATGACTCAGTTTTTAGCAAGCCGCTAACCAGACTGAGAGTCGAAGATCAAAATGAATTTTTTATGAGAGAGCCAGAAAATTTGATTAACATAAGCCTATCCGATGTTATCCTGATGCCAAATGACTTCGAACAGGCGATAAATGACATGCCCATGCACTCTGCCCCAGGGCCAGACTCATGGAACTCTGTGTTCATCAAGAACTGCAAGAAGCCCCTATCACGAGCCTTTTCCATCCTATGGAGAGGGAGCATGGACACGGGGGTCGTCCCACAGTTACTAAAAACAACAGACATAGCCCCACTCCACAAAGGGGGCAGTAAAGCAACAGCAAAGAACTACAGACCGATAGCACTAACATCCCATATCATAAAAATCTTTGAAAGAGTCCTAAGAAGCAAGATCACCACCCATCTAGAAACCCATCAGTTACACAACCCAGGGCAACATGGGTTTAGAACAGGTCGCTCCTGTCTGTCTCAACTATTGGATCACTACGACAAGGTCCTAAATGCACTAGAAGACAAAAAGAATGCAAATGTAATGTATACAGACTTTGCAAAAGCCTTCGACAAGTGTGACCATGGCGTAATAGCGCACAAAATGCGTGCTAAAGGAATAACAGGAGAAGTCGGTCGATGGATCTATAATTTCCTCACTAACAGAACACAGAGAGTAGTCGTCAACAGAGTAAAGTCCAAGGCAGCTACGGTGAAAAGCTCTGTTCCACAAGGCACAGTACTCGCTCCCATCTTGTTCCTCATCCTCATATCCGACATAGACAAGGATGTCAGCCACAGCACCGTGTCTTCCTTTGCAGATGACACCCGAATCTGCATGACAGTGTCTTCCATTGCAGACACTGCAAAGCTCCAGGCAGACATCAACCAAATCTTTCAGTGGGCTGCAGAAAATAATATGAAGTTCAACGATGAGAAATTTCAATTACTCAGATATGGTAAACATGAGGAAATTAAATCTTCATCAGAGTACAAAACAAATTCTGGCCACAAAATAGAGCGAAACACCAACGTCAAAGACCTGGGAGTGATCATGTCGGAGGATCTCACCTTCAAGGACCATAACATTGTATCAATCGCATCTGCTAGAAAAATGACAGGATGGATAATGAGAAACTTCAAAACTAGGGAGGCCAAGCCCATGATGACACTCTTCAGGTCACTTGTTCTATCTAGGCTGGAATATTGCTGCACACTAACAGCACCTTTCAAGGCAGGTGAAATTGCCGACCTAGAAAATGTACAGAGAACTTTCACGGCGCACATAACGGAGATAAAACACCTCAATTATTGGGAGCGCTTGAGGTTCCTAAACCTGTATTCCCTGGAACGCAGGAGGGAGAGATACATGATTATATACACCTGGAAAATCCTAGAGGGACTAGTACCGAACTTGCACACGAAAATCACTCACTACGAAAGCAAAAGACTTGGCAGACGATGCACCATCCCCCCAATGAAAAGCAGGGGTGTCACTAGCACGTTAAGAGACCATACAATAAGTGTCAGGGGCCCGAGACTGTTCAACTGCCTCCCAGCACACATAAGGGGGATTACCAACAGACCCCTGGCAGTCTTCAAGCTGGCACTGGACAAGCACCTAAAGTCAGTTCCGGATCAGCCGGCTGTGGCTCGTACTTTGGTTTGCGTGCAGCCAGCAGCAACAGCCTGGTTGATCAGGCTCTGATCCACCAGGAGGCCTGGTCACAGACCGGGCCGCGGGGGCGTTGACCCCCGGAACTCTCTCCAGGTAAACTCCAGGTAAACTCCAGTTATGAATCTCTTAGAGACTTCATGGTTGCTGACCAGTTCCTGACAACTCTTCCTCACCAGATAAGAACATTCATTAGAGAACGTAACCTGATTAAAGCTGATGAAGTTGCTGAGGCCGCTGACTTGTATGCTGAGGCTCACAATTCCTATAAAGACCTAAAGGGATCGAACCCTAAGGGTAAGGGTTCACCTGATCTTAAGAAATCAAAGCCTCTAGTGGAAAGTAAACTGACTTCTTTTATTCCCGTTTGTCATTTGTGTGGTGTTAAGGGACATAAACGTCCAGATTGTCCTTCTAAGACGGTCCAAAAAGTTCGAAGATGTTTTAAAGACTGTAATGACCAAGCACCCTTCTGTTCAGGAACAGTTAATGGACTTAATGTATCTACCATTTTTCGAGACACTGGATGCACATGTATAGTCATTTCTGATAAGCTGTTCCCTAATCTTAAAGAAACTCATTCCTCTGCTATACTTTCAGACTACTTGGACTGTACGGACACTTTTCCTACCATCCGTTGTTACATTAGGTCTAAATGGTTCACAGGTTGGTCTGAAGCCGTACTAGCTCCCATCACTTCTTGCTCCGTAGTAATAGGTAATGAAAAAGGTGCCATTCATCCTTCTGAGGTTGACCTTTCATCACCAAAGAAGGACATAAGCTTTTCAGATCCTCTTCCTGTAGAGTCGGAGAAGCCCCTCGAAAGTTGAGATGAGACTATGTCTCGTGAGATTCATGTGGGATTAAAAACCAGTGATGCTACTCTCAAAAGCGAGGAAGTAGGATCACCGGTTCACTTGTTAGATGAAAGTGAAGATATCACCTCCGATACTATCAATGTTTGACTAGGGCTCAGACCAAAGCCCAGGCTTCTCCCACTGTCCATCCTTTGATTTTCCATGACTTTAAGCCTTTAGATATATCGAAGGACTCTTTTGTCAATTTGCAACATAATTGCCCTTCTCTTCAGAATTGTCATAATGCAGCTAGACAAAATCAAGTTATCCGAAGGAAAAACTTTTCATCTAAATTTGAATATATAAAAGGTATCTTGTATAAGTCAGTATTCAAATTAAATTCAGATGAGATAGACTACTCCATCTTAGTTGTTCCAAATCAAGGCAGAGAGACTGTTCTTAAAATGGCTCATGACCTGCCAGTGGCCGGACATTTCTCGCATCGTAAAATCTTAAATAAAATTAGGGAAACCTATTTTTGACCCAAAATGTTCTCAGATATCACTACCTATTGTAGATCGTGTAAAGTTTGTCAACTGTCATCCTCCTGAGGTACCAGGCGAGTACCAATGGTCAAAATGCCAGTCTTTACGGTACCGTTTGAAAGAGTAGCTATTGACAATGTTGCTCCTTTATCTCCACTTTCATCTGGGGGGCATAGATATATATTAACATCAGTTGATTTTGCTTCGAGTTTCCCTGAAGCCGTACCCTTAAAGACCATAACTACTACAGAGGTGGCTGAAGCCCTTTTGTCCATCTTCTCCAGAGTGGGCATTCCTAGAGAAATTTTGTCTGACCGTGGGACACAATTCACATCTGACTTAATGCAACATCTATACCAACTTCTGGGAGTGAAGCCTCTCTTCACCACACCCTATCATCCCAGCTGTAATGGGAGGATTGAGCGCTAGCATTCGGTTCTCAAGTCAATTTTAAGGAAACTTTGCTCTCTTAAACCTAAAGAGTGGCATCGTTACCTACCCTGTGCTTTGTTTGCCATGAGGGAAGTTCCCAGTGACTCTTTGGGGTTTTCACCTTTTGAACTTCTCTATGGTAGACGGGCCAGAGATCCATTGTCCATTCTTCATGACTTGTGGACTAATGAGGACGTAAAGGATGAGGTTCAGTGTGGAAATTTATTTGGTCCCTAAAGTTCCACAGGACCGATCCGACATTGCCGTGATGGAACGGCTGAGCTGAATGGCCCTTATTCCCCACCCAAACATGAAAGCATTTTCTCTAATCGGCATGGATTGTTGGTAGGCATTTATTTAATTTATAGATTTATTCTTCAGGGAAGGAGTAGGTAGTTTTACTGGTAGTACACTAATATTAGGATTATTGAGACAACTGTAGATGATAATAATGTAGACCTAAGACCTTAACATAGGTAGTAATAGGCCGATAATGTAGGCAAACACTAGGATAAGTTAGCTAGGGAGAACTGGCAGCCCTAGTTTGAACGAAGAGACGAGGGTATGGAAGAGAGACCAGCTCGTTCTTCTTAAGACAGACACCAACTGGACAAGACATGCCGTGATCAGCAGACGGCACCCCCCACGTGTCTTCACATCTGAGACCTTGGGAAATCTGGTAGAGGCACCTCGATGTACCGTAGATGACCTCCGTCAGGCCCATACAGTAAGACAAGACCTCCTTTATCTCATAGATTTCTGGCCAGTGTCTGGGGAGATTGTGAGTGAGTTGTTCTGTGGGCCCTGTGTGCAACAGGCAGAGCATGCCCAGTAAGTACCAGTATCTCAGAGCAGTCTGGAAGCTAGTGTCCGTGTCTGCATAGTTATACTAGGGGATACATACCCTCTTGTATATAGGAATTTCTGAGGTGCATGCAGGACACTAATAACGATTGAATATTGCAGGAATTAAGGCTCCCGGTTGCACGTGGTTTCTGAGGGAAAGTCCAGAGGGGCTAAGGCTAAGCTTAGGGAAGTTGAAGATCAGGATATATGCTGCAACACCAAGTAAGTTAGTCCTTTATACGTGCATGCAGGCGAGTTTCTTGCAACATCAATCATTTGTGAAAATCTGTCCTATAAGCCACTTGTGAGGCTGAGGTACCCACCTCAGAGATTGGTGTCAACCGAGTTTGCCAGGGTAGGCGACTCACTTGGAGGCAGTCCACACAAATTTTCACAAAAGTGGTCCTTCGAAAACCGTGATGTGGAATAGCTAGGTTAAGCTATCATAGCTAGGCCACAGTTAGGAACCAGTTTAAAAGTTAGGTTAAGTTAGCACACCTAGGTCAAAGTTACACAGAGGCTAGGCCAAGCTGACTACACACAGAAGTTGTTATTTGCGGTAATTTACAGGCAGGCCAGGTAGGCTAGTGAAGCTTGTGAATTTAATTATTTACAGTGATTACAAGTAATCCAGAGTAGGAGACTTGTGTGTTAATTACTTACAGTGGATTTGCAAGGTAGCCATAGTTAGGCTAGGCTTGTGCAATATTTACAACAGTTATAGTAGCTAGGACAGATTTAACCTAGTTATTATTTACAGGGAGTTATAAAGCCAGGTTTAAGCTCTAGCACACTAGCTAGGTTAGGATTTACCTTATCCAACCATCCATGCTAGACAGAGTAAGCTGGGCACAGTTAGGCCAAGCAGTTTACATACATTATTTATTTACTGTTTCACAAGTTGAATTGTTGAATTTATTTGTGTTAACCAAGTGATTTTAATTTGTATACTGCATTTTTTGTGTGATTTTCATTGTCTTTGTTTCGTTTTAATGTGGGGTTTGTGAATTGTACCTGAGACTAGGTTAAGTCCTGTAATTATTTGCTGGCATTGTACAGGAAAGTGCTAGGTTAAGCTTTCACATCGATACACATTTTGATTGGGATTTGAGAGCTAACTGTGTACATTTTAAGTCAGAGTAGAGTCAATATAACAAAGGGAATTGTTAAGCTTGTTGAGAAGCCTTAAGACTCGTTCATTCTTGCCTAATACCGTTTGTGCTGTGGGGTGGGCTAATTGAAGTACAAATTAGTACCGTGATCTTAACTAAACCGCAACTATGGTAGGTGAAGATGTAGTACCAGCTGTCCCAGCTCTAAGTCAATTAAAGCAGTCTATGGGAGCCTATAAGGGGCGCCTGAGCAAAGCATGTGAGGAGTGTTGTACGGTCAGGCAAGATCAAGACGTAGACTGGGAGGAGCTAGAGAGTTGCCTGAAACCTTTGGAGCAAAGACTGGAGGCCTTTGAGAGATCATTTGTCCTTTATGAGACAGAGGCCTATATTACAGGTGAGTCTGAATATACAGTCGAAGTAGCACGGACTGACTATGACGAATGAAGGGCAGAGTGTAGAGCAGAGACGAGACTGTGCAGGCAGTTAATAAAGACTTTGAAGGCTGGTATAGCAGGGGGAGCAAATGTTTCAAGGAACATGAACAACAGCACGCCTGTTAATGTGTTGCCCAGATTGCCCTAGTTGAATTTACCAACGTTCGACGGAACCTTAACAGAGTACATTGCTTTCTGGGATCAGTTTAAAGCCCAGATAGATGACAGAGACGATTTGTCAGATTCCGTCAAATTACAATATTTACGTTCACAGCTCAAGGGTAAAGCCTTGGACTTGGTCCGGCATTACCAAACCACCGACACCAATTACCAACACGCCAAAGACCAATTAAAGGACATGTTTGACAACACTGAGGAGATAAAGGTAGCTATACTTTATCGGTTGTTGGATCTAGAGGCTTGTCGCCATGACCGTCAGAGAGTAGAGAAGTTCCAAATCAAAGTTATGAGTTTGACGAATAGTCTTAAAGATTTACATGATTGGGGTAAGTCGGAATGGTTCATCAGTCAGGTGATTCAGAGGAAACTGGCTGGCACTACAGTGCATGAGTTACACTTAAAATATCAGACGAATAGGTTCACGATACAACAAATCGTTGAGGGGTTGGGAGATCTCGTTTCTCATTTGAGTATAGGTGTGAGAGAAGAGTCACCACCATCGCCACATAAAAACCCAGACAGTCACTCTAAGATCTCGAGAGATCAGTCTAAAGCTCGTACGACTAACGTTGGAGTGTACTATGGTAAAGAGGTGTCTAAGGTAAGAACCTCTAAGCAGAACATCAGAGGCACTCATGCCAGAATATGCATGTTCTGCGAAGGCGAACATGCTAGCACGAGTTGCTCGGAGTATATAACACTGAGTAGTAGGCAACAGAGACTAAGGGAGTTGAGACTCTGCTTCAAGTGTTGTGGGGAACACTTTGCGAGAGACTGTGGCACCCAGCTCAGTGAGTGTCGAGTCTGTTGCAAAGGTAAGCACCATAGTGCACTATGTCCCAATAATTTAAGGGAACCCCAGGCTAGTAGGGATATCTCTCAGGTAGAGATAGAAAGTGAGTTTGAGCCTGAAATGGTAGCCAGCGTGATTAGTGGGAGTGAAGTCTCTAATCTGAGTGAGAATCACGGAGGTGCTGCCCTACCTACAGTCATGGCAAAGGTTGTGAGTGGGCACAGGTCCGAAACAACCCGATTATTCTTTGGCCCAGGAGCACAAGTATCCTTGATAACAAAGAAGTTGGTGGCTAAATTAAAGTTGAAGGCCAAAAAGAAAGTTAGTATGATGTTGGGAGGGGCTGTAAGTCAGGTCCCACCCAAATCTTATGATGTGGTGGATGTCACAGTCAAATTAGGTGGACATCGCAGAGACATTACAGCCTTGGTGGTAGAGACATTACCCATGGCAATTACAGCGAGAGGTCTTGCTGCAGCAGCTAAGCGATTGAAAGACCTTGACGTGAAGCTGGCAGACCAGGGAATTACCACTGACACAGTCAGAAATGTAGGTATCCTGGTGGGAGCCAATCATATAGATGACTTCCTGTCTACACGACATACGTTTAAGGAAGGAATTGGTTTATACAGATCCCCAGTAGGATACATCATAGGCAGCAGGATTCCACCTGAATTCCCTGCCACGCCAGATAGAGGAGAAGCTGTCCCCATGAGACTGTTCAACTGCCTCCCAGCACACATAAGGGGGATTACCAACAGACCCCTGGCAGTCTTCAAGCTGGCACTGGACAAGCACCTAAAGTCAGTTCCTGATCAGCCGGGCTGTGGCTCGTACGTTGGTTTGCGTGCAGCCAGCAGCAACAGCCTGGTTGACCAGGCTCTGATCCACCAGGAGGCCTGGTCACAGACCGGGCTGCGGGGGCGTTGACCCCCGGAACTCTCTCCAGGTAAACTCCAGGTAATGATAGCTGGGGGAGTAGTGATAATGAATACCAGTATATACGATGAACCGCCAGGGAGGCTGAACCAGGTAGGGAGTGATGAACACTCGGCCACCTTGGAAAAACACTTTTACAGGGTACGTAAAGAGGGAGATAGATTGCCATTAAATCCAGGGAATCTCGTAACAGTGGGAGGAAAGGCTACCAAGGCATGTGGGCCACTGGGTGGGAAAGTACGGAGCCACTCAGTCAAGGCTAGACATACGAAAGACGTTAAAGTTAAAGCAAAGGGTGCTAAGACCACCGGAACCAACAAGTTTACACCCCCAGAGATCCACACAGGGGAAACTGGACGGTTGAAGTTAGACTGGAGTCTGCTCGACGAGAGTGGCCGGACGGCACTCTTGTCCAGGGTCCGCTGTGGGGGCTCGCGGAAGGTGAACTTGATTTAGACTTAGCGCCTACCTTCGCTGGTGGGAGGATGTA
The DNA here is from genome assembly GCF_026875155.1 of Cherax quadricarinatus. Classification (NCBI taxonomy): domain Eukaryota; kingdom Metazoa; phylum Arthropoda; class Malacostraca; order Decapoda; family Parastacidae; genus Cherax; species Cherax quadricarinatus. Next base: position 17,986,922 of record NC_069486.1, on the reverse strand, counting down.
GAAAATTATTTGGTCCCTAAAGTTCCACAGGACCGATCCGACATTGCAGTGATGGAACGGCTGAGCTGGATGGCCCTTTTACCCCACCCAAACATGAAAGCATTCTCTCTAATCGGCATGGATTGTTGGTAGGCATTTATTTAATTTATAGATTTACTCTTCAGGGAAGGAGTAGGTAGTTTTACTGGTAGTACACTAATATTAGGATTATTGAGACAACTGTAGATGATAATAATGTAGACCTAAGACCTTAACATAGGTAGTAATAGGCCAATAATAAAGGCAAACACTAGGATAAGTTAGCTAGGGAGAACTGGCAGCCCTAGTTTGAACGAAGAGACGAGGGAATGGAAGAGAGACCAGCTCGTTCTTCTTAAGACAGGCACAACTGGACAAGACGTGCCGTGATCAACAGATGGCGCCCCCCACGTGTCTTCACATCTGAGACCTGGGGAAATCTGGTAGAGGCACCTCGATGTACTGTAGATGACCTCCTCCGTCAGGCCCATACAGTAAGACAAGACATCCACTGTTTCTCGTAGATTTCTGGCTAGTGTCTGGGGAGATTGTGAGTTGAGTTGTTCTGTGGGCCCGGTGTGCAACAGGCAGAGCATGCCCAGTAAGTACCAGTGTCTCAGAGCAGTCTGGAAGCTATTGTCTGAGTCTACATAGTTATACTAGGGAATACATACCCTCTTGGATATAGGAATTTCTGAGGTGCAGGCAGGACACTAATTACGATTAAATATTGCAGGAATTAAGGCTCCCGGTTGCACGTGGTTTCTGAGGGGAAGTCCAAAGGGGCTAAGGCTAAGCTCAGGGAAGTGAAGATCAGGATATATGCTGCAACACCACGTTAGTCCTTTATACGTGCATGCAGGCGAGTTTCTTGCAACATCAATCATTTGTGAAAATCTGTCCTATAAGCCACTTGTGAGGCTGAGGTACCCACCTCAGAGCTCGGTGTCAATAGAGTTTGCCAGGGTAGGTGACTCACTTGGAGGCAGTCCACACAAATTTTCACATTCAGTCTTCTTATCAGTTTCTCCTTGACCTTTGATCCAAACTTGAAGAGACCTCTAACATAGTTTCGAAAAACTTAAACTTGTCAATGGACCAGTACAAAACTTATTTTGATTCCAAAAGTCAGAGGAGAAGTTTTAAAGTAGGGGATGAAGTTCTTGTACTTTTGCATATCAAGATCCATATAAGGTGTTAAAAATTTGTGGGAAGGTTGATTACTTCATAGATGTCAAGGGGAAACCTAAGCTTTATCATATCAACATCCTTAATTCATAAACGAATCTACTCCTACCTTATCTCCCAAAACATACTCATCCCCTGCCAATTTGGATTCAGGCCTAATAAAAATACTAATGATGCTATTATACACATGCTAGAACATATATACACTGCAATAGAGAAAAAAGAAGTCCCACTGGGGATCTTCATTGACTTACGTAAAGCTTTTGATACAGTTGACCATGACTTGCTCCACGTAAAATTGTCACACTATGGTATAAGAGGGCACTCCCTCAACTACCTCAAGTCTTACCTCAGCAACAGAAGCCAATATGTGTACGCAAATGGGGCAAACTCTTCTGCACAACCAATTACAGTTGGTGTCCCACAGGGAAGTGTCCTTGGCCCTCTTCTCTTTCTCCTATACATAAATGACCTTCCAAATGCTCGCAATTACTCAAACCCACACTATTTGCAGATGACACTACATACGTCTTCTCACCCGAGCCCAGTCACGCTAGCCAATACTGTAAATACGAATTACAGAAAATATCTACCTGGATGAGGAACTAACAAACTTACACTAAACATTTGACAAAACCTACTTCATTCAGTTTGGTAACAGAGCTACAGATGTCCCTCTTAACATAATGATAAATAGATCACCTATCACAAAACTAACAGAGGGAAAATTCTTAGGAATCCACCTTGATAATAGACTCAAATTTCATACACATATACATCAAATTTCTAAAGAAAATTTCCAAGACTGTAGGCATACTATCGAAGATACGGTACTATGTTCCACAGTCAGCCCTCCTGGCCCTATATCACTCTCTTATTTACCCCTATCTTACCTATGGAATTTGTGCATGGGCTCAACAACAATTAACCATCTCAGACCACTAATTACCAACAAAAGGCTGCAGTTAGAATGATAACAAATTCTCATACAGGCAGCACACTCCACCAATATTCAATACACTAAACCTACTCACCATACAAAACATCCATACTTATTACTGCACCTATTACATACATAGAACACTTAACTCTGATATTAACCCTCCCCTCAAACATCTCCTTGCCAACCTCAACAGAACACATGACCATAACACAAGGCACAGATCACTCTTTGATGTTCCTCGTGTCCATCTCACACTATGCAAAAACTCAATGCACATAAAAGGCCCTAAAATCTGGAATTCATTACCTGTAAATATAAAAGAAACACAACCTGTTTATAAATTCAAGTCTCTTCTCAAAGATTACTTACTCACCCAAAACCAAATAAATACTGAATAACTGAACATTATAAAATTGTATATCTTAAATGTTTCTCACAATTATATCACATAAATGTTAACACCTAAAACCCAATCTAACTTTATTATTTTTTAAATACACTACCTAACAGAATCACTACCTAACTGAATGCAACCATATGACCTGTCTTTGTAATACTCACTTGTGCTTTATAGTTATCTGTTTACATTAATGTTTTATCACTGATTTCATCATTGCTTAGTAGCAGCGCTGTATAGTCCTTGTGGCTTAGCGCTTCTTTTTGATTATAATAATAATAATAATCATTGCTTAGTTAATCTTAAGTTAATTTTAAGCCAGCCCGTAATGCTATGCATAGTATAAGTGGCTTTGGCATACTGCTCTTATCTGTATTTTTTTTGTACCTCTGTATGTGTGCACAAATTGGAAATAAATAAATAAATAAATAAATAACTGCCTTAATAACTTTGACTTAGTTTTTACACACGAACTTGATAAGACAACTGAAGAATGTAAGGTGTGCGTAATTGACACCTCTAACTTAGACTGTGATGAAGAACTACATGACTTGGTGACTCTTGACCACTCGGGCGCAACAAACATTAATATTAATGAATCTTTGGATGACCATAAGAGACATGAACTACTTCAATGTGTGAGTAACTTCTCAGAAGTCTTTACTGATATTCCAGGTGTTACCTCCACGGTAGTCCATAAGATTGACTTAGTGACGGACAATCCTATCAAACAGAAATTACACCCAGTTCCAGTTCACCTTAGGGATGTATTTGACCGAGAGGTAGACAAATTATTAAAACTAAAGATCATTGAACCTTCAGTATCTGCATATTGCTCACCAGTAGTCATGGTTAAGAAGGAAGATAATTCATATAGACTTGCTATTGACTTCAGAGGCCTTAATGCTATAACTCGGTGGGATGCTGAGCCTATGCCCTTAACAGATAGCGATCTACACAAATTTTATGATTCTTCCTTCTTTTCAGAGATTGATATTGCACAAGCATATCATCAAGTAATGTTAGATCCTTCTTCTAAGCAGTACACCACTTTTCCTACACACCAAGGACTGATGCAGTATAGAACTATGCCCTTCGGTTTGGTAATTGCCTGTGCTACCTACGTGAGACTGATGAGAAAGGTCTTGGGTAATATACCAAATGTTTAAGTTTATTTTGATAACATTTACGTAAAGACATCCACGTGGGGCGAACATATCCAAACATTAACATCAGTTTTGCGTAGGTTACGCTCACATGGCCTCACTGCCAAGCCGAAGAAATGCTTCCTTGGGTATAACAAGATACTTTCTAATAACTCTCTGCAGCCTCTCCCCAGTAAGATCAAAGCCTTATTAGAATTTAAATTCCCCAAAACCAAGAAGCTCATGTGTAGCTTTCTTGGTTCTGTAAATTTTTATGCATTGTTTATCCCGAATCTTGCTAATCTTACAGGCATCTTATCCGACTTCCTTAAAAAGTCTGTGAAGAAACCTCTTGAACTTTCCGACGTAGCTCGGGAAAAGTTTAATGAGATTAAAAATATCTTCTCGAAAGACCCTATACTTAAGATTCCAGATATTAATAAAACATTTTGTTTGAGAACTGATGCCTCCAATACTGGCTTAGGTGCGGTGTTACTACAATACCATGATGGTACTCCCTTCCCTGTATGCTTCCTAAGCCGGAAACTCCTTCCTGCAGAAACGAGACACTCCACCATAGAAAAGGAATGTTTGACCCTTGTGTGGGGTATCTCCAAGCTTAAATTTTATTTACTGGGAAAAGAATTCATTTTAGAAATGGATCACAAACCTTTGATATACCTAGAAACTTTTAAGGGAACCAACAGTCGCCTCTTGAGGTGGGCATTGGCACTCCAGGCTTTTAAGTTCCATATTGTGTATATCAATGGTTCATCCAATTATTTCTCTGACTGGTTAAGTCATGACAGTCAGTAGAAGATTTGTTGCCTTACGCGACTTCCACATGTTAGAGCTTTTTCCTCGCCTATTCTTTTTATACTCCTTGACTATAAGTCTTGGTATGGGGGAGTGTGAGGGAAAAGTTCAACAGATAGGAGTATCGAGCAAGTATATGGTAACAATAGTTTGATTGCCGGCTACTTGTTAAGGTAGGGGAAGTCTAGCTCCCACTATCCCCCCCTTTTTCCCCCACCCCGACAGTGATAGTTTGATTGCCTGCTGCTTGTTAAGGTAGGGTAAGTCTAGCTCCAGCTATCCCCCCCTTCCTTCATTCCCCCCCCCGAAAGGTGATGTGTGGGGCTCCGGCCAAGCAGTAATCACTCGACTCACAGCTCCCAGCACTACTGTGAGTACACGTCTGCTCATATTCTAATGGACTTATTGGTTGAAAGCTTCACTTTTGACCAATAATAAACTTGGCCCTTTCAGTCTTGATCTATGTTAAATGTCTTAATAATCACCATGTCTTTTAGGTATTGTACTTATCATGGAGAGTGATTTCTTAAGCAGTGGGTAACCTGTCTCTCTTTCCAGCTTGGAATGACAGATTGGGTCACCTGCCAACCAACGAGAAGAATTGAAGGAGACAGACGTCCTGAGACGTCCCATGTTGGATCTACCTACCTGTTATGTATGCAGACACAGGACATAACCCCTCATCATAGCAGTGGTAACGAACCTGCTTTCCTGTCATCTGGATTAATTATTCACGGCTATAGACTCTGTGAAGAACGAGCCGGTGGGTTGTCACCAACACCTGCGACCCCCCCACATCATCGGCAATGGCTACGATTTCAACAACACGCAGTGTCACTAACACCAGACACCCTAGTATCATTGTATATTATATATATATATATATATATATATATATATATATATATATATATATATTATATATATAATATATATATATATATAATATTAGAGTTGAGTTCAAATGTCATTTTTTTCATTTCATTTTTCATTTTTCTTTCAAATAGGATATACCTTTCATGTTTCAATGTTTTATGTTTGCTTTAATAAATAATAAAGTTTTTATATTTGTGAATTATTTCTTTTTCTATTCATTGATTTTCCTGAGGAGGAGCCAGCCTTGGTAATACTGTCTGAAGTTGTTACAGTAAGCCTTCACAATAGAAAATGACCTCGTACGACGCTGTCTGGAAACACTGCTGCGAATCTGATGCTGTCAGAAGATTTAGAGGCATCTGTGTACACAGCAATTGAATGAAAATGAGAGTGGAAGTGGTCAAGAAAGAGAGAGCGGGAAGGCACCATAGGCAGTTGGGCTTTTGAGCAAGGGAGTGAGAAAGAACAGACTCGAACAGCTGGAACTTCCCAGGGGAGTACGGAAAAGTGAGATGCTACATGAAGATATAAAGGCTGTAACTGAAGAGAAGACAAGAGCGAATGTAGGCAAAAAGAGAAGGGACGGAGCAAACAGGGGCAGCAAACAAAATAGAATATCTACTTATATCAGTGACCATTCTATAAATGCAAGGATTGTGGAGATCGTGAGAGCCCACATAGTAGCGAAGGCAATGGGCATCACGGCAATCATTCGAGGACGGAACATTAACTTCTGCATAGAGGCTCTCAACAGGAAAAGAGCGAAAAGCACCAAGGCATAAACGTAATCCTTGGTGATGGATGGGGTTAAGGCTAGAGAGAGTAGCAGGAGAGGCCGCTGAATAGATCTGGTCACCATAATCGAGTTTCGATAAAATGAGGGCTGAATGTAGGCGAAGGAGAGTTTGACGATCAGCTCCCCATGAAAGATGAGCAAGGCTCTTAAGAAGGTTCAGCCGGCTGTGACAAGTTGCCTTTAGAGAGGTATTGTGGGGTTTCCAGGATAACCTATGGTCAAAGAGAAGGCCTAGAAGCCTGACTGTATCACGTTCAGGGATACGGGACCCATAGAGGTACAAAGGATGATCTGAGATGGCAGAGCATCTAGTGAAAGTAATTTAGTGAGTTTTGGTACTGGAAAATTTAAACCCATGCGTGGTGGCCCAATTGGAAACATGTCTACCGGATGTTGGAGAGAAACTGTAATGAGGTGACAATCAGCACCTGCACAAGCAATAGCGAAGTCATGAACATAGAGTGATGACCAAATACTGGATGAAAGAACAGAGGCCAAATCATTTATAGAAAGGAGAAAAAGTGTTGTACTCAGAACACATCCCTGAGGGACACCTTCAGCTTGGACAAAGTCCAGAGAGAGCACATTATTGATATGAACACAGAAATGTCTGTCAGTTAAAGTTCTTAAGGAAAGATAGCAGATTGCCTCAGAGGCCTAAGGAGTGGGCTTGGGCCAAAATATTATACCTCCATGTTGTGTCATATGCCTTCTCAAGGCCAAAAAATATGGCAATAACCGAGTGGTTATTCACAAAGGCATTATGAACATACGTATCCAAATGTAGTAAGGGGGTCTATGGTAGAACAGCCCTTAGGAAATCCATATTGACGAGTGGAGAGACTGTTGTGTGTCTCTAAATACCATATTAAATGTCTATTTACCAGACGTTCCATCACTTTGCAAACTGCACTGGAAAGAGCGATGGGATGATAGTGGGAGGCTTCATGTCCCGTAGTACCTGGTTTGCAGAAAGGGAGAACAATGGCAGATTTCCACAGATGTGGAAGAACTCCTTGTGACCAAATAAGATTGAAAAGGCATAAGAGGACTGTAAGGGCCAACTGATGTAAATATTGTAACATATGAATATGAATGTTGTCGGGCCCAGCTGCCGATGATAGGCAAGCTGAGAGTGTTGCCTCTTGTTCCCGAAGTGTAAAAGGCACATTACACTGTTCTTCTCTGAGAGAAGAAAAGTCCAAGGTGCTAACTCTCTGGCAGACTTTGAGGAAAGAGACGAGAGGCAGAGATGGAGCCCCAGAGAAATACAGACCAGATGATTGCCAATTTTAATGGTAACATCTAGAGGGTTTGCTATATCAACACCAGCAACCTGAACATTAAAATGGTATAAAATACCGACAGGTTGTTAGGTAAGACACATATGCAACAGTTAGGTATCTTTATTATGAAACGTTTCGCCTACACAGTAGGCTTCTTCAGTCAAGTACAGAAAAGTTGATAGAAGCAGAAGATACTTGAAGACGATGTAATCAGTCCATCACCCTTAAAGTTTTGAGGTGGTCAGTCCCTCAGTCTGGAGAGGAACCTGACCTTTCAACATCTGAGTTCTTACCTCTCCTAGTGGCCAACGTCTCACCTCTTGGCGCTATAAAAAGCTCCATCCTGTCACTTCTTCTCCATATTGTTTCATACTATGGAACAATGCTCTTCTCCAGACTGAGGGACTGACCACCTCAAAACTTTAAGGGTGATGGACTGATTACATCGTCTTCAAGTATCTTCTGCTTCTATCAACTTTTCTGTACTTGACTGAAGAAGCCTACTGTGTAGGCGAAACGTTTCATAATAAAGATACCTAACTGTTGCATATGTGTCTTACCTAAACAAACCTATCGGTATTTTATACCATTTTAATGTTCAATCTGTCAGACACTGCAACACAAGGGTATCTTGGTACAGACCTGCAATCAACTTCGACAACTTCCACTAGTGGGAGGGGCTGGATTTGATAGGAACCTGACCTTTCAACATCTGAGTTCTTACCTCTCCTAGTGGCCTACGTCTCACCTCTTGGCGCTATGAAAAGCTCCATCCTGTCACTTCTTCTCCATATTGTTTCATACTATGGAACAATGATCTTCTCCAGACTGAGGGACTGACCACCTCAAAACTTTAAGGGTGATGGACTGATTACATCGTCTTCAAGTATATTCTGCTTCTATCAACTTTTCTGTACTTGACTGAAGAAGCCTACTGTGTAGGCGAAACGTTTCATTATAAAGATACCTAACTGTTGCATATGTGTCTTACATAACAACCTCTCAGTATTTTACACCATTTTAATGTTCAATCTGACAGACACTGCAACACAAGGGTATCTTGGTACAGACCTGCAATCAACTTCGACAACTTCCACTAGTGAGAGGGGCTGGATTTGAGAGGAACCTGACCTTTCAACATCTGAGTTCTTACCTCTCCTAGTGGCCTACGTCTCACCTCTTGGCGCTATAAAAAGCTCCATCCTGTCACTTCTTCTCCATATTGTTTCATACTATGGAACAATGATCTTCTCCAGACTGAGGGACTGACCACCTCAAAACTTTAAGGGTGATGGACTGATTACATCGTCTTCAAGTATCTTCTGCTTCTATCAACTTTTCTGTACTTGATTGAAGAAGCCTACTGTGTAGGCGAAACGTTTCATAATAAAGATACCTAACTGTTGCATATGTGTCTTACCTAACAACCTGTCGGTATTTTATACCATTTTAATGTTCAATCTGTCAGACACTGCAACACAAGGGTATCTTGGTACAGACCTGCAATCAACTTCGACAACTTCCACTAGTGAGAGGGGCTGGATTTGAGAGGAACCTGACCTTTCAACATCTGAGTTCTTACCTCTCCTAGTGGCCTACGTCTCACCTCTTGGCGCTATAAAAAGCTCCATCCTGTCACTTCTTCTCCATATTGTTTCATACTATGGAACAATGCTCTTCTCCAGACTGAGGGACTGACCACCTCAAAACTTTAAGGGTGATGGACTGATTACATCGTCTTCAAGTATCTTCTGCTTCTATCAACTTTTCTGTACTTGACTGAAGAAGCCTACTGTGTAGGCGAAACGTTTCATAATAAAGATACCTAACTGTTGCATATGTGTCTTACCTAACAACCTGTCGGTATTTTATACCATTTTAATGTTCAATCTGTCAGACACTGCAACACAAGGGTATCTTGGTACAGACCTGCAATCAACTTCGACAACTTCCACTAGTGAGAGGGGCTGGATTTGAGAGGAACCTTACCTTTCAACATCTGAGTTCTTACTTCTCCTAGTGGCCTACGTCTCACCTCTTGGCGCTATAAAAAGCTCCATCCTTTCACTTCTTCTCTCAGCTCCTCACCTCAAGAAGTGTTCCTTCGATCCCCGTCGGGGAAGGGAACCTATAGTCATCGTACCAGCGCCTGACTTACTCCTTCATGATGCTTGCAAACCGTGTAAGGATCAAACCCAACAGTGGAGTAATAAATGACTCTACTAAACTTGCCCTTGCTGCCGCTGTAAAGACCTGCCTACAAGTTAAATTTACAGCCATCTACTCGACGAAAGACTCATTCATCGTCGTCTGTACTGACGATTATGAAGCCACAAAGCTGATCGCCGACACTTCTATGAAAACCCTCAGAGACCGACAGTTCACCATCTCCCCTTCACCTTTTTTGCTGGGGAAACGTTCCGTTTTCGTCAAACGGCTGGACAAACTCGTCACTTCTTTATCGACTGAGGTTCTCAAGACCTCTTTCGAGGAACAAAATACCTGGGCGTCGATTGAACTTATCACCAAAATCCCCAACGCCTCTACAATGATCAAGCTAACCTTCTCCAACATCGAGATGGCTACTAGAGCACTGTCTGACGGCCTAGCTATCTCCTACTATCATATCCATCCAAGTCACATAGAACCTGAACGTTTCGCCCACATCTCGCCATGTTGGACCTGCTACTCCTATCACCACTCAACGCCTGACTGTCCTCTGAAAGGGAAGAAGTACTGCACAAACTGCGGTAAAGACGGCCATGACTTGAAGGAATGTTCTACTACCACTACCCCTCCTACCTGCCTCAACTGCAGGGGTACTCGCCACACCCTTGCAGCAAAATGCCCTCTACGTAAAGAAGTACTGTCTAAGAAAATCATTGAAGAAACCAAGAAGAACAACCCTAAATCGCCAACATACGCCGCCATTGCAAAAATTCAATCAGATACCACCGAACTCCTTCAAGCTACACAACAATCGTCTCCACCCAGCCTGTCCCTCTCTGCTCTTCCTGACGCTGCTCCGTCCAAGGTGCTATACTGTATGATGTATGCACACCTTACTAATGCTGCAAACCCTGGCTCATTCAACACAACAATCAATGAACTGTTTCGCCTAAACAACATGCCAAACTTCAACTTTCCAGACTCGCCACCATCACAAGACCTCCTCAAGCTAATTCCAGACATTGTTAACTTCACCTCAACCCCTGGTCCTACTCGTATCTCTGACCAAGACTCTACTCCAGAACCAACACCACCGTCTACTGCCACCTCTCACCACCCACCACCAGCCCAACAAATCACGACCGACCAACACTCCCTGCCTCCTCTCAACACAGTCACAGAAGACGAAATAGTACCAGAACATTATGAACAACCCTCGGACAACGACGAAGTAGTAGTCGAAGAAGAAACCACAGGCAACCGTTACCTAAGCCAAGCCTTTAATGGGCCTCTAACCTTCTACACCACCCCCAACCTCCCGACCGAAATGAGCGCAGCTGATATGCTCCACTTAATGAAAGAAGGAGCTGTTAAGTACACCTGCACCAAACCTCACCAAATTCCTTTTGAAAACGCACTATCTTACCTCGTGACGAATCTGAACTGCTCCAACCTCAGAATGCAACTTTTCCACATGTCCAAGAGAGATTTCAAAAGACTCAAGAGTGGCTCCATCACCAGCGAAGTGTAGCCAAACACACAACACCCTTCCCAACACCTGACGTCCAAACCAGCTCTTCACCTCAGCCTGTAGCATATCAGTCGGCGAGCACTGTCTGCAGTCTGCTCTCTCCTCTATGTCCTCAACATGCCCTCTCTACACTGCCTCACAGTGCCACGCAGCTGGGTTTAGCCCTGGCTCTTTCATCTACAACTCAAGACCTTCTTCTCACGACTGTTCATCGTCTGTCCACACTTCCCCACTCACCCACCGGAGTCGCAACAGAAGAGCCTGCTATGGGGTGTTCTCAATGTCTGTCCCACGATCGACTTAGCTGCTGGGTTAAGCCCTGGCTCTATTTCTACAAACTAAGAACACTCCTCTCCAGCACTATTCTTCGTCTGTCCCGTCTTCCCCGCTCATCCCATTTGGGATCTTACCTGAACTTTCGTTCGTTCGTTACTTCTTCTCCATATTGTTTCATACTGTGGAACAATGCTCTTCTCCAGACTGAG
>NC_069486.1:17953400-17974772 GCF_026875155.1 Cherax quadricarinatus | reverse complement strand
CCTCTAAGGATTCATCAATCTGCTGGCGGCGAGTTGCAAGGCGATAGCGTGCAAAGATTTCATTTGTAGGTTTAATATACTGAGACTTGAGGGTTTTGATAGCATCTTCGTAGGTATTACACTCAGAAATAGCCTCGTATATCTCAGGTGACACAAAATTGATGAGCAGACTTAGTTTATCTAGATCTTCTTTAGGAAGGGCTCCCAAGAAGTTTTCGAAAGTCTTAAACCAGTGCTTCCATTCCTGAGCAGCCGTTGATAAGCTGGGGTCACAGTCTAGCCTCTCAGGTTTCAGTAAACGCTCCATGTTGTGATGTAGTCTAGCGCAGGATCACCACCAGGTAGCCCAGGATTCTATGTTCAATAAATTGTTGTGATAGAAACACAGGCCTATAGCCAAGTGGGCACGGAGGCTCCCGTAGAGGAACGACGTGAATAGTTGAGGAGTCTTTCATGAGGGGTTGCATTAGTAGCTGTGCACAGCAGTGATCTAATAGAGTGAAGAGCATCAGGTAGGACAGTTTGCCAGTGTTGAATAGGTAGATTGCGCGACTTCAGTGTCATTGTAACTGCCTTCCATATAGTACCATTGAACCGCTCCACTTGACCATTGCCTTGAGGGTTGTAGCTTGTTGTTCTGCTGCAGGCAATACCTTTGCTAGCCAAAAACTCCTGAAGTTCGTTACTCATGAACGAGGATCCCCTGTCTGAATGGATATAAGCTGGCATACCAAAAATAGAGAACAACTGTGAAAGACAACTAATAACAGTTGAAGCAGCCATATTTGCACAGGGGAATACAAAGGGAAACCTTGAATATTCATCTACTATGTTAAGGAAATACCTATTCTGATTTGTGCTTGGTAGAGGTCCTTTGAAATCTATATTCAATCTTTCGAAAGGCTGGGTGGATTTTATGAGATGAGTCTTCTCTGGCTGAAGAAAGTTTGGCTTGCACTCTGCACATACTCTGCATGCTCTGATCACTTGTCGCACATCTTCCACTGAGTAGGGCATGTTCTTTGATTTGACAAAATGGTACAGGCGTGTAACTCCTGGGTGACACAAAGCCTTGTGGAGAGCTGAGAGTGATTGCAAATCATGACATGCTGCTCCACAGTGGGACCTAGAGAATGCATCAGGTGAGATGTTCTCTTGACCCGGTCAGTACAGAATATCAAAGTCATAACACGATAGTTCCATCCTCCAGCGTAATATCTTGTCATTCTTTATCCTACTTTTGTGCTTCTTGTCGAACATATACATCACGGACCGTTGGTCAGTCCTTATGGTGAAATGTCTACCAGTTAAATAATGCCTCCAGTGGCGAACCGCTTCTATGATGGCCTGGGCTTCCTTTTCTACAGCAGCATAACATTTCTCTGATCCTTGAAAAGTTCTCGAAAAGAAGGCTACTGGTAAAAGCATCCCTGATGGATTCTTCACAATACTGAGCAGCTGTCACTGCTTGGAAGTGAGGCCCATGACACACACCAAACTGTTGTTAAAGATGGTTATAGGAAACGGAGACTGGCTATCGATTACTCTGAGACAATCAACAAATTTACACTTCTTGATGGGTACCCTCTACCTCGAATTGACGATACAGTGAACAAAATTGCTCAGTACTATGTGTTTAGCACAATTGATCTACAGAGTGCCTATCATCAAGTCCCTATAAGGAATGAAGATAAACCATACACAGCGTTTCAGGCTAGTGATGGCCTGTATCAGTTTACCAGAGTCCCTTTTGGAGTCACCAATGGGGTAGCCTGCTTCCAACGAATTATGGATTCACTCATTCAGGAAGAGCAACTCATGGGAACTTACGCATATTTAGATAATGTTACCATTTGTGGCAAGACCCAGGAGGAACATGATGCAAACCTTGATAATTTTTTGGAAGCCGCCAAGAAGAAAAATATCAGTTACAATGAGGAAAAGTGCACTTTTTCAACTAAAAGGCTTAGCATCCTTGGTTATGTAGTGGAAGGAGGTTCAATATTCCCAGACCCTGAACGACTACGACCTCTACGGGAACTTCCAATGCCTCAAGACAAAAAGTCACTCCGAAGAACTCTTGGTCTCTTTGCTTATTACTCACAATGGATCTACAACTATTCAAGTAAAGTCCGCCCATTGAGTGCTACCACATTTCCTGTGACAAAGGAAGCAGAAGCCGCTTTCCATACTCTCAAACAGGACATTGAAAACTCAGTAGTTCAAGCCATTGATGAGTCCCTACCATTCGAAGTGGAAACGGATGCATCTGACATTGCCATTGCTGCAGTCTTATCTCAGGCAGGACGACCAGTATCACTACAGATGTAAAGGATGAGGTTCAGTGTGGAAATTTATTTGGTCCCTAAAGTTCCACAGGACCGATCCGACATTGCCGTGATGGAACGGCTGAGCTGGATGGCCCTTATACCCCACCCAAACATGAAAGCATTCTCTCTAATCGGCATGGATTGTTGGTAGGCATTTATTTAATTTATAGATTTACTCTTCAGGGAAGGAGTAGGTAGTTTTACTGGTAGTACACTAATATTAGGATTATTGAGACAACTGTAGATGATAATAATGTAGACCTAAGACCTTAACATAGGTAGTAATAGGCTGATAATGTAGGCAAACACTAGGATAAGTTAGCTAGGGAGAACTGGCAGCCCTAGTTTGAACGAAGAGACGAGGGTATGGAAGAGAGACCAGCTCGTTCTTCTTAAGACAGACACCAACTGGACAAGACATGCCATGATCAGCAGACGGCACCCCCCACGTGTCTTCACATCTGAGACCTGGGGAAATCTGGTAGAGGCACCTCGATGTACCGTAGATGACCCCCTCCGTCAGGCCCATACAGTAAGACAAGACATCCTTTATGTCATAGATTTCTGGCCAGTGTCTGGGGAGATTGTGAGTGAGTTGTTCTGTGGGTCCGGTGTGCAACAGGCAGAGCATGCCCAGTAAGTACCAGTGTCTCAGAGCAGTCTGGAAGCTAGTGTCTGAGTCTGCATAGTTATACTAGGGAGATACATACCCTCTTGGATAAGGAATTTCTGAGGTGCATGCAGGACACTAATAACGATTGAATATTGCAGGAATTAAGGCTCCCGGTTGCACGTGGTTTCTGAGGGAAAGTCCAGAGGGGCTAAGGCTAAGCTTAGGGAAGTTGAAGATCAGGATATATGCTGCAACACTAAGTAAGTTAGTCCTTTATACGTGCATGCAGGCGAGTTTCTTGCAACATCAATCATTTGTGAAAATCTGTCCTATAAGCCACTTGTGAGGCTAAGGTACCCACCTCAGAGCTCGGTGTCAACAGAGTTTGCCAGGGTAGGCGACTCACTTGGAGGCAGTCCACACAAATTTTCACAAAAGTGGTCCTTCGAAAACCGTGATGTGGAATAGCTAGGTTAAGCTATCATAGCTAGGCCACAGTTAGGAACCAGTTTAAAAGTTAGGTTAAGTTAGCACACCTAGGTCAAAGTTACACAGAGGCTAGGCCAAGCTGACTATACACAGAAGTTGTTATTTGCAGTAATTTACAGGCAGGCCAGGTAGGCTAGTGAAGCTTATGAATTTAATTATTTACAGTGATTACAAGTAATCCAGAGTAGGAGACTTGTGTGTTAATTACTTACAGTGGATTTGCAAGGTAGCCACAGTTAGGCTAGGCTTGTGCAATATTTACAAAAGTTATAGTAGCTAGGACAGATTTAACCTAGTTATTATTTACAGGGAGTTATAAAGCCAGGTTTAAGCTCTAGCACACTAGCTAGGTTAGGATTTACCTTATCCAACCATCCATGCTAGACATAGTAAGCTGGGCACAGTTAGGCCAAGCAGTTTACATACATTATTTATTTACTGTTTCACAAGTTGAATTGTTGAATTTATTTGTGTTAACCAAGTGATTTAATTTGTATACTGCATTTTTTATTGTGTG
The DNA here is from genome assembly GCF_026875155.1 of Cherax quadricarinatus. Taxonomy (NCBI): domain Eukaryota; kingdom Metazoa; phylum Arthropoda; class Malacostraca; order Decapoda; family Parastacidae; genus Cherax; species Cherax quadricarinatus. The sequence goes on along the minus strand of NC_069486.1, from coordinate 17,970,823 downwards.
ATTTTCATTGTCTTTGATTCATTTTAATGTGGGGTTTGTGAATTGTACCTGAGACTAGGTTAAGTCTGTAATTATTTGCTGGCATTGTACAGGAAAGTGCTAGGTTAAGCTTTCACATCGATACATATTTTGATTGGGATTTGAGAGCTAACAGTGTACATTTTAAGTCAGAGTATAGTCAATATAACAAAGGGAATTGTTAAGCTTGTTGAAAAGCCTTAAGACTCGTTCATTCTTGCCTAATACCGCTTATGCTGTGGGGTGGGCTAATTGAAGTAAAAATTTAGTACCGTGATCTTAACTAAACCGCAACTATGGTAGGTGAAGATGTAGTACCAGCTGTCCCAGCTCTAAGTCAATTAAAGCGGTCTATGGGAGCCTATAAGGGGCGCCTGAGCAAAGCATGTGAGGAGTGTCATACGGTCAGGCAAGATCAAGACGTAGACTGGGAGGAGCTAGAGAGTTGCCTGAAACCTTTGGAGCAAAGACTGGAGGCCCTTGAGAGATCATTTATCCTTTATGAGACAGAGGCCTATATTACAGGCGAGTCTGAATATACAGTCGAAGTAAGATAAGATAAGATAAGATTTCGTTCGGATTTTTAACCCTGGAGGGTTAGCCACCCAGGATAACCCAAGAAAGTCAGTGCGTCATCGGGGTCCTTAATCTTGTCCCCCAGGATGCGACCCACACCAGTCGACTAACACCCAGGTACCTATTTGCTGCTAGGTGAACAGGACAACAGGTGTAAGGAAACGTGTCGAAATGTTTCCACCCGCCGGGAATCGAACCCGGGCCCTCCGTGTGTGAGGCGGGAGCTTTAGCCACCAGGCCACCGGGCCACATGGCGAACGAAGGGCAGAGTGTAGAGCAGAGATGAGACTCTGCAGGCAGTTAATAAAGACTTTGAAGGCTGGTACAGCAGGGGGAGCAAATGTTTCAAGGAACATGAACAACAGCACGCCTGTTAATGTGTTGCCCAGATTGCCCCAGTTGAATTTACCAACGTTCGACGGAACCTTAACAGAGTACATTGCTTTCTGGGATCAGTTTAAAGCCCAGATAGATGACAGAGACGATTTGTCAGATGCCATCAAATTACAATATTTACGTTCACAGCTCAAGGGTAAAGACTTTGGACTTGGTCCGGCATTACCAAACCACCGACACCAATTACCAACATGCCAAAGACCAATTAAAGGACATGTTTGGCAACACTGAGGAGATAAAGGTAGCTATACTTTATTGGTTGTTGGATCTAGATGCTTGTCGCCATGACCGTCAGAGCCTAGAGAAGTTCCAAATCGAAGTTATGAGTTTGACGAATAGTCTTAAAAGATTTACATGATTGGGGTTTAAATCGGAATGGTTCATCAGTCAGGTGATTCAGAGGAAACTGGCTGGCACTACAGTGCATGAGTTACACTTAAAATATCAGAAAGAATAGGTTCACGATACAACAAATCATTGAGGGGTTGGGAATCTCGTTTCTCATTTGAGTATAGTGTGAGAAAAAGAGTCACCACCATCGCCACATAAAAACCCAGACAGTCACTCTAAGATCTCGAGAGATCAGTCTAAAGCTCGTACGACTAACGTTGGAGTGTACTATGGTAAAGAGGGTGTCTAAGGTAAGAACCTCTAAGCAGAACATCAGAGGCACTCATGCCAGAATATGCGTGTTCTGCGAAGGCAAACATGCTAGCACTAGTTGCTCGAGTATATAACACTGAGTAGTAGGCAACAGAGACTAAGGGAGTGAGACTCTGCTTCAAGTGTTGTGGGGGAAAACTTTGTGAGAGACTGTGGCACCCAGCTCAGTGAGTGTCGAGTCTGTTGCAAAGGTAAGCACCATACTGCACTATGTCCCAATAATTTAAGGGAACCCCAGGCTAGTAGGGATATCTCTCAGGTAGAGATAGAAAGTGAGTCCGAGCCTGAAATGGTAGCCAGCGTGATTAGTGGGAGTGAAGTCTCTAATCTGAGTGAGAATCACGGAGGTGCTGCCCTACCTACAGTCATGGCAAAGGTTGTGAGTGGGCACAGGTCCGAAACAACCCGATTATTCTTTGACCCAGGAGCACAAGTATCCTTGATAACAAAGAAGTTGGTGGCTAAATTAAAGTTGAAGGCCACAAGGAAAGTTAGTATGATGTTGGGAGGGGCTATAAGTCAGGTCCCACCCAAATCTTATGATGTGGTGGATGTCACAGTCAAATTAGGTGGACATCGCAGAGACATTACAGCCTTGGTGGTAGAGACATTACCCACGGCAATTACAGCGAGAGGTCTTGCTGCAGTAGCTAAGCGATTGAAAGACCTTGACGTGAAGCTGGCAGACCAGGGAATTACCACTGACACAGTCAGAAATGTAGGTATCCTGGTGGGAGCCAATCATATAGATGACTTCCTGTCTACACGACGGACGTTTAAGGAAGGAATTGGTTTATACAGATCCCCAGTAGGATACATCATAGGTGGCAGGATTCCACCTGAATTCCCTGCCACGCCAGATAGAGGAGAAGCTGTCCCCATGATAGCTGGGGGAGTAGTGATAATGAATACCAGTATACACGATGAACTGCCAGGGAGGCTGATCCAGGTAGGGAGTGACGAACACTCGGCCACCTTGGAAAAACACTTTTACAGGGTACGTAAAGAGGGAGATAGATTGCCATTAAATCCAGGGAACCTCGTAACAGTGGAGGAAAGGCTACCAAGGCATGTGGGCCACTGGGTGGGAAAGTACGGAGCCACTCAGTCAAGGCTAGACATACGAAAGACGTTAAAGTTAAAAGTAAAGGGCGCTAAGACCACCGGAACCAACAAGTTTATACCCCCAGAGGTCCACACAGGGGAAACTGGATGGTTGAAGTTAGACCGGAGTCTGTTTGATGAGAGTGGCCGGATGGCACTCGTGTCCAGGGTCCACTGTGGGGGCTCGCGGAAGGTGAACTTGATTTAGACTTAGCGCCTACCTTCGCCGGCGGGAGGATGTGGAAATTTATTTGGTCCCTAAAGTTCCACAAGACCGATCCGACATTGCCGTGATGGAAAGGCTGAGCTGGATGGCCCTTATACCCCACCCAAACATGAAAGCATTCTCTCTAATCAGCATGGATTGTTGGTAGGCATTTATTTAATTTATAGATTTACTCTTCAGGGAAGGAGTAGGTAGTTTTACTGGTAGTACACTAATATTAGGATTATTGAGACAACTGTAGATGATAATAATGTAGACCTAAGACCTTAACATAGGTAGTAATAGGCCGATAATAAAGGCAAACACTAGGATAAGTTAGCTAGGGAGAACTGGCAGCCCTAGTTTGAATGAAGAGACGAGGGTATGGAAGAGAGACCAGCTCGTTCTTCTTAAGACAGGCACCAACTGGACAAGACGTGCCGTGATCAACAGACGGCGCCCCCCATGTGTCTTCACATCTGAGACCTGGGGAAATCTGGTAGAGGCACCTCGATGTACCGTAGATGACCTCCTCCGTCAAGCCCATACAGTAAGACAAGACCTCCACTGTTTCTTGTAGATTTCTGGCTAGTGTCTGGGGAGATTGTGAGTTTAGTTTTATCTGTGGGCCCGGTGAGCAACAGGCAGAGCATGCCCAGTAAGTACCAGTGTCTCAGAGCAGTCTGGAAGCTATTGTCTGAGTCTGCATAGTTATACTAGGGGATATATACCCTCTTGGATATAGGAATTTCTGAGGTGCAGGCAGGACACTAATTACGATTGAATATTGCAGGAATTAAGGCTCCCGGTTGCACGTGGTTTCTGAGGGGAAATCCAAAGGGGCTAAGGCTAAGCTTAGGGAAGTGAAGATCAGGATATATGCTGCAACACCAAGTAAGTTAGTCCTTTATACGTGCATGCAGGCGAGTTTCTTGCAACATCAATCATTTGTGAAAATCTGTCCTATAAGCCACTTGTGAGGCTGAGGTACCCACCTCAGAGCTCGGTGTCAACAGAGTTTGCCAGGGTAGGTGACTCACTTGGAGGCAGTCCACACAAATTTTCACATTCAGTCTTCTTATCAGTTTCTCCTTGACCTTTGATCCAAACTTGAAGAGACCTCTAACATAGTTTTGAAAAACTTAAACTTGTCAATGGACCAGTACAAAACTTATTTTGATTCCAAAAGTCGGAAGAGAAGTTTTAAAGTAGGGGATGAAGTTTTTGTACTTTTGCATATCAAGTCAAATAAATTATTAGTAGAATGGGAAGGTCCACTTAAGTTGTTAAAAATTTGTGGGAAGGTTGATTACTTCATAGAAGTCAAGGGGAAACCTAAGCTTTATCATATCAACATCCTTAAGAAATATTACCGAAGAAATTCGGTTAACTGCCTTAATAACTTTGACTTAGTTTTTACACATGAACTTGATGAGACAACTGAAGAATGTAAGGTGTGCGTAATTGACACCTCTAACTTAGACTATGATGAAGAACTACATGACTTGGTGACTCTTGACCACTTGGGCACAACAAACATTAATATTAATGAATCTTTGGATGACCATAAGAGACATGAACTACTTCAATGTGTGAGAAACTTCTCAGAAGTCTTTACTGATATTCCAGGTGTTACCTCCACGGTAGTCCATAAGATTGACTTACTGACAGACAATCCTATCAAACGGAAATTACACCCAGTTCCAGTTCACCTTAGGGATGTATTTGACCGAGAGATAGACAAATTATTAAAACTAAAGATCATTGAACCTTCAGTATCTGCATATTGCTCACCAGTAGTCATGGTTAAGAAGGAAGATAATTCATATAGACTTGCTATTGACTTCAGAGGCCTTAATGCTATAACTCGGTGGGATGCTGAGCCTATGCCCTTAATAGATAGCGATCTACACAAATTTTATGATTCTTCCTTCTTTTCAGAGATTGATATTGCACAAGCATATCATCAAGTAATGTTAGATCCTTCTTCTAAGCAGTACACCGCTTTTCCTACACACCAAGGACTGATGCAGTATAGAACTATGCCCTTCGGTTTGGTAATTGCCTGTGCTACCTACGTGAGACTGATGAGAAAGGTCTTGGGTAATATGCCAAATGTTTCAGTTTATTTTGATAACATTTACGTAATGACATCCACGTGGGGCGAACATATCCAAACATTAACATCAGTTTTGCATAGGTTACGCTCACATGGCCTCACTGCCAAGCCGAAGAAATGCTTCCTTGGGTATAACAAGATACTTTCTAATAACTCTCTGCAGCCTCTCCCCAGTAAGATCAAAGCTTTATTAGAATTTAAATTCCCCAAAACCAAGAAGCTCATGTGTAGCTTTCTTGGTTCTGTAAATTTTTATGCATGGTTTATCCCAAACCTTACTGATCTTACAGGCACCTTATCCGACTTCCTTAAAAAGTCTGTGAAGGAACCTCTTGAACTTTTCGACATAGCTCGGGAAAAGTTTAATGAGATTAAAAATATCTTCTTGAAAGACCCTATACTTTAGATTCAAGATATTAATAAAACATTTTGTTTAAGAGCTTATGCCTCCAATACTGGCTTAGGTGCAGTGTTACTACAATACCATGATGGTACTCCCTTCCCTGTATGCTTCCTAAGCTGGAAACTCCTTCCCGCAGAAACGAGATACTCCACCATAGAAAAGGAATGTTTGGCCCTTGTGTGGGGTATCTCCAATCTTAAATTTTATTTACTGGGAAAAGAATTCATTTTAGAAATAGATCACAAACCTTTGATATACCTAGAAACTTTTAAGGGAACCAACAGTCACCTCTTGAGGTGGACATTGGCTCTCCAAGCTTTTAAGTTCCATATTGTGTATATCAATGGATCATCCAATTATTTCTCTGACTGGTTAAGTCATGACAGTCAGTAGAAGATTTGTTGCCTTACGCGACTTCCATGTGTTAGAGCTTTTTCCTCGCCTATTCTTCTTATACTCCTTGACTATAAGTCTTGGTATGGGGGAGTGTGAGGGAAAAGTTCAACAGATAGGAGTATCGAGCAAGTATATGGTAACAATAGTTTGATTGCCGGCTACTTGTTAAGGTAGGGGAAATCTAGCTCCCACTATCCCCCCCTTTTTCCCCCACCCCGACAGTGATAGTTTGATTGCCTGCTGCTTGCTAAGGTAGGGTAAGTCTAGCTCCAGCTATCCCCCCTTCCTTCATTCCCCTACCCCCCCCGAAAGGTGATGTGTGGGGCTCCGGCCAAACAGTAATCACTCAAATCACAGCTCCCAGCACTACTGTGAGTACACGTCTGCTCATATTCTAATGGACTTATTGGTTGAAAGCTTCACTTTTGACCAATAATAAACTTAGTTCTTTCAGTCTTGATCTATGTTAAATGTCTTAATAATCACCACGTCTTTTAGGTATTGTACTTATCATGGAGAGTGATTTCTTAAGCAGTGGGTAACCTGTCTCTCTTTCCAGCTTGGAATGACAGATTGGGTCACCTGCCTACCAACGAGAAGAATTGAAGGAGACAGACTAAAGTCCTGAGACGTCCCATGTTGGATCTACCTACCTGTTATGTATGCAGACACAGGACATAACCCTTCATCATAGCAGTGGTAACGAACCTGCTTTCCTGTCATCTGGATTAATTATTCACGGCTATAGACTGTGAAGAACGAGCCGGTGGGTTGTCACCAACACCTGCGACCCCCCCACATCATCAGCAATGGCTACGATTTCAACAACACGCAGTGTCACTAACACCAGACACCCCAGTATCATTGTATATATATATATATTAGTGTTGAGTTCAAATGTCATTTTTTTCATTTCATTTTTCATTTTTCTTTCAAATAGGATATACCTTTCATGTTTCAATGTTTTATGTTTGCTTTAATAAATAATAAAGTTTTTATCTTTGTGAATTATTTCTTTTTCTATTCATTGATTTTCCTGAGGAGGAGCCAGCCTTGGTAATACTGTCTGAAGTTGTTACAGTAAGCCTTCACAATAGTAAATGACCTCGTATGACGCTGTCTGGAAACACTGCTGCGAATCTGATGCTGTCAGAAGATTTAGAGCCATCTGTGTACACGGCAATTGAATGAGAATGAGAGTGGAAGTGGTCAAGAAAGAGAGAGCGGGAAGCTACCGTAGGCAGTTGGGCTTTTGAGCAAGGGAGTGAGAAAGAACAGACTCGAACAGCTGGAACTTCCCAGGGGAGTACGGAAAAGTGAGATGCTACATGAAGATATAAAGGCTGTAACTGAAGAGAAGACAAGAGCGAATGTAGGCAAAAAGAGAAGGGACGGAGCAAACAGGGGCGGCAAACAAAATAGGATATCTACTTATATCAGTGACCATTCTATAAATGCAAGGATTGTGGAGATTGTGAGAGCCCACATAGTAGCGAAGGCAATGGGCATCACGGCGATCAGACAAGGACGGAACATTCACTTCTGCATAGAGGCTCTCAACAGGGGAAGAGCGAAAAGCACCAAGGCATAAACGTAATCCTTGGTGATGGATGGGGTTAAGGCTAGAGAGAGTAGCAGGAGAGGCCGCTGAATAGATCTGGTCACCATAATCGAGTTTCGATAAAATGAGGGCTGAATGTAGGTGAAGGAGAGTTTGACGATCAGCTCCCCATGAAAGATGAGCAAGGCTCTTAAGAAGGTTCAGCCGGCTGTGACAAGTTGCCTTTAGAGAGGTATTGTGGGGTTTCCAGGATAACCTATGGTCAAAGAGAAGGCCTAGAAGCCTGACTGTATCACATTCAGGGATACGGGAGCCATAGAGGTACAAAGGATGATCTGAGATGGCAGAGCATCTAGTGAAAGTAATTTAGTGACTTTTGGTACTGGAAAATTTAAACCCATGCGTGGTGGCCCAATTGGAAACATGTCTACCGCATGTTGGAGAGAAACTGTAATGAGGTGACAATCAGCACCTGCACAAGCAATAGCGAAGTCATCAACATAGAGTGATGACCAAATACTGGATGGAAGAACAGAGACCAAATCATTTATAGCAAGGAGAAAAAGTGTTGTACTCAGAACACATCCCTGAGGGACACCTTCAGCTTGGACAAAGTCCAGAGAGAGCACATTATTGACATGAACACAGAAATGTCGGTCAGTTAAAGTTCTTAAGGAAAGATAGCAGGTTGCCTCAGAGGCCTAAGGAGTGGGCTTGGGCCAAAATATTATACCTCCATGTTGTGTCATATGCCTTCTCAAGGCCAAAAAATATGGCAATAACCGAGTGGTTATTCACAAAGGCATTATGAACATACATATCCAAATGTAGTAAGGGGGTCTATGGTAGAACAGCCCTTATGAAAGCCATATTGACGAGTGGAGAGACTGTTGTGTGTCTCTAATACCACAAATTTAAATGTCTATTTACCAGACGTTTCCCTCACTTTGCGAACTGCACTGGAAAGAGCGATGGGATGATAGTGGGAGGCTTCATGTCCCGTAGTACCTGGTTTGCAGAAAGGGAGAACAATGGCAGATTTCCACAGATGTGGAAGAACTCCTTGTGACCAAATAAGATTGAAAAGGCATAAGAGGACTGTAAGGGCCAACTGATGTAAATATTGTAACATATGAATATGAATGTTGTCGGGCCCAGCTGCCGATGATAGGCAGGCTGAGAGTGTTGCCTCTTATTCCCGAAGTGTAAAAGGCACATTACACTGTTCTTCTCTGAGAGAAGAAAAGTCCAAGGGTGCTAACTCTCTGGCAGACTTTGAGGAAAGAGACGAGAGGCAGAGATGGAGCCCCAGAGAAATACAGACCAGATGATTGCCAATTTTAATGGTAACATCTAGAGGGTTTGCTATATCAACACCAGCAACCTGCAGAACAGGAGCTGGGTCAGGAGAATATTTACCACTCAGTTTCCTTACTTTTTTCCAGACTGCACTCACAGAGGAAGCAGAGGTGATGGTGGAAACATAATCTCCCCAGAAAGTGAGTTTAGCATCACGGATGACACAGCGAGTGATCGCACGCTTCTGCTTAAAATCAAGAAGTCTCTCAGTAGTTCTATTATACTGGTACCTGCCCCACATAGTGCGTTTCAAACATACTGCACGAGCACAAGCAGGAGACCACCAAGGCATGCATTTCTGAGAATGCCTGCCCAAGGCTTGGGTATAGAATGAGAAGCTGTGGTTAAAACTAAGGATGAGAAGAGGTGTAAAAAACTCATCAATAGAGGATGAACAAGGAGCCTCACTAAAAACAGATAGTTGTGAGTGAAGGTCCCAATTTGTCCAATCAAATTGCCAGCTTGGGTTACAAAAGGTGGTGAATATGAAGGGGAAGTAATTATGACTGGAAAATGATCACATTAAAATCGCCAAGTAACAGAAGTGGTGGCGGTAATGACGAAACAAGAAAGGCAATATCCAGAATAGATAATGCAGGAGAAGGAGAGAGATACAAAGAACAAAGTGTATACCACCTTTTCAGGTGGATATGGGCTGCTGTGTAATGCAGCTAAGTATGAACAAATAGCCGATGGTACGGCAGATCAGTGCATAGAAGAAGGGCACTTTCGTTAAAGGTCTCATCGGGAAAAAGAAATCTGAAAATACAATAAATTATAGCCTGAGATGGGATAGATAACAGCAAAGTGTAGTTTGGTTCTCGTAAGCAAACACCAAAAAGGGGAAAATTGGGAAAGCAACGCCCTGAAGCTCACCCCGATTACCCCTGAGGCCGCATATATTCCACTGCAAATAGGCCATGATTGACAACGATAAAGATACTAGAAATCCACAGGTAAGGATATTTATGGACTAGAGGGGTTAGAAAGTGCATATGCGTGCAGCGGAAAACGTTAAAGCAGCGAAGGAAGGGTGCACTGTTAAAAAAAGGAGATGTGCAGATGGAGAAGAGGAAAGAGAAGGAACAGAGGTGGATCAGTGTCCATTGATGGTTTGGTCTCTGCAATATTTTAAACGAGATTGCTTCAAGTTTTTCGGAGTTCAGAGACGTCGTAGGGGAGACAACATTGGAGATGGAAGAGGAGGAGTTTGAGTAAAGATCGAAACTGTAATATACTGTAACAAAGGTAGAGGGGCGAAAGGTGGAGGGAACTGGAGAAGTGTGGGGGGGAAACCAAAGAGGTAGAAACCTGGAGGTGCAGAAGAGAAGAAACTTGGGAGGGGGACGGGGAAGGAAGGCACAGTCCCAAGGGGAAAGGATGAACCTCCAAACTTGTAACAGAGCCAGTAAAAAGGGAAGGGACCCAGATACAGAGACCGGAAGATAAAATGTGGAGGTGGATGAAGGGAAGTTTGGGTTTAAAAGGGAAATTTTTTGGACTTCTGAGAAGTAGAGGGACGATTGGGGGGAGGTGTCTTATGATGTCTTGTTGATACCGGGTTTGTGAGGAGAACACAAAGTGAGAACAGACTGAGGTGTTGAAGTAGGGATGTCTGAGCATAGACAGAAAAAAGAATTAGATACAGAGTGACTAGGGGACTGGCAACCGCAAAGAGGTTGCAGAAGATGGACCCCAGAAGTGGGGACGTTTTGAAACATGAGAATAAGAAACACAGGGTAGTCTCCCTTGGAGGCAGAGATGAGAAACTGCCATAGTGTAAGTGAGACCTTCTGCCTCTTTGAGGCAATGAATTTCCCGCTCATTAAGTACACCTGGGAACGGCGAGAGTATGAAGGGTGAGCCTCATGACAATTAAGGCAAAGGAGGTCGACTGCAAGACGTATTAGAATGGTCTACCTGTTTGCAGTGTGGGGAAATCACTTCCTAACTTGTAAAACCCTGTCCTGCTACATAAACAGAGGATGGTAGTTCACGGCTGCAAAAGTTAAATGAGCCCGCGGCAGGAACATAAGTGCCTACCTTGAGAATTGGGAATCTTGGAGTTCCAGTTCTTCGAGAATGTCATTTCCACATGTCTGGAAATTCTGTTTGGACTATGGTATGGGGCAGAATAACTGTACCACTACAAGAATTGAGGGAATGATGTTTTTGAAGTGATAGGAATAGTAATGGATATGTGAAAGAATAGAAAGATTATGAGCTTGGGTAAAATTCTGGACTCTGATGATGCACCATACCACTCTCAAGAGCATGAAATTAAATATCTCTACCCAAAATGGTGAAGGAGTGCGTTGCTAATACAGTGGGCCCCCGGTTAACGATATTTTTTCACTCCAGAAGTATGTTTTAGGGGCCAGTACCCGACCGAATTTGTTCCCATAAGAAATATTGGAAGTAGATTAGTCCATTTCAGACCCCCAAACATACACGTACAAACGCACTTACATAAATACACTTACATAATGGTCACATTCGGAGGGAATCATTATGCGGGGGTCCACTGTACTATGGTCAGAAAGAAGGAGTAGAAGAAGTCCATCTTAAAGAAAAGAATTTAGTCCATTGTGTGATCCAAAACGAGTGTGGAGAGGGAGTGCATGATATGTCGGTCTTTTCCGATAGAATGAGAAGGAAATGAAGTAACAAACATCAGGAGATTGTCGTTGGCATTTAGAAGTAGGACCAGAGTTGGGCTGATGTGGGATGGGCTGGCGATTCAAATCACCGCATCGTAAAGGGGGAAGGCAGGAAGCATAGTCAAAGGAGAGCAGGAGTTTAGACAAATCGAAGGAGTCAGTCGAAACACCAGCACCTGAAGCGGTGATGAAAACCACCAGCAAGAGGTACAGGAGCCTTAGGAGTGTCCAAAGAGTGGTCAAAAATGAGGCGAGGTCAGAACAGGGTGCAGTAACAATAAGGGGCCCAGGGGTAGGGGTCAAAGAATTTGGGACTCCATGGTTAGGTTACTTCTTTCTTTTTTTTTAAGAAAAGAAAGAAGAAAAGAAAATAAAAATAAAAAAAGAATAAAAAAAGGGGGACCAGAGGGATAGTTTCCTAGGAGGAATGAAAGGGGCCAGAAATCTCCCTCCACACCCAAGAGGACCTCAGCACCGCAAGTAGCACAGATGCAGCATGGAACCCATGATATACCCTACCCTTCATGCCAGTAAACCAGCAATCCAGGATAGCAACCTCACATCTGCTGAGCTACCTTGGTGGACAAAAGAGAGGGTAGCCGGATATCCTCCACAAAGCATATCTCCTTCGGCCACCACCCCCGGAATCCGAAAGGTAGCTTCCAGAGATACACTTGTTGCCTGAAAGACACCCAAAGCCACCCTCAGGGATACCGGAGAGGGATCAGGGCATCCCCAGGTGATCCAGATTGCACAGCAAACTACGTCACCGCCAAGAACCTCAACGGAATGGGATGGACCCCGGAACCCTTTCCTCTACCTAGGAACTAGTGCACCTGTGGGAAAAATCCCAAAGGCCAAAAAGAGGAAGGGCAAAAGGGAGGGGTGGGGAGAATGAGGAGGAAGAAGAAAGGTAAAAAGGGGAGGATGGGGAGGATAGGATAGGGAAAGGGGGATTGGGGGGTAGTTAGGTTCGGTCTGAGGAAGGAGACCGACAGGTCTAATTCCTCAGACCAAGAGCCTCTTCACCACTCCAAGGAGCCCTCCTTGAAGAGGAAGGGCATTAGAAGTGTCCGAAGAGTGGTCATAAAAGAGGCAGGGTCAGAACTGGGTGCGATATCATGGATTGCAGTTCATGGATTGGGGACTACAAGGTTAGATCACTTCTTTCTGTTTAGTAAACAATGAAAGAAGGAAAGAAATAAAGGGGGGGGAAACATGGAGGAATAACTCCTTGGAGGCAAAAAAGGGCTGTAAATGCCCCTCCACGCCCAAGAGAACCTAAGCACTGCAAGTAGTGCAGATGCGGCATGGAACCCGTGCCATTCCCTACCCTTCATGCCAGTAAACCAGCAATTCAGGATAGCAACCTCACATCTACTGAGCCATCTAGGTGGACAAAAGAGAGGGCAGCTGGACACCCGCCACAAAGCATACCTCCTTTGGCTATCACCCCCTGGAATCTGACAGGCAGCCTCCAGAGATACACTCGTCACCCAAAAGACACCCAAAGCCACCCCCTAGGAGACCGGAGAGAGATTGGGACATTCCCAGGTGATCTAGATTCCATGGCAATCTACACCACTGCCAAGAACCTAATGGAATGGGATGGACCCTGGTGTTCTACCCACTACCTAGATTGCCTGTGGGAAGAATCCCATAAAAGAAACACTACCTGTTTATAAATTCAAGTCTCTTCTCAAAGATCACTTACTCACCCAAAACCAAATAAATACTGAATAACTGAACCTTATAAATTGTATATCTTAAATGTTTCTCACAATTATATCACATAAATGTTAAACCTAAAACCCAATCTAACTTTATTATTTTTTAAATACACTACCTAACAGAATACTCCATTCTACTGAATGTACAACAATGCATACAACCATATGACCTGTCTTTGTAATACTCACTTGTGCTTTATAGTAATCTGTTTACATTAAAGTTTTATCACTGATATCATCATTGCTTAGTTAATCTTAAGTTAATTTTAAGCCAGCCCGTAATGCTATGCATAGTATAAGTGGCTTTGGCATGCTGCTCTTATCTGTATTTTTTGTACCTCTGTATGTGTGCTCAAATTTCTAAATAAATAAATAAATAAATAAATAAATAAATAAATAAATAGGTGGAAAAGAGGAAAGGAATAGAGGAGGGATGGGGAGGAGGTGGAAAGGGAAAAAGGGAGGATGGGATAGGGAAGGGGGCATTGGAGGGTAATTAGGCTCAGTCTGAAGGAGATCAAAAGGTCTAATTCCTCAAACCAAGAGCCTCTTCACCACCAAGGAGCCCCCCCTTGAAGAGGTTCTAGTGAGTACAGGTTTAGGAACTTCAAGCATTCCCGGTAATTGATATGGTTTATCGCAGCAAAGTGAAAAGTAATGTGAAGGACCTGGGAGTGATAATGTCAGAGGATCTCGCCTTCAAAGACCACAACAATCTATCTACTGCATCTATTAAGAAAATGATAGGATGGAAAATGAGAACCTTCAAAACTAGGGACACCAAGCTATGATGATTCTTTTCAAATTGCTTGTTCTCTCTAGGCTCGAATACTGCTGTACACTAAGTGTACTGGTGCTGCCTAGTTTACCTCAGTGTACTGGTGCTGCCTAGTTTACCTTAGTGTACTGGTGCTGCCTAGTTTACCTTAGTGTACTTGTGCTGCCTAGTTTATCTTAAAGTACTTGTGCTGCCTAGTTTACCTTGGTGTACTGGTTGTGGAAAATAATTTCCCAAAATTATGCTGTATAAATAAACCTGATTAAAAGTGTATTTTAAAGAAGTGAACCAACAGGGAAGCTCTGCGCCTGTGCTGATGAGCGGGGGGAAGAGCCGCCATGTTTTGAATTGTGCCAAGACAAATGTTAGTGAAAATTGGAAGAATTTTCGTCACTCTAGAGGTTATATTGGGCTTAAACCTCTGAAATAGGAGCCAAAATTGTTGGAATTGCAGTCCTGCATAACGTGAGAATTCAGGCAACTGGATAGGACTCCATAATTAGATGAAAACAGGATATTAACCCCAGCTAAGTCATGTCTATATATTTACGTTTATAGTTCTGGCCAGTATTATCATCATAAATTTAGACAGGGGGTTTCTGTATATGACACACAGTAATCTCCACACTAATTGGTGAGTGTTATGATTATAAATTCTCCTTCTGTTAAAAAATGTGTATATGTAATCATTTATCAATCTTAATATACATTCCACATGTTTATATTAATGTTTACCATCATTCATGGTAATGTATATTTCATTTGCAATTACTATAGGTCTAGAGCAACTTGTGGATATGAAAGTCGTAGGTATTGAAGCGGGACATTTTTTGAGACCTAGGTGTCCTAAAATTCCTACTTGTCTATGTAACTTAGATAAATAATAATCAGGCGACTGGACAATTGTTGGACAATTCCAACAATTTCGGCTCCTATTTGAGAGGTTTAAGCCCAATATAACCTCTAGAGCGATGAAAATTCTTCTGATTTCACTGACGTTTTTCTTGGCTCATTCAAAAATGTGGCGACCCTGGTTCCAACAACGCTTCTCTCTGTCACAGGTTCAATTTTCTATTTACAAATTAATTTTTATTAACTACAATATAGGCCATCAATTTACATATAAAATACTGTATTTTCAGAAAATACATGTTTTCCACACTGTGGCCGGGTGGAGTTCGTTGCTAAATGACTCAAATTGCTCATTTGGCAATGGTGGAGGACCTGGGTACATATAGGATCTGGTATCCACACGGTGACATATTACACAAGATATAATCACCCTTTTTACACTTTGCCATCCTTGTGGAATCCAGAAAGTTTCCCTAATACAATTTAAGGTATCTTGTACCACACCATGCATTATAATTTTATGGGCATTTAAAATAATTAAATTTGTTAGATGATGAGTTTTGGGCAGTAAGATAGGGTGTTTAGCATAATCACCCAATTCAGCATTTTGTAAACTACCTCTGCACCTAATTACATTGTTCTCTAAATTAAGCCCCAATTTCTATTACCTGGAGTTTACCTGGAGAGAGTTCCGGGGGTCAACGCCCCCGCGGCCCGGTCTGAGACCAGGCCTCCTGGTGGATCAGAGCCTGATCAATCAGGCTGTTGCTGCTGGCTGCACGCAAACCAACATACGAGCCACAGCCCGGCTGATCCGGAACTGACTTTAGGTGCTTGTCCAGTGCCAGCTTGAAGACTGCCAGGGGTCTGTTGGTAATCCCCCTTATGTGTGCTGGGAGGCAGTTGAACAGTCTCGGTCCCCTGACACTTATTGTATGGTCTCTTAACGTGCTAGTGACACCCTGCTTTTCATTGGGGGGATGGTGCATCGTCTGCCAAGTCTTTTGCTTTCGTAGTGGGTGATTTTCGTGTGCAAGTTCGGTACTAGTCCCTCTAGGATTTTCCAGGTGTATATAATCATGTATCTCTCCCTCCTGCGTTCCAGGGAATACAGGTTTAGGAACCTCAAGCGCTCCCAATAATTGAGGTGTTTTATCTCCGTTATGCGCGCCGTGAAAGTTCTCTGTACATTTTCTAGGTCGGCAATTTCACCTGCCTTGAAAGGTGCTGTTAGTGTGCAGCAATATTCCAGCCTAGATAGAACAAGTGACCTGAAGAGTGTCATCAGGGGCTTGGCCTCCCTAGTTTTGAAGGTTCTCATTATCCATCCTGTCATTTTTCTAGCAGATGCGATTGATACAGTGTTATGGTCCTTGGAGGTGAGATCCTCCGACATGATCACTCCCAGGTCTTTGACGTTGGTGTTTCGCTCTATTTTGTGGCCAGAATTTGTTTTGTACTCTGATGAAGATTTAATTTCCTCATGTTTACCATATCTGAGTAATTGAAATTTCTCATCGTTGAACTTCATATTGTTTTCTGCAGCCCACTGAAAGATTTGGTTGATGTCTGCCTGGAGCTTTGCAGTGTCTGCAATGGAAGACACTGTCATGCAGATTCGGTGTCATCTGCAAAGGAAGACACGGTGCTGTGGCTGACATCCTTGTCTATGTCGGATATAAGGATGAGGAACAAGATGGGAGCGAGTACTGTGCCTTGTGGAACAGAGCTTTTCACCGTAGCTGCCTCGGACTTTACTCTGTTGACGACTACTCTCTGTGTTCTGTTAGTGAGGAAATTATAGATCCATCGACCGACTTTTCCTGTTATTCCTTTAGCACGCATTTTGTGCGCTATTACGCCATGGTCACACTTGTCGAAGGCTTTTGCAAAGTCTGTATATATTACATCTGCATTCTTTTTGTCTTCTAGTGCATTTAGGACCTTGTCGTAGTGGTCCAATAGTTGAGACAGACAGGAGCGACCTGTTCTAAACCCATGTTGCCCTGGGTTGTGTAACTGATGGGTTTCTAGATGCGTGGTGATCTTGCTTCTTAGGAACCTTTCACAATTTTTCTTTCCATTATCAATTTAATCTCATTTCCATAGATTACTTCTTGTACCCTCTTTATCCAATATTCAAGAGGATGTAAAAACTTATATGAGATATTCATTTTGTTTAGAAATTTAAACACCAACTTAGTTACATTGATTAGTTTGGGTAAAGAAGAATACCTATTTATATAAATGGCTAAGGAAGGAGAAACTATTGGAGCGGTGGTCACAGTAATTTCAACAGGAGCAATATACACCTTTTGTACAGGCCAATTAGCTTTATTTACAAACCAACTCGGTCCTTTAAACCACAATACAGTGTCTACAAATTTAGCATGAGTTAAACCTCGAGACAAGAAATCAGCTGGATTCTCCTCACCAGGTATATGATTAAATGTTAACATATGCTGACCCAAACTATTATACTTCTCTTGCATCTGATTAATTTCAGCGACTCTGTTTTGTATGTACACAATTTTACTGTTTCCATTACGAATCCATTGTAAGGATACCTCATTAACAAACTAAATACAGTGTCGATAATATTT
>NC_069486.1:17902222-17952900 GCF_026875155.1 Cherax quadricarinatus | reverse complement strand
AATTTTTGTGATGAAACACAGGCCTATAGCCAAGTGGGCACGGAGGCTCCGTAGAGGAACGACGTGAATAGTTGAGGAGTCTTTCATGAGGGGTTGCATTAGTAGCTGTGCACAGCAGTGATCTAATAGAGTGAAGAGCATCAGGTAGGACAGTTTGCAGTGTTGAATAGGTAGATTGCGCGACTTCAGTGTCATTGTAACTGCCTTCCATATAGTACCATTGAACCGCTCCACTTGACCATTGCCTTGAGGGTTGTAGCTTGTTGTTCTGCTGCAGGCAATACCTTTGCTAGCCAAAAACTCCTGAAGTTCGTTACTCATGAACGAGGATCCCCTGTCTGAATGGATATAAGCTGGCATACCAAAAATAGAGAACAACTGTGAAAGACAACTAATAACAGTTGAAGCAGCCATATTTGCACAGGGAATACAAAGGGAAACCTTGAATATTCATCTACTATGTTAAGGAAATACCTATTCTGATTTGTGCTTGGTAGAGGTCCTTTGAAATCTATATTCAATCTTTCGAAAGGCTGGGTGGATTTTATGAGATGAGTCTTCTCTGGCTGAAGAAAGTTTGGCTTGCACTCTGCACATACTCTGCATGCTCTGATCACTTGTCGCACATCTTCCACTGAGTAGGGCATGTTCTTTGATTTGACAAAATGGTACAGGCGTGTAACTCCTGGGTGACACAAAGCCTTGTGGAGAGCTGAGAGTGATTGCAAATCATGACATGCTGCTCCACAGTGGGACCTAGAGAATGCATCAGGTGAGATGTTCTCTTGACCCGGTCAGTACAGAATATCAAAGTCATAACACGATAGTTCCATCCTCCAGCGTAATATCTTGTCATTCTTTATCCTACTTTGTGCTTCTTGTCGAACATATACATCACGGACCGTTGGTCAGTCCTTATGGTGAAATGTCTACCAGTTAAATAATGCCTCCAGTGGCGAACTGCTTCTATGATGGCCTGGGCTTCCTTTTCTACAGCAGCATAACATTTCTCTGATCCTTGAAAAGTTCTCGAAAAGAAGGCTACTGGTAAAAGCATCCTGATGGATTCTTCACAATACTGAGCAGCTGTCACTGCTTGGAAGTGAGGCCATGACACACACCAAACTGTTGTTAAAGATGGTTATAGGAAACGGAGACTGGCTATCGATTACTCTGAGACAATCAACAAATTTACACTTCTTGATGGGTACCCTCTACCTCGAATTGACGATACAGTGAACAAAATTGCTCAGTACTATGTGTTTAGCACAATTGATCTACAGAGTGCCTATCATCAAGTCCCTATAAGGAATGAAGATAAACCATACACAGCGTTTCAGGCTAGTGATGGCCTGTATCAGTTTACCAGAGTCCCTTTTGGAGTCACCAATGGGGTAGCCTGCTTCCAACGAATTATGGATTCACTCATTCAGGAAGAGCAACTCATGGGAACTTACGCATATTTTAGATAATGTTACCATTTGTGGCAAGACCCAGGAGGAACATGATGCAAACCTTGATAAGTTTTTGGAAGCCGCCAAGAAGAAAATATCAGTTACAATGAGGAAAAGTGCACTTTTTCAACTAAAGGCTTAGCATCCTTGGTTATGTAGTGGAGGAGGTTCAATATTCCCAGACCCTGAACGACTACGACCTCTTACGGGAACTTCCAATGCCTCAAGACAAAAAGTCACTCCGAAGAACTCTTGGTCTCTTTGCTTATTACTCACAATGGATCTACAACTATTCAAGTAAAGTCCGCCCATTGAGTGCTACCACATTTCCTGTGACAAAGGAAGCAGAAGCGCTTTCCATACTCTCAAACAGGACATTGAAAACTCAGTAGTTCAAGCCATTGATGAGTCCTACCATTCGAAGTGGAAACGGATGCATCTGACATTGCCATTGCTGCAGTCTTATCTCAGGCAGGACGACCAGTATCACTACAGACGTAAAGGATGAGGTTCAGTGTGGAAATTTATTTGGTCCCTAAAGTTCCACAGGACCGATCCGACATTGCCGTGATGGAACGGCTGAGCTGGATGGCCCTTATACCCACCCAAAACATGAAAGCATTCTCTCTAATCGGCATGGATTGTTGGTAGGCATTTATTTAATTTATAGATTTACTCTTCAGGGAAGGAGTAGGTAGTTTTACTGGTAGTACACTAATATTAGGATTATTGAGACAACTGTAGATGATAATAATGTAGACCTAAGACCTTAACATAGGTAGTAATAGGCTGATAATGTAGGCAAACACTAGGATAAGTTAGCTAGGGAGAACTGGCAGCCCTAGTTTGAACGAAGAGACGAGGGTATGGAAGAGAGACCAGCTCGTTCTTCTTAAGACAGACACCAACTGGACAAGACATGCCATGATCAGCAGACGGCACCCCCCACGTGTCTTCACATCTGAGACCTGGGGAAATCTGGTAGAGGCACCTCGATGTACCGTAGATGACCCCCTCCGTCAGGCCCATACAGTAAGACAAGACATCCTTTATGTCATAGATTTCTGGCCAGTGTCTGGGGAGATTGTGAGTGAGTTGTTCTGTGGGTCCGGTGTGCAACAGGCAGAGCATGCCCAGTAAGTACCAGTGTCTCAGAGCAGTCTGGAAGCTAGTGTCTGAGTCTGCATAGTTATACTAGGGGATACATACCCTCTTGGATATAGGAATTTCTGAGGTGCATGCAGGACACTAATAACGATTGAATATTGCAGGAATTTAAGGCTCCGGTTGCACGTGGTTTCTGAGGGAAAGTCCAGAGGGGCTAAGGCTAAGCTTAGGGAAGTTGAAGATCAGGATATATGCTGCAACACTAAGTAAGTTAGTCCTTTATACGTGCATGCAGGCGAGTTTCTTGCAACATCAATCATTTGTGAAAATCTGTCCTATAAGCCACTTGTGAGGCTAAGGTACCCACCTCAGAGCTCGGTGTCAACAGAGTTTGCCAGGGTAGGCGACTCACTTGGAGGCAGTCCACACAAATTTTCACAAAAAGTGGTCCTTCGAAAACCGTGATGTGGAATAGCTAGGTTAAGCTATCATAGCTAGGCCACAGTTAGGAACCAGTTTAAAAGTTAGGTTAAGTTAGCACACCTAGGTCAAAGTTACACAGAGGCTAGGCCAAGCTGACTATACACAGAAGTTGTTATTTGCAGTAATTTACAGGCAGGCCAGGTAGGCTAGTGAAGCTTGTGAATTTAATTATTTACAGTGATTACAAGTAATCCAGAGTAGGAGACTTGTGTGTTAATTACTTACAGTGGATTTGCAAGGTAGCCACAGTTAGGCTAGGCTTGTGCAATATTTACAAAAGTTATAGTAGCTAGGACAGATTTAACCTAGTTATTATTTACAGGGAGTTATAAAGCCAGGTTTAAGCTCTAGCACACTAGCTAGGTTAGGATTTACCTTATCCAACCATCCATGCTAGACATAGTAAGCTGGGCACAGTTAGGCCAAGCAGTTTACATACATTATTTATTTACTGTTTCACAAGTTGAATTGTTGAATTTATTTGTGTTAACCAAGTGATTTTAATTTGTATACTGCATTTTTTATTGTGTGATTTTCATTGTCTTTGATTCATTTTAATGTGGGGTTTGTGAATTGTACCTGAGACTAGGTTAAGTCCTGTAATTATTTGCTGGCATTGTACAGGAAAGTGCTAGGTTAAGCTTTCACATCGATACATATTTTGATTGGGATTTGAGAGCTAACAGTGTACATTTTAAGTCAGAGTATAGTCAATATAACAAAGGGAATTGTTAAGCTTGTTGAAAAGCCTTAAGACTCGTTCATTCTTGCCTAATACCGCTTATGCTGTGGGGTGGGCTAATTGAAGTACAAATTAGTACCGTGATCTTAACTAAACCGCAACTATGGTAGGTGAAGATGTAGTACCAGCTGTCCCAGCTCTAAGTCAATTAAAGCGGTCTATGGGAGCCTATAAGGGGCGCCTGAGCAAAGCATGTGAGGAGTGTCATACGGTCAGGCAAGATCAAGACGTAGACTGGGAGGAGCTAGAGAGTTGCCTGAAACCTTTGGAGCAAAGACTGGAGGCCCTTGAGAGATCATTTATCCTTTATGAGACAGAGGCCTATATTACAGGCGAGTCTGAATATACAGTCGAAGTAAGATAAGGATAAGATAAGATTTCGTTCGGATTTTTAAACCCTGGAGGGTTAGCCACCCAGGATAACCCAAGAAAGTCAGTGCGTCATCGGGGTCCTTAATCTTGTCCCCCAGGATGCGACCCACACCAGTCGACTAACACCCAGGTACCTATTTGCTGCTAGGTGAACAGGACAACAGGTGTAAGGAACGTGTCGAAATGTTTCCACCCGCCGGGAATCGAAACCGGGCCCTCCGTGTGTGAGGCGGGGAGCTTTAGCCACCAGGCCACCGGGCCACATGGCGAACGAAGGGCAGAGTGTAGAGCAGAGATGAGACTCTGCAGGCAGTTAATAAAGACTTTGAAGGCTGGTACAGCAGGGGGAGCAAATGTTTCAAGGAACATGAACAACAGCACGCCTGTTAATGTGTTGCCCAGATTGCCCCAGTTGAATTTACCAACGTTCGACGGAACCTTAACAGAGTACATTGCTTTCTGGGATCAGTTTAAAGCCCAGATAGATGACAGAGACGATTTGTCAGATGCCATCAAATTACAATATTTACGTTCACAGCTCAAGGGTAAAGACTTTGGACTTGGTCCGGCATTACCAAACCACCGACACCAATTACCAACATGCCAAAGACCAATTAAAGGACATGTTTGGCAACACTGAGGAGATAAAGGTAGCTATACTTTATAGGTTGTTGGATCTAGATGCTTGTCGCCATGACCGTCAGAGCCTAGAGAAGTTCCAAATCGAAGTTATGAGTTTGACGAATAGTCTTAAAGATTTACATGATTGGGGTAAGTCGGAATGGTTCATCAGTCAGGTGATTCAGAGGAAACTGGCTGGCACTACAGTGCATGAGTTACACTTAAAATATCAGACGAATAGGTTCACGATACAACAAATCATTGAGGGGTTGGGAGATCTCGTTTCTCATTTGAGTATAGGTGTGAGAGAAGAGTCACCACCATCGCCACATAAAAACCCAGACAGTCACTCTAAGATCTCGAGAGATCAGTCTAAAGCTCGTTACGACTAACGTTGGAGTGTACTATGGTAAGAGGTGTCTAAGGTAAGAACCTCTAAGCAGAACATCAGAGGCACTCATGCCAGAATATGCGTGTTCTGCGAAGGCAAACATGCTAGCACTAGTTGCTCGAGTATATAACACTGAGTAGTAGGCAACAGAGACTAAGGGAGTTGAGACTCTGCTTCAAGTGTTGTGGGGAACACTTTGTGAGAGACTGTGGCACCCAGCTCAGTGAGTGTCGAGTCTGTTGCAAAGGTAAGCACCATACTGCACTATGTCCCAATAATTTAAGGGAACCCAGGCTAGTAGGGATATCTCTCAGGTAGAGATAGAAAGTGAGTCCGAGCCTGAAATGGTAGCCAGCGTGATTAGTGGGAGTGAAGTCTCTAATCTGAGTGAGAATCACGGAGGTGCTGCCCTACCTACAGTCATGGCAAAGGTAGTGAGTGGGCACAGGTCGAAACAACCCGATTATTCTTTGACCCAGGAGCACAAGTATCCTTGATAACAAAGAAGTTGGTGGCTACTAATTAAAGTTGAAGGCCACAAGGAAAGTTAGTATGATGTTGGGAGGGGCTATAAGTCAGGTCCCACCCAAATCTTATGATGTGGTGGATGTCACAGTCAAATTAGGTGGAATCGCAGAGACATTACAGCCTTGGTGGTAGAGACATTACCCACGGCAATTACAGCGAGAGGTCTTGCTGCAGTAGCTAAGCGATTGAAAGACCTTGACGTGAAGCTGGCAGACCAGGGAATTACCACTGACACAGTCAGAAATGTAGGTATCCTGGTGGGAGCCAATCATATAGATGACTTCCTGTCTACACGACGGGACGTTTTAAGGAAGGAATTGGTTTATACAGATCCCAGTAGGATACATCATAGGTGGCAGGATTCCACCTGAATTCCCTGCCACGCCAGATAGAGGAGAAGCTGTCCCCATGATAGCTGGGGGAGTAGTGATAATGAATACCAGTATACACGATGAACTGCCAGGGAGGCTGATCCAGGTAGGGAGTGACGAACACTCGGCACCTTGGAAAAACACTTTTACAGGGTACGTAAAGAGGGAGATAGAATTGCCATTAAATCCAGGGAACCTCGTAACAGTGGAGGAAAGGCTACAAGGCATGTGGGCCACTGGTGGGAAAGTACGGAGCCACTCAGTCAAGGCTTAGACATACGAAAGACGTTAAAGTTAAAAGTAAAGGGCGCTAAGACCACCGGAACCAACAAGTTTATACCCCCAGAGGTCCACACAGGGGAAACTGGATGGTTGAAGTTAGACCGGAGTCTGTTTGACAAGAGTGGCCGGATGGCACTCGTGTCCAGGGTCCACTGGGGGCTCGCGGAAGGTGAACTTGATTTAGACTTAGCGCCTACCTTCGCCGGCGGGAGGATGTGGAAAATTTATTTGGTCCCTAAAGTTCCACAAGACCGATCCGACATTGCCGTGATGGAAAGGCTGAGCTGGATGGCCCTTATACCCCACCCAAACATGAAAGCATTCTCTCTAATCAGCATGGATTGTTGGTAGGCATTTATTTAATTTATAGATTTACTCTTCAGGGAAGGAGTAGGTAGTTTTACTGGTAGTACACTAAATTTAGGATTATTGAGACAACTGTAGATGATAATAATGTAGACCTAAGACTTAACATAGGTAGTAATAGGCCGATTAATAAAGGCAAACACTAGGATAAGTTAGCTAGGGAGAACTGGCAGCCCTAGTTTGAATGAAGAGACGAGGGTATGGAAGAGAGACCAGCTCGTTCTTCTTAAGACAGGCACCAACTGGACAAGACGTGCCGTGATCAACAGACGGCGCCCCCCCATGTGTTTCACATCTGAGACCTGGGGAAATCTGGTAGAGGCACCTCGATGTACCGTAGATGACCTCCTCCGTCAAGCCCATACAGCTAAGACAGACCTCCACTGTTTCTTGTAGATTTCTGGCTAGTGTCTGGGGAGATTGTGAGTTTAGTTTTATCTGTGGGCCCGGTGAGCAACAGGCAGAGCATGCCCAGTAAGTACCAGTGTCTCAGAGCAGTCTGGAAGCTATTGTCTGAGTCTGCATAGTTATACTAGGGGATATATACCCTCTTGGATATAGGAATTTCTGAGGTGCAGGCAGGACACTAATTACGATTGAATATTGCAGGAATTAAGGCTCCCGGTTGCACGTGGTTTCTGAGGGGAAATCCAAAGGGGCTAAGGCTAAGCTTAGGGAAGTGAAGATCAGGTATATGCTGCAACACAAGTAAGTTAGTCCTTTATACGTGCATGCAGGCGAGTTTCTTGCAACATCAATCATTTGTGAAAATCTGTCCTATAAGCCACTTGTGAGGCTGAGGTACCCACCTCAGAGCTCAGGTGTCAACAGAGTTTGCCAGGGTAGGTGACTCACTGGAGGCAGTCCACACACAAATTTTCACATTCAGTTTCTTATCAGTTTCTCCTTGACCTTTGATCCAAACTTGAAGAGACCTCTAACATAGTTTTGAAAAACTTAAACTTGTCAATGGACCAGTACAAAACTTATTTTGATTCCAAAAGTCGGAAGAGAAGTTTTTAAAGTAGGGGATGAAGTTTTTGTACTTTTGCATATCAAGTCAAATAAATTATTAGTAGAATGGGAAGGTCCACTTAAGTTTTAAAATTTGTGGGAAGGTTGATTACTTCATAGAAGTCAAGGGGAAACCTAGCTTTATCATATCAACATCCTTAAGAATATTACCGAAGAAATTCGGTTAACTGCCTTAATAATACTTTGACCTTAGTTTTTACACATGAAACTTGATGAGAACAACTCCCCCGAAGGAATGTAAGGTGTGCGTATTGACACCTCTAACTTAGGACTATGATAAGAACTACATGACTTGGTGAACTCTTGACACTTGGGCACAACAAACATTATATTTAATGACTTCTTGGCGGATGCACAATAAGATGACATGAATCTACTTCAAGTGTTGAGAAACTTCTCAGAAGTTCTATTGATATTACAGGGTGTTACCTCCACGGTAGTCATAAGATTGACTTACTGACAGACATCTATCAAACGGAAATTACACCAGTTCCAGTTCACCTTCGGGATGTATTGACGAGAGATAAGACAAATTATTAAAACTAAAGATCATTGAAACATTCAGTATTGGCAATTATGCTCACCAGTAGTCATGGTTAAGAAGGAAGATAATTTATAGAATTGTATTGACTTCAGAGGCCTTAATGCTTTAACTCGGTGGGATGCTGAGCCTATGCACTTAATAGATAGCGATCTACACAAATTTTGATTCTTCCTTCTTTTAAGAGATTGATACTTGCACAATGATATCATCTAAGTAATGTTAGATCACTTCTTCTAAGACCAGTACACCGCTTTTCCTACACACCAAGGGACTGATGCAAGTATATGAACTATGCCCTTCGGTTTGGTAATGCCTGTGCTACCTACGGTGAGATGGGATGAGAAAGTTCTGGGTCAAGAAGCCAAAGGTTTCTCTTTCGTTTATTTTGATAAACATGTACGTAATGACTACCACGTGGGCCGCGACATATCCATACTTTAACATCAGTTTTGATTGGTTACGCTCACATGCTCACTGCCAAGCCGAAGAAAAATGCTTCTTGGGTTCTAACAAGTTACTTTCTAATAACTCTCTGCAGCCTCTCCCCAGTAGATCATGCTTTATTAGAATTTAAAATTCCCCAAAACCACAGAAGTCATGTGTAGTTTCTTGGTTCTGTAAATTTTTATGAACATGGTTTATCCCAATAACCTTACTGATCTTACAGGCTCCTTATCCGGCGTCCTTAAAAAGTCTGTGAAGGGAACCTCTTGAACTTTTTCGACATAGCTCGGGAAAAGTTTATATGAGCATTAAAAATATCTTCTTGAAAGACCCTATACTTTAGATTCATAGATATTTAATAAAATTTTGTTCTAAGAGCTTTTGCCTCCAATAACTGGTTAGGTGCAGTGTTACTCAATAACCATGATGGTACTCCCTTCCCTGTATGCTTGACTAAGCTGGAAAACTCCTTCCCGCGAAACGAGATACTCCAACATAGTAAATGGAATGTTTGCCCTTGTGTGGGGTACTCTCAATCTTAAATTTTATTTACTGGAAAAGGAATTCATTTAGAAAATAGATCACAAACCTTGATATTACCTAGAAACTTTTAAGGGAACCAACAGTCACCTATTGAGGTGGACACCCCCCCCCCCCTTGGTCTCAAGCTTTTAAGTTTCCAATATTGTGTATATCAATGGATATTCAATTATTTCTCTGACTCGCGTTAAGTCATGACAGTCAGTAGATGATTTGTGCTTACGAGACTTCCATGTGTTAGAGGCTTTTCCTCCGCTAATCTTTCTTATTACTCCCTTGACTATAGTCTTGGTATGGGGGGTGTGAGGGAAGTTCAACAGATGGAGTATCGAGCAAGTATATGGTACCAATAGTTTGATTGCCGGCTACTTGTTAAGGTAGGGGAAATCTAGCTCCCCACTTTCCCCCTTTGTCCCCCTCCCGACCAGTGATCGTTTGATTGCCGGCTGCTTGCTAAGCGTAGGGTAAGTCTAGCTCCAGGCTATCCCCCTTCCTTCATTCCCTACCCCCCCGAAAGGTGATGTGTGGGGCTCCGGCAAAACAGTAATAATAATATCACAGCTCCCAGCTACTACTGTGAGTCCACGTCTGGCTCATATTCTAATGGACTTAATTGGTTGAAGCTTCACTTTTGCCAATATTAAACTTAGTTCTTTAAGTCTTGTTATGTTAAAAGTCTTAATAATCACCACGTCTTTTAGGTATTGTATTATATGGAGGAGTGATTTCTTAAGCAGGTGGGTACTGTCTCTCTTTCCAGCTTGGAATGACTGAAATGGTCTATTGGGTCACCCTGCCTACCAACGAGAGAATTGATGGAGACAGACTAAAGTCCTGAGACGTCCATGTTGGATTCTACCTACCTGTTATGTAGCAGGACACAGACATAACCCTTAATCATAGCAGTGGTAACGAACAAGCTTCCTGTCAATATGGATTAATTATCACGGCTATAGACTGTGGAGAAGAGCCGGTGGGTTGTCACCAAACTGCGTGGGAATGACCCCCCTTCATCAGCTATTGGCTACGATTTCAACACCACCGCCCCAGTGTCACTAACACCAGACGCCCCAGTATCATTGTTATATATATATAATTAGTGTTGAGTTCAAATGTCATTTTTTTCATTATTTTTCATTTTTCTTTCAAACAGGATATACTCATGTTTCAATGTTTTTTGTTTGCTTTAATAAATAATAAAGTTTTTAGCTTTGTGAATTATTTCTTTTTTCTTATTATTGATTTTCCTGACGGAGGAGCCAGCCTTGGTAATACTGTCTGTAAGTTGTTACAGTATGGTGAGCCTTCCATGTAAATGACCTCGTATGCGCTGTCTGGAAACCACTGCTGCGAATATGATGCTGTCAGAAGATTTAGAGCCATTGTGTACACGCAATTGAATGAGAATGAGAGTGCGAAGTGGTCAAGAAGAGAGGCGGGAAGCTACCGTAGGCAGTTGGGCTTTTGAGCAAAGGGATGAGAAGAACAGATCGAATATGCTGGAAACTTCCAGGGGAGTACACGGAAAAGTGAGATGCTACTTGAAGCATATAAAGGCTGAATGAGAGAAGACAAGAGCGAATGTAGGCAAAAAAGAGAAGGAGTAGCTAACACGGGGCGGCAATCAAAATAGGATATCTACTTATATCAGTGTCCATTTTAGTGCAGGATTGTGAGATTGTGAGAGCCACACATAGTAGGAAGGCAATGGGCATCACGGCGATCAGACAAGGACGGATCATTTCACTTATGTAGAGGCTCTCACAGGGGGAAGAGCGAAAAGCACCAAGGCATAATACGTAATCCTTGGTGATGCTGGGGGTTAAGGCTAGAGAGAGTAGCAGGAGAGCCGCTGAATAGATTGGTCACCATAATCGAGTTTCGATTAAAATGAGGGCTGAATGAGGTGAAGGAGAGTTTGACGATCTGTCCCCATGGAAAGATGAGCAAGGCTCTTAAGAAGAAAAAAAGTTCAGCCGGCTGTGACAAGTTGTTTAGAGGAGGTATTGGGGGTTTCCCAGGATAACCTATGGTCTCAAAAGTGAAGGCTAGGGAAGCCTGACTGTATCACATTCAGGGCATACGGGAGGCCATAGAGGTACAAAGGATGATTCTGAGTTGGAGGAGCATCT
Source organism: Cherax quadricarinatus (assembly GCF_026875155.1). Lineage (NCBI taxonomy): Eukaryota > Metazoa > Arthropoda > Malacostraca > Decapoda > Parastacidae > Cherax > Cherax quadricarinatus. The sequence continues at coordinate 17,941,488 of NC_069486.1, read as the reverse complement.
TGTGAAAGTAATTTAGTGACTTTTGGTAATGGAAAATTTAAACCATGCGTGGTGGCCCAATTGGATACTTGTCTTACCGCATGTTGGAGAGAAACTGTAATGGAGGGTCAATCAGCACTGACAAGCAATAGCGAAGTCATCAACATAGACGTGATGACCAAATACTGGGATGGAAGAACAGAGACCAAATCACTTTATAGCAAGGAGAAAAAGTGTTGGTACTCAGAACACATCCCTGAGGGACACCTTCAGCTTGGACAAAGTCCAGAGAGAAGCACTTATTGACATGGAACACAGAACTGTCGGTCAGTTTAAAAGATCTTTAAGGAAATAGCAGGTTGCCTCAGAGGCCTAAGAGTGGGCTTGGGCCACAAAATTTCTATACCTCCATGTTGTGTCATATGCCTTCTCAAGGCCAAAAAATAGGCAGTATCGAGTGGTTATTAACAAAGGCATTGTGAACATACATATCCAAATGTAGGTACAGGGGGTCTATGGTGAACATCCCTTAGAAAGCCATATTGACGAGGGAGAGACGTTGGTGTGCTCTCTAAATACCACATTAAATGTTTTTACCGACGATCACATCACTTTGCGAACGGCACTGGGGATATAAAACGAGCGATGGGATGATAGTGCGGAGGCGCATCATGGTCCCGATAGTACCTGAGTTTGCAGAAAGGACGAGAACTATCTGGCAAGATTTCCACAGATGTGGAAGCAAACTCCTTGTGAACAAATAAGATGAAAAGGCATAAGAGACGGTAAGGGCCAACTGATGTCATAAATATTGTAAACATTTGAATATGAATTGTTGTCGGGGCCCAGTGCCGCATGATAGGCTGGCTCGAGAGTGTCTGACTCTTATTCCACCTCGAAGTGTAAATGGCTCATTACACTGTTCTTCTCTGAGAAGAAGAAAAGTCCAAGGGTCGCTAAACTCTCTGGCAGACTCTTGAGGAAAGAGACTGAGAGGCAGAGATGGAGCCCCAGAGAAATACAGACCAGATGATTGCCAATTTTAATGGTAACATCTAGAGGGTTTGCTATATCAACACCAGCAACCTGCAGAACAGGAGCTGGGTCAGGAGAATATTTACCACTCAGTTTCCTTACTTTTTTCCAGACTGCACTCACAGAGGAAGCAGAGGTATGGTGGAAACATAATCTCCCCAGAAAGGAGTTTAGCATCACGGATGACACAGCGAGTGATCGCACGCTTCTGCTTAAAATCAAGAAGTCTCTCAGTAGTTCTATTATACTGGTACCTGCCCCACATAGTGCGTTTCAAACATACTGCACGAGCACAAGCAGGAGACCACCAAGGCATGCATTTCTGAGAATGCCTGCCCAAGGCTTGGGGTATAGAATGAGAAGCTGTGGTTAAAACTAAGGATGAGAAGAGGTGTAAAAATCATCAATAGAGGATGAACAAGGAGCCTCACTAAAAACAGATAGTTGTGAGTGAAGGTCCCAATTTTGTCCAATCAAATTGCCAGCTTGGGTTACAAAGGTGGTGAATATGAAGGGGAAGTAATTATGACTGGAAAATGATCACATTAAAATCGCAAGTAACAGAAGTGGTGGCGGTAATGACGAAAAGAAAGGCAATATCCAGAATAGATAATGCAGGAGAAGGAGTGAGATACAAAGAACAAAGTGTTTTACCACCTATGCAGGTGGATATGGGCTGCTGTGTAATGCAGCTAAGTATGAACAAATAGCCGATGGTACGGCAGATCAGTGCATAGAAGAAGGGCACTTTCGTTAAAGGTCTTCATCAGGAAAAGAATCTGAAGAATACAATAAATTATAGCCTGAGATGGGGGTAGATAACAGCAGAGTGTAGTTTTGGTTCTCGTAAGCAAACACCAACAGAGGAAAATTGGGAAAGCAACGTCTGAAGCTCACCCGATTACCCTGAGGCCGCATATATTCCACTGCAAATAGGCCATGATTGACAACGATAAAGATACTAGAAATCCACAGGTAAGGATACTTATGGACTAGAGGGGTTAGGAAAGTGCATATGCTGTGGCAGCGGAAAACGTTAAAGCAGCGAAGGAATGGTGCACTGTTAAGAAAGGAGATGTGCAGATGGAGAAGAGGAAAGAGAAGGAACAGAGGGTGGATCAGTGTCCATTGATGGTTTGGTCTCTGCAATATATTACGAGATTGCTTCAAGTGTTTCGGAGTTCAGAGACGTCGTATGGGAGACAACATTGGAGATGGAAGGAGGAGGAGTTTGAGTAAAGATCGAAACTGTAATATACTGTACAAAGGTAGAGGGGGCGAAAGGGTGGAGGGAACTGGAGAAAGTGTGGGAGGGACAGAAGAGTAGAAACCTGGGAGGTGCAGAAGAGGAAGAAACTTGGGAGGGGACAGGGAAGGAAGCACAGTGCAAGGAGGAGGTTGAACCTCCAAACTTGTAACAGAGCCAGTGAAAGGGGAAGACCCAGATACAGAGACCGGGAAGATAAAATGTGGAGGTGGATGAAGGAATGATTGGTTAAAGGGGTTTTTTTTGACTTCTGAGAATAGAGGGACGTTTGGGGGGGAGTGTCTTATGATGTCTTTGGGTTAACCCCGGGTTTTTGGGGGGAGAACCAAAGTGAAACAGACTAGGTGGAAGTAGGAGTTAGATAGGACAGCAAAAATTTGATACAGGATGATTGGGGCGGGAACCGCAAAGAGGGTTTCGAAAAGGGACCCCAGAATGGGGGACGTTTTGAAACATAGAATAAAAAACACAGGGTTCTCCTTGGGGCAGAGTGAGAAACTGCCATAGTGTAAGTAGACCTTCTGCCTCTTTGAGGCAATGAATTTCCCCCTCATTTAAGTACACCCGGGGAAAGGGGAGAGATGAAGGGGGAGCCTCATGGCAAAAAGGGAAGAGGAGGTCGACGCAAGACTATTTGAAAGGGCTACCTGTGCAGTGAGGGATCCCTTTCCAATTGTAAACCCAAATTTTTTACATAAAACAAGGGTGTTTCACGGCTGTCAAAATTAAATGACCGCGGCAGGAAATAAATGCCTACCTTGAAAATTGGGGGATCTTTGGGGTTCCTTTTTTCGAGAATGTCATTGCCCCAAAGTTGGAATTCGGGCGGGATGGGGCAAAAAAAAGTACCACTACAAAAATTGAGGGAAATGTTTTTTGAAGTGATAGGGAAAATATGGATTGTGAAAGAATAAAAGATTAGAGCTTGGGGAGAATTCGGACCCGAGATGCACATACCACTCTCAAGAGCATGAAATTAAATATCTCTACCAACATGGTGTAGGAGTGCGTTGCTAATACAGTGGACCCCCGGTTAACGATATTTTTTCACTCCAGAAGTATGTTCAGGTGCCAGTACTGACCGAATTTGTTCCCATAAGAAATATTGTGAAGTAGATTAGTCCATTTCAGACCCCCAAACATACACGTACAAACGCACTTACATAAATACACTTACATAATTGGTCACATTCGGAGGTAATCATTATGCGGGGGTCCACTGTACTATGGTCAGAAAGATAGGAAGTAGAAGAAGTCCATCTTAAAGAAAAGAATTTAGTCCATTGTGTGATCCAAAACTGAGTGTGGAGAGGGAGTGCATGATATGTCGGTCTTTTCCGAGTAGAATGAGAAGGAAATGAAGTAACATCATCAGGAGATTGTCGTTGGCATTTAGAAGTAGGACCAGAGTTGGTCTGATGTGGGATGGGCTGGCGATTCGAAAATCACCGCATCGTAAAGGGAGAGGCAGGAAGCATAGTCAAAGGAGAGCGGAGGTCAGACAAATCGAAGGAGTCAGTCGAAACACCAGCACCTGAAGCGGGTGATGAAAGACCACCAGCAAGAGGTACAGGAGCCTTAGGAGTGTCCAAAGAGTGGTCAAAAGATGAGGCGAGGTCAGAACAGGGTGCAGTAACAATAAGGGGCCCAGGGGTAGTGGGGTCATGAATTTGGGACTCCATGGTTAGGTTACTTCTTTCTTTTTGTTTTTAAGAAAAGAAAGAAGAAAAGAAAATAAAAATAAAAAAAGAATAAAAAAAGGGGGGACCAGGAGGGATAGTTCCTAGGAGGAATGAAAGGGCCAGAAATCTCCCTCCACACCCAAGAGGACCTCAGCACCGCAAGTAGCACAGATGCAGCATGGAACCCATGATATACCCTACCCTTCATGCCAGTAAACCAGCAATCCAGGATAGCAACCTCACATCTGCTGAGCTACCTTGGTGGACAAAAGAGAGGGTAGCCGGATATCCTCCACAAAGCATATCTCCTTCGGCCACCACCCCCGGAATCCGAAAGGTAGCTTCCAGAGATACACTTGTTGCCTGAAAGACACCCAAAGCCACCCTCAGGGATACCGGAGAGGGATCAGGGCATCCCCAGGTGATCCAGATTGCACAGCAAACTACGTCACCGCCAAGAACCTCAACGGAATGGGATGGACCCCGGAACCCTTTCCTCTACCTAGGAACTAGTGCACCTGTGGGAAAAATCCAAAGGCCAAAAAGAGGAAGGGCAAAAGGGAGGGGTGGGGAGAATGAGGAGAAGAAGAAAGGTAAAAGGGGAGGATGGGGAGGATAGGAATAGGGAAAGGGGATTGGGGGGTAGTTAGGTTCGGTCTGAGGAAGGAGACCGACAGGTCTAATTCCTCAGACCAAGAGCCTCTTCACCACTCCAAGGAGCCCTCCTTGAAGAGGAAGGGCATTAGAAGTGTCCGAAGAGTGGTCATAAAAGAGGCAGGGTCAGAACTGGGTGCGATATCATGGATTGCAGTTCATGGATTGGGGACTACAAGGTTAGATCACTTCTTTCTGTTTAGTAACAATGAAAGAAGGAAAGAAATAAAGGGGGGGGAAACATGGAGGAATAACTCCTTGGAGGCAAAAAAGGGCTGTAAATGCCCCTCCACGCCCAAGAGAACCTAAGCACTGCAAGTAGTGCAGATGCGGCATGGAACCCGTGCCATTCCCTACCCTTCATGCCAGTAAACCAGCAATTCAGGATAGCAACCTCACATCTACTGAGCCATCTAGGTGGACAAAAGAGAGGGCAGCTGGACACCGCCACAAAGCATACCTCCTTTGGCTATCACCCCTGGAATCTGACAGGCAGCCTCCAGAGATACACTCGTCACCCAAAAGACACCCAAAGCCACCCCCTAGGAGACCGGAGAGAGATTGGGACATTCCCAGGTGATCTAGATTCCATGGCAATCTACACCACTGCCAAGAACCTAATGGAATGGGATGGACCCTGGTGTTCTACCCATACCTAGATTGCCTGTGGGAAGAATCCCATAAAAGAAACACTACCTGTTTATAAATTCAAGTCTCTTCTCAAAGATCACTTACTCACCCAAAACCAAATAAATACTGAATAACTGAACCTTATAAATTGTATATCTTAAATGTTTCTCACAATTATATCACATAAATGTTAAACTAAAACCCAATCTAACTTTATTATTTTTTAAATACACTACCTAACAGAATACTCCATTCTACTGAATGTACAACAATGCATACAACCATATGACCTGTCTTTGTAATACTCACTTGTGCTTTATAGTAATCTGTTTACATTAAAGTTTTATCACTGATATCATCATTGCTTAGTTAATCTTAAGTTAATTTTAAGCCAGCCCGTAATGCTATGCATAGTATAAGTGGCTTTGGCATGCTGCTCTTATCTGTATTTTTTGTTACCTCTGTATGTGTGCTCAAATTTCTAAATAAATAAATAAATAAATAAATAATAAATAAATAAATAGGTGGAAAAGAGGAAAGGAATAGAGGAGGATGGGGAGGAGGTGGAAAGGGAAAAAGGGAGGATGGGATAGGGAAGGGGGCATTGGAGGGTAATTAGGCTCAGTCTGAAGGAGATCAAAAGGTCTAATTCCTCAAACCAAGAGCCTCTTCACCACCAAGGAGCCCCCCTTGAAGAGGTTCGTGAGTACAGGTTTAGGAACTTCAAGCATTCCCGGTAATTGATATGGTTTATCGCAGCAAAGTGAAAAGTAATGTGAAGGACCTGGGAGTGATAATGTCAGAGGATCTCGCTTCAAAGACCACAACAATCTATCTACTGCATCTATTAAGAAAATGATAGGATGGAAAATGAGAACCTTCAAAACTAGGGACACCAAGCCTATGATGATTCTTTTCAAATTTGCTTGTTCTCTCTAGGCTCGAATACTGCTGTACACTAAGTGTACTGGTGCTGCCTAGTTTACCTTAGTGTACTGGTGCTGCCTAGTTTACCTTAGTGTACTGGTGCTGCCTAGTTTACCTTAGTGTACTGGTGCTGCCTAGTTTACCTTAGTGTACTGGTGCTGCCTAGTTTACCTTGGTGTACTGGTTGTGGAAATAATTTCCCAAATTATGCTGTATAAATAAACCTGATTAAAAGTGTATTTTAAAGAAGTGAACCAACAGGGAAGCTCTGCGCCTGTGCTGATGAGCGGGGGGAAGAGCCGCCATGTTTTGAATTGTGCCAAGACAAATGTTAGTGAAAATTGGAAGAATTTTCGTCACTCTAGAGGTTATATTGGGCTTAAACCTCTGAAATAGGAGCCAAAATTGTTGGAATTGCAGTCCTGCATAACGTGAGAATTCAGGCAACTGGATAGGACTCCATAATTAGATGAAAACAGGATATTAACCCCAGCTAAGTCATGTCTATATATTTACGTTTATAGTTTTTGGCCAGTATTATCATCATAAATTTAGACAGGGGGTTTCTGTATATGACAACACAGTAATCTCCACACTAATTGGTGAGTGTTATGATTATAAATTCTCCTTCTGTTAAAAAATGTGTATATGTAATCATTTATCAATCTTAATATACATTCCACATGTTTATATTAATGTTTACCATCATTCATGGTAATGTATATTTCATTTGCAATTACTATAGGTCTAGAGCAACTTGTGGATATGAAAGTCGTAGGTATTGAAGCGGGACATTTTTTGAGACTAGGTGTCCTAAAATTCCTACTTGTCTATGTAACTTAGATAAATAATAATCAGGCGACTGGACAATTGTTGGACAATTCCAACAATTTCGGCTCCTATTTGAGAGGTTTAAGCCCAATATAAAACCTCTAGAGCGATGAAATTCTTCTGATTTCACTGACGTTTTTCTTGGCTCATTCAAAAATGTGGCGACCCTGGTTCCAACAACGCTTCTCTCTGTCACAGGTTCAATTTTCTATTTACAAATTAATTTTTATTAACTACAATATAGGCCATCAATTTACATATAAAATACTGTTTTTTTCAGAAAATACATGTTTTCCCACACTTGGCCGGGTGGAGTTCGTTGCTAAATGACTCAAATTGCTCATTTGGCAATGGTGGAGGACCTGGGTACATATAGGATCTGGTATCCACACGGTGACATATTACACAAGATATAATCACCCTTTTTACACTTTGCCATCCTTGTGGAATCCAGAAAGTTTCCCTAATACAATTTAAGGTATCTTGTACCACACCATGCATTATAATTTTATGGGCATTTAAAATAATTAAATTTGTTAGATGATGAGTTTTGGGCAGTAAGATAGGGTGTTTAGCATAATCACCCAATTCAGCATTTTGTAAACTACCTCTGCACCTAATTACATTGTTCTCTAAATTAAGCCCCAATTTCTATACCTGGAGTTTACCTGGAGAGAGTTCCGGGGTCAACGCCCCCGCGGCCCGGTCTGAGACCAGGCCTCCTGGTGGATCAGAGCCTGATCAATCAGGCTGTTGCTGCTGGCTGCACGCAAACCAACATACGAGACCACAGCCCGGCTGATCCGGAACTGACTTTAGGTGCTTTGTCCATGCCAGCTTGAAGACTGCCAGGGGTCTGTTGGTAATCCCCCTTATGTGTGCTGGGAGCAGTTGAACAGTCTCGGTCCCCTGACACTTATTGTATGGTCTCTTAACGTGCTAGTGACACCCCTGCTTTTCATTGGGGGGATGGTGCATCGTCTGCCAAGTCTTTTGCTTTCGTAGTGGGTGATTTTCGTGTGCAAGTTCGGTACTAGTCCCTCTAGGATTTTCCAGGTGTATATAATCATGTATCTCTCCCTCCTGCGTTCCAGGGAATACAGGTTTAGGAACCTCAAGCGCTCCCAATAATTGAGGTGTTTTATCTCCGTTATGCGCGCCGTGAAAGTTCTCTCTGTACATTTTCTAGGTCGGCAATTTTCACCTGCCTTGAAAGGTGCTGTTAGTGTGCAGCAATATTCCAGCCTAGATTAGAACAAGTGACCTGAAGAGGGGTCATCATGGGCTTGGCCTCCCTAGTTTTGAAGGTTCTCATTATCCATCCTGTCATTTTTCTAGCAGATGCGATTGATACAGTGTTATGGTCCTTGGAGGTGAGATCCTCCGACATGATCACTCCCAGGTCTTTGACGTTGGTGTTTCGCTCTATTTTGTGGCCAGAATTTGTTTTGTACTCTGATGAAGATTTAATTTCCTCATGTTTACCATATCTGAGTAATTGAAATTTCTCATCGTTAAAACTTCATATTGTTTTCTGCAGCCCACTGAAAGATTTGGGTTTTGATGTCTGCCTGGAGCTTTGCAGTGTCTGCAATGGAAGACACTGTCATGCAGATTCGGGTGTCATCTGCAAAGGAAGACACGGTGCTGTGGCTGACATCCTTGTCTATGTCGGATATAAGGATGAGGAACAAGATGGGAGCGAGTACTGTGCCTTGTGGAACAGAGCTTTTCACCGTAGCTGCCTCGGACTTTACTCTGTTGACGACTACTCTCTGTGTTCTGTTAGTGAGGAAATTATAGATCCATCGACCGACTTTTCCTGTTATTCCTTTAGCACGCATTTTGTGCGCTATTACGCCATGGTCACACTTGTCGAAGGCTTTTGCAAAGTCTGTATATATTACATCTGCATTCTTTTTGTCTTCTAGTGCATTTAGGACCTTGTCGTAGTGGTCCAATAGTTGAGACAGACAGGAGCGACCTGTTCTAAACCCATGTTGCCCTGGGTTGTGTAACTGATGGGTTTCTAGATGCGTGGTGATCTTGCTTCTTAGGAACCTTTCACAATTTTTCTTTCATTATCAATTTAATCTCATTTCCATAGATTACTTCTTGTACCCTCTTTATCCAATATTCAAGAGGATGTAAAAAACTTATATGAGATATTCATTTTGTTTAGAAATTTAAACACCAACTTAGTTACATTGATTAGTTTGGGTAAAGAAGAATACCTATTTATATAAATGGCTAAGGAAGGAGAAACTATTGGAGCGGTGGTCACAGTAATTTCAACAGGAGCAATATACACCTTTTGTACAGGCCAATTAGCTTTATTTACAAACCAACTCGGTCCTTTAAACCACAATACAGTGTCTACAAATTTAGCATGAGTTAAACCTCGAGACAAGAAATCAGCTGGATTCTCCTCACCAGGTATATGATTAAATGTTAACATATGCTGACCAAACTATTATACTTCTCTTGCATCTGATTAATTTCAGCGACTCTGTTTTGTATGTACACAATTTTACTGTTTCCATTACGAATCCATTGTAAGGATACCTCATTAACAAACTAAATACAGTGTCGATAATATTTATCTCACTGCAACTTATTTCTTATATAATTAGCTAATTTGACACCTACATAAATGGCTGTTAGAGAGAAATAACACTATTACACTGAAGGTAAGCAACTGCTCCATACACCAATTTTAACCCGTAAACGGTCCAAACGTACATATAAGTTTTTTCAACATTTGAAAGTATGTAAAAAAAGTATTTCTTCTTTTTGTTTTTCTACATTTGAAAATGTGTCAAAAAACTTTGATCTACTTTTTTTTTTGTTATATTTAAAAATATGTAAAAAAAAAAACTTAGATCAACTTTTGTAGCACTACACATGTGAATGTAGATCTGCTTGGACTGTTTACGGGTTAAAGCATCACAAAAAATGTGGAGTATATTTTTCCGATCTGGATTGGCCACCTGGCATGGGAACTCCAACATTGGATTTTTTTCATAATCACCAATTAATTCATCCCACTTGTTAATGAATTCCTAAGGCAGAGTTTCATCCCAAGCATATTTAAGCTTCCATGCCTCTTGTATTTCTAATTTCCCTCTTATAGTAAGAGGTGACACTAAGCCTAGTGGATCAAAACATTTGGAAACTTCAACAAGTAGAACTCTCTTAGTTAATTTATTGAGAATATTTAAATTATTAGGTTTTACCATTAACAAATCTCTCTCAGTATCCCAAGTTAATCCCAATACATTACTACATTTTGGTACTTCATCTCCAGGGTAATCTTTACATATTTTGTCCTTTAATTTGGATGAATTAATATTCCATTCCCTCAGAGGCATAGTTGCACTTTGCATTATTTTATCAGCCTCTCCTTAAGTCATTAACAGATCCTCTTCAGTTGATGTCACACCCAGGAAATTGTCCACATAAAATTGTTTTCTCATTACTTTACTCAATGGACTTCCCGTTACTCAGTTCACAGAGCTGAGCCTTTAATTGTCCATATGCCATTCTGTAATTAGTGGGCAATTCTGGATGGTTTCGTCTCCACGGAAGTCATACCCAGTATTGCCCAGATTCAAATTTTACATCTCTCAGGTACTGTTCCTGAGTAAAAGAATCATCTGGACTTTCTTCATTTACATTTATTCCAATGCTGTCTAATTCCCACAATTTATGCAGTGCCTCAACACCATCCTCTATTGAAGAATTATACTGTGACACGATTTCATGAGTAAGACACAAAGTGACAGTATTTATATTTTCCTCTAGTCATGCATTATTATTATGAGGAATCCTACCATACATTACATGGCCTCCTGCAGTCTTTATCCTTTACAAAGGAGGCATAATAGTCTCTACCTACCAAAATATTTATTGGGCCTACATAATCACCATTTACACCTGAAGGTGCTAAATTTACATTATGTGAAAGTTTTTCTGTAGCTTTACTAAGCCCTACTGTAGATATTTTCTCTGGAAGTCTATCTACAATTACTGCATTAACACGCTTTTTTCTCATTGCCCAACCTGACATAAACAGTGTCATACAATTGAGCCCTTTTATCTGAGAGAAAACCAGATAATTTTAGAGTTGTAAGATCGCCCATTTGTACTTCCATCCCATTAAGACATTTATGTTTAATGAAAGCACATTGGGATCCCTTGTCTAATAATGCAGTTACATTTTTTATTTATGCCTTTTATCATAAATTTTTACCTGTAACACAGGTGAGGCTACTTCAGCAAAACCATCATTATTAACATTAGCAGCAATTTTTACATTAGCTACTGTTGTGTCAGGATTGTCAACATTATCATTATTATCAACATCATCATATAGGCCCTTACACATGACTATATGGTGTCTTCCTTTGTGACATTGATAACAGTTGTTTAATTTGGCATGACAATCCTTTACATTGTGATTACCTAAACACCTGATACATCTGTCAAGTTCCTCCAATCTTTCAACTTTATCATTCCATGAATAGTATGCATTGCAATTCTTAGAGAAATAAGTACCCTTGCAGAAGAGACAATCTCTCTTTTCTTTGACTGATTTCTTATTAACTGGGCTGCTCTTAGGAGGGTACTTATTCTTCTAACCTTGTGGAGAATCATTATTTCTGATTCCTGCTACTAGATATGTGCCTTCAAAACTCTTTTTAGGAAATGAATTTTGATTTTTAACTTTGGAACAATTTTTCCCCTTGTGAAACTTGACAGATACCTCAGAGTTATTATGTGTTGCATCTTTAAAATGAGTTGGTTGGCTGGTCTGCAACTGAACAATTAATTCTTGTAGACCTAGCCTTATTTCCTCTAGACCAAAATAACCTTTGTGATACTTGTTCAAGATCAATTCAAGTGTCTTACAGCTTAATTTATTTTGTACAATGGCACTCATTAACAAGTCTGATTCATTCAGATTATATTTATTACTGAAAGTTTCGAGAGTGCTCTCCAATTTAACTCTAAACTGCTGTAAACCTTTGAAAGTGTGATCTGGAGATTTTAAATTAACAATGATATTCACTAGATCCAACCTACTTTGTTCTATATTACCATAAGTAACTATCAATAAGTCAACTGCTTCCTTGTAAGAGCCATCTACATTGGGAAAAGCTTGTATGAGCATGTGAGCATCTCCTCTTATCTGGCCTTTGAGGTAAAATAATTTAGTAACACATGGTACATGAATATATAAAGGCAGTAACTGAAAGGAAGACAAGAGTGAATGTAGGCGAAGAGAGAAGGGACAGAGCAAATAGGGGCAGCGAACAAATAATGTCTACTTATATCAGTGACCATTCTATAAATGGAAGGATTACTGAGATTGTGAGAGCGCACATAGTAGCGAAGGCAATGGGCATCATGGCGATCAGAGAAGGATGGAACATTCACTTCTGAATAGAGGCTTTCAACAGGTTAGTTAGTTTAGTTTAATATGTTTATTATGCACCCCATACCCATCCTGTGGGCGGTAGTCAAAAGATTACAGAGGTACATAATTGGTCCAGGGACTGGACTCCAAAGTTTTGATAGCTGAGCAAGTTACAGAGGTAATGAACTCACAATTTACAAAGGTAATGAACTCACAATTTACAAAGGTAATGAACTCACAATTTACAAAGGTAATGAACTCCAGGTAAGTCTGGTCACAATCATGACAAGTTACAAAGGTATTTAAAGATTACAGAGGTACGTAATGGGTCCAGGGACTGGGCCCCCAAAGTTTTGATAGTGAACTGGGTACAAAGGAAATTGACTCACAAGTTACAAAGGTAATGAATTCTGTAGAAATGGTTACTTACCGTTTATACTTTGGCTACAATCATGAACAAATTATAGAGTGATAGCAATTCACATTCCCACACCCGGTCACAACTGTAATGAGTTATTGGTGCAAATATTGATTGTTGAGTCACACACCAACACACACACACACACCACACACACACCCCACACACACCACACGGGACACCACACACACACACACACACAAAACCACAAAACCCCACACACACACACACACACACACACACACACTTTATTTTAAATATCTTATGCACCCCCATACCCATCCTGTGGGCGGTAGTCAAAAGATTACAAAGGTACATAATGGGTCAGTGACTGGACCCCAAAGTTATGATAGCTGAACTAGTTACAAAGGTAATGAACTCCAGGTAGATCTGGTCACTAATCAGGCAAGTTACAGAGGTAATGAATCAGCTTCACTCCTATACATGGTTACAGTCATGAACAAATTACAAAGTAAGAACCACTGATACGTCCACACCTGGTCACAATTGTAATGAGTTATAAATACAAATATTAAGTGGATCATACACCCACACTAGTGCGCGCGCGCACATACACACACGAGGGTGCACGCAGGGACATGTGCACACGAGCGTACAAATATATGCATACACACAAGGACGCACACCCACACACACACACCCACACACACACACCAAACCCCACACACACACACCCTCACACACACCCACACACACACCCTCACACACACCCACACACACACACACACACACACCCACACACGCACACACACACGCACACACAAAACCCACACAGCACACACACACCCACACAGCACACACACCACACACGCACACACACACACACACACACACACCCTCACCACACCCACACACACACCCTCACCACACCCACACACACGCACGCACACACACACACCACACACAAAACACACACACACACAACACACACACCCTCACACACACCCACACACACACACACACACACACACCACACACACACACACACACACATGCACACATGTGGTAATGCTTTATTTACAGCTAGCAAAGTCAGGGTATTTCTCCAGAATGGTTTCCCAATACACCACTGGGTTAAAATACTTAGCCATTTCTTGAACACTTCTGAGTGAGTTGTTTCTAAATTCATTAATTTTGATCACACTCCAGTACATAATGACGCAATGTGTGACAATAGTCCATCTGGCAAAGTTTACATTTCGTTTGGTCTAATCTGGTGGTGGTGATTTAACCTGCCAAAGATACTTGTAACCCAGCCGGAGCCGGGCAGAAAGTGACATCCAAGAGTCTACTTATCTTGTTGGATGCACCATAGACATGTGGCTCCTCCTGCATGATGGAAATGATAGATTGGACTGACTTGTGTCAATCTCCCCTAAGTCTTAATTCAATAAAGATCATTTGAAGTTCTTTTGTATTATTGTTCTCAAACTGCTAATTGACAACCCAAGATTGTAATCTACCCCTCTTTGAAAGCATACAGCTTAGCCAATTTTATCAGTTCTATCATGCATCGAAGACCAATGTGAGTTTGGGAATCCACAGAAATGTGCACTCTGACTCCACTGTCCACAATCTTACCATATCTATGTCTGGCTTCTGCAAAAGCATGCCACAATTTATACTTAATGATTGAGAGCAATTTATGGATGACAGAGAATCAGTTAAAATTAAAGTGTCAACCTTAGATACATGGACACATTTGAGTGCAAGGAGTATGGAAAAACAGTTCTGTTTGAAGGGTAGAGGCCCAGTTATTGATGCGTGCTCCAATTTCTTTATGAGAGCCATCACTCTGTGTGACAACAGCAGCACTACCAGCTGCACCAGTGGACTGGTGAACAGAACCATGGGACTAAATAATTTGTGAAGATTTTCTGTGTGACTAAGTTATCAATACAGCTTAAGGCTCATGTTTGGCTTCAAGACGAAGCTTTGGTTGTGATTTAAGAAGAGTTTTTGGGGGGAAATGGAGGAATGGTAGTTTGGAATGGGGTAATATCCCATGGAGCGGGGAAAATGTCTCTGTTGTCCAACTTGATATAGATCATGTAGCTGGTTCATGGGGAGGTCGGTTCCATTTTTTTCGACCCACTGGAAGGATGTTCACCCAGTGCTGAGGAAAGTTTGGAGGGCTTCTGGCAGGGGTTTGAATGGGCTAGCCTAAGATATTGACCCCAATAAGGATATTTCTTTCAGTAACACGATCTCTAATGCTTGGAATATTAAGTTCTTTCCCCCATATTTAAAATTTTGGCAGTCGAGGGCATCCTGGATGATCCTCATTGCTTCGTTTTGCAGTTTTTCCAGCCCCCCAAAGCTTCCAGTCAGACACGAGTGCAGTAGTGGCGCTGCATAATAACCAATGATCTAATATAAGCAAGATACATCATTTTCACAATTTTAACATTAGCACCTTTACCTGGGATGAAAACCTGCCACAACTCTAAGTGCTCTCAGCCTTTCTTTGTATTGGCGACAAAGTCTCGTTACAACAGGTCCAAGGTAGTTGGAACCTCAAAAGCCTAGATACCTGTATCTGCTTACATATTCTAGAAGAGACCCATCATGCAACTGGATCTGACGAACTGTGCCTCTCGCCGAGGAGGACGCCTGTTGAGTATCTTTGTTTTATTCCCTGAGATTATTAACCCCAGGTCTGACACGAGGCTAAAACATGATTAAGATTTTTTTGGGGTGTTGGAGAATCCGGTAGTGTGAATCATTATGTCATCAGCAAAACTAACCATATAATGATGGGGCTGGCTAGGCAGGGCATTAAGTAAGGCATTAATCAAAATGTTGAAAAGGGGGACTAAGCACACCTCCCTTGGGGTTCCTAATTCAAAATCTTTAGTTACACTTCTATGTCCCTGGAACAACACAGACGACTTTCTGTTGGACGGGTAACCTTTAATCCAGCGGAGAGCCATCCTCCAACACCATTCTGGCAAGTTCACAAATGATTACATGTCGGTTGGCTACATCAAAGCGGATTTAAGGTCAAGGAACGTAGTGTATGAGCTGTCAGTGTGCAGAGTGAGAAAGGTGGTAATGCAATGATGCACACCCCTTTTCCATGCATGAAGCCATGCAACCGGGGTGACAAGAATTCCTTAATTCTGTGCATAAGACGATTAAGAATCATCCTTTCAAATGTTTTACACAAGCAGCTAGTAAGGGATATTGGGCGAAATGAGTTTTTGTTGTTTGGGCTTTGGAATGGGAATAATGAGGTTTTTTTGGGTCCATGATTTAGGGGCTCCCCAGTGACATAACTCATGTTATATAATTCAAGTAAAGGATTCCCTGGTACTCGACACAGCAATCTGAGTATGTTGTAGTAATACCCTCCTCACCAGGCGGGCGTGGAGTTGCCCTTAGTTAGTGCTGCATCAAGTTCATAATTAGTGAAAGGAATGTTGCAGTCATCTGCCTTGCTGAGCATAAAGCAAACAAGTCTCTCCCTTGCATCATATTTGTCCATTATTCGCCTGTGTGGTACGGGAAGACTGTCATAGCTAGATGTAGCAGCCCCAAGCACTGACTAACTCATTCGCCCTATGCAAGGGGTGAGGGTGCGCGATCTGCCCAGTTCTGTTACCCTTAATTCTATTTATTTCCTCATGCCGGTTATGGGGTTGTGGCTTGAGACCATTGACAAATTGTTCCATTGTTTCCGCAGCTTTTGTCATACGCTGTCTGGCAGCAGAAGGCATTTTTGGGAAAAGGCTCAGCATTTTTTAGGGGTACGATGTTTTTTTATGGCTAGGCTAGTTGCAGCAGTACTTTCAAAGTTCGAAGTTTTGAATCATTGTAATAGGTATGATTTTTTAAACTTATGTTATTATGGAAGTCATTTGGTTTAAGTATAGGAGGTTCAGAGGCGGCTCTAAAAGTTCTGAATTTTGCCACAAAGGGCATTGTTAAAAGTCCCCGACAGAGGTACACTCTAGGAATTATACAGTCAGTCACATGTGCAACAAAGTATCATTGATCAGGGGACATTAGACGTTTTCGTTTGAATATTTCCACCAAAGGGGGAATAGTATTACCAATTTATAGAAGGTTAGCTTGGGAAATGATCGACGTTTATATCTGTTCAAATGGAAAAATCACAGCTGGCAGAAGTAATGTTTTAAACCAAGACACGATCAAGGACACCATAGATATTGTGGGTTCAAGGTCACCTACAATTTGCACATTATCATGACTGTTTTAAAAGTGACAACAGTTGATTGCCATTAAAGATTACCAAAATGAGAGTTTCCAATGCTTTTGTGTCTGGGAATAATCACAATAATGGAGAGTAGGTTCAGACTGCACAAGTTGGGAGCTCCCAAGTAATTAAACTTATCAGCAGGAAACGTACAAGTTAAATTGTTGAGAGCAGAGTTTCCAATATAAATCCTAACACGTGGATACTGTAGCCCCTCTGTTTTCTTATGTGCAAGAAGTTGATGGGAAGTGATTTTTAAATATTTTAAAAAACAAGAATTAGTAGAATTTAGGTTATATGCAACAAACGATGGCAATTTAGGGGTTGGGTTTTTTCAGGGGCTCTGCACTCTTGTAGACACACAATATCAAGGGTTCAGTGGTTACTTTTATGCAGGTCAGAAAATCTTTTTCTAAGTGACACAATATTCCAACTTAAAATGGATAGTTTATACGAGTTTGGTTCCATTATAAAAGTCCAGGGGTAGTAAATTTAATTTCTCACAAAATGAAAAAACTTACTAAATAACAAACGACATAATCAATATCAATATCATCAGTATTATCCTTATCCATGAGTCTCCCCAAGTGCACTTCCCCTTAGTAGAAACCCCTTTGGGAGTCTTTGTACACAGAGGTCACTGCGCTCTTTGTCTGTGAATGTATGGAAGGTGGGCACTATCCCTCGCACTCAACTCTCCGCTTTTATTAAAATCATCTCTATCATCACATGTAAACACTTCCCTCATCATTATGACCAGTGATACAACACCATTATCAACAACCGGGCCATCTCCACACCGGTATCTAAACATACATTTCACTCATCAGGTTGACTATCATGATGGCCTTTACTGCCCTTATCATCTTCACTGTGATTGTAAACACCCTATCAGATTCATCGTTTTGTGATTATTAACACCACTGCAATCATCAGTTTGTTTATCATCACCACACTCATTTTCATAATGGCTGACTATCTGTGGGTTGATGTACTCATTTGCAACCTCTGTAAGTTTTTCCTCGTGGTGCTCAAGTTGTTGTTTCAAACACCATTGTTGCTTCTCCAGTACTGTTATGCGCAGCTGCATGTTGTGTACCACCCCAGCAAGACTAGCGTCATCAGGAAGTATGAAGTCCCGATCAGCTGAGTCAAAGGGGGCTGACTGACAGCTGACTCAGCCAGACAGATGGTGTCAACACCAGCAGCTTACTAGTGTTGATAGCAGACGTGATCGTGCTCGTTGATGTACTCCCAGAGTGACTCGCTCAACCATATTGTTAGTTCAGGGCATGGGGCAGTATTCAACATGAAGTATCTGGTAGGCCTATTGCCTCATCATGGGGGGTGATGGGTGAGGCGGGGCTCTGCGGCTGGCGATGTGGGCACTTTCGCTCTGCAGTCAGCATGAGCAGCTGTGACTCCTGGAGTCTTACAATTGATACATTCTAATGCAACGGTCTGGTGTTTCTTGATCATATCATAGCACTGGTGAGAAGGATGGGCCTTGGCACACACTGCACACCAGTGTGACTTAGATGAGCATTTCCAAGCAATGTGACCCCAGCGCTGACACTTGTACATCTACGGTGAGGTGCTTTGTCAAAACTATTTTGTAACTCCCGTTAAGCGCTGCACGAGAGTAGATTATGATGGGAGTCCCTTGACCAATCCACTCAGCCAATATCAGTCTTGGAAGTCGACGGGTTTGCAACTTGATCTGACAACAGGAATTTAGGATCCATGTACTTATTGACATTGTGGATAAAATAAGTACTTTAGGTGATCTTGGTGGGGCAGCTTGGAGTTTGGGTGTTAGCATATTTATGAGTAAGAAGTTTTTTTTATGAATGTTGGGTCGTTAGTAACAAAAACGTAATTATCCCCCGTCATGACGAAAGCGAATCCGAAGTTTTTTCTGGGTTGTCTAATGAAGCTTCGTAAAACCATCTAAACTTGACCTCAAAATCAGTATTAGCAGGGAAATCAAGCCTAACCGTTCTGCAATGGTTGTTTGTTGCTCTCGTTGTTTCTTGCAGCAAGTCTCCTTTGAATCCTCTTTCTTTTTTTAAAGCTCCCTTACTTCTAAAACGTACGAATTCGCCTTCACCATCATTACTTCGTTCACATCCATAGGTCACTTTTAGTTCAGCTGCTTGAGATGGAAGAGTTAGTCTGTTACTTTTGGGTCAGTGAAACCGCCTTTTTTCCATAAAGAGAGAAGGACAAGGAAGGGATATTCACCTCGCTAGACACAGGCAATATGGGTGTAGTGGCCAGCGGTCGCAGTGCGATTTTCAAGGTCATTCACTGGGCCCACAGTCGTCTCGAAGAGTTACCAAACACTGTACTACTTGTTAATTACTCCAGGGCCCGCAGCACTTTAACACATCTAGCACACGTGTCTTTGGGAAAGACAGACAAATTTTCACTACTTAAGAACAGTTTCTCACAACACCGGGAAAGGGACGGCCGGAACCCTGTAGAACGTTCACAAAGGCATTCTGTAACTTGGCCTTCACTGGCTGGGTTGGAGCGCTGTTTAGCCTGGATCAGCTAAACTCGCCCTTATCCCATATGTAGATAATGGCGACGAGTTAAGGGATACGGTGAATAGGAAAGGGCGAGGAAGGGACATTCACCTCACTAGACACACGCAGTATGGGTGTAAGTGGCATGCGAGTCTTATAGTGCCATTTTCAAGGTCACCCAGCAGGGCCAGGGCATTCCTCACTCATTTTAAGCCTACGTAGGTACTGATGGTAGCACCCAAAGTCCTAATCAGTGAAATCCACTCGTGCAAATAGTTACAACAAATCTGCAGCACTTAACACAACCACTAGGGTATTTTGCTTGTAGCAGGCAGGTAGGCACACAGGAGACTTATTCGTAAGGTGAGTGGAGTGCGGCACAGAGGACTGACACGGGCACTCAAGGGATTTATGTGGTCTGGCAAAAACCGCCTCTAGACCATAAGTAAATAGAGGCGAATGGCTGAGTTGGAAATCGAGGAAGGAGGGGAGAGAGGCGAGGTGGAGTGAAGTCAAATCAAGATATTTGTGTTTCACTAGGTATATCACTAGTCACAGTTCACACATAAGAGTTCCAGCAGCAATTCAGCTGCGCTCCAACGATATTTGTTGCATGATGAGTTATCAGTCGGGTGAGATAAGCAGTTCTGATATAGAAGGCCTAGGACTTCCCTCAACACACACACGTCCTCTCTCCTCAACCACTCAGGCCTAACTGCTTTCAACAGGGAAAGAGCGAAAAGCAATAAGGCATAAACGTAATCCTTGGAGATGGATGGGGTTAAGGCTAGAGTAGCAGGAGAAGCCACTGAATAGATCTGGTCACTATTATCGAGTTTCGATAAAATGAGGGCTGAATGTAGGTGAAGGAGAGTTCGACAATCAGCTCTCCATGAAAGATGAGCAAGGGTCTCAAGAAGGTTCAGCCAGCTGTGACAAGTTGCTTTTAGAGAGGTAATGTGGGGTTTCCAGGATATTATTATTATTATAATCAAAAAGAAGCGCTAAGCCACAAGGGCTATACAGAGCTGCAGGGTAGGGAAGGAAGCGAGGGTATTGGGCGGCAGAAGGGGGGAGGAATGATCAGTAGGTTACAGGAAACAGCGAGGCAGAGGATAGTGCGGGGGTAGAGGGTAGCAAGAGATTGAGGTAGAAAGGGCTGAATGTATCAGAGTTTGTGAATTAAGTTAGTTGTTGTCAAAAAGTCAATGAGAGAGTCCGGATGAAAGGTGGGTCCATCAGCGAGAAGGGAAGGTAAAGAGAGAGCAGCGGAGCAAAGACGACGATGGAGGTAAATTCTGTGTGCTAGTTGATAAAGTGGGCAGTCCAACAGAAAGTGGCTGACTGATAATGGAACCTGACAATTCTCACAGAGAGGAGCAGGGCGCCTCTCCATGAGATATCCATGAGTAAGACGAGTATGGCCAATGCGAAGATGGGAGAGAGTAGTCTCCCAACCTTGACACTGGTGATAAGAAGACGGCCAGTAACCTATACTAGGTTTAATAGATTGAAGTTGTTGCCAAAGGGTGTGAAGGTGGGTAGCTATTGCAGCAAAATAGTCCATAAATGGAATACCTCTATATGAAACTGGTAGGTCATGCACTGTTGACCGCACAGCAGTGTCTGCTTGTTCACTGCCCTGTACATCACAATGACCAGGGACCCAACAAAAAACAATATTTTTATGCTTGGTAAGGATGCGGTGTAAACAAAGTTGGATACTGAGGACTAAGGGATGAGGAGTATCAAATTTCTGTATAGCCTGTAAAGCACTAAGGGAGACAACCACAAATGATGACACAGGCATAGATGCAATACAGATAAGTGCTGCAAGAAAAGCATACAATTCAGCAGTAAAAATACTAGCCGAAGACAGTAAATGCCCTCGTATGACACCGTCCAGAAACACTGCTGCGAATCCTACACCATCAGAAGACTTAGAGCCATCTGTGTACACTGCAATGGCATGAGAATGAGAGTGGAAGTGGTCAAGAAAAAGAGAGCAGGAAGCGACGGTGGACAGTTGGGCTTTCGAGCAAGGGAAAGAGGAAGAACAGACTCAAACAGCTGGAACTTCGCAGGGGGGTAGGGAAAAGTGAGATGCTACATGAACATAGAAAGGTGGTAATTGAAGAGAAGACATGAGTGAATGTAGGTGAAGAGAGAAGGGATGGAGTAAACAGGGGCGGTGAACAAATAATGTCTACTAATATCAGTGACCATTGCGGAGATCATGAGAGCGTACATAGCAGCGAAGGCAATGAACATCACTGCGATCGGATAAGGATGGAACATTCCCTTCTGCACAGAGACTCTCAACAGGGGAAGAGAGAAAAGCACCAAGGCATAAACGTAATCCTTGGTGATGAATGGGGTTGAGGCTAGAGAGAGTAGCAGGAGATGCCGCTGAATAGATCTGGTTACCATAATCAAGTTTCGATAAAATAAGGGTGGAATGTAGGTGGAGGAGCGTTCGACGATCAGCTCCCCATGAAAGATGAGCAAGGGTTTTAAGAAGGCTCAGCCGGCTGTGACAAGTTGCCTTCAGAGAGGTAATGTGAGGTTTCCAGGATAACCTTCGGTCAAAGAGGAGGTCCAAAAACCTGACTGTATCACGTTCAGGGATACGGGAGCCATAGAGGTACAAAGGATGATCGGAGATGACAGAGCGTCTAGTGAAAGTAATTTTGAGAGTTTTGGTACTGGAAAATTTAAACCCATGTGTGGTGGCCCAATTGGAAACACGGTCGACCGCATGCTGGAGAGAAACTGTAATGAGGTGACAGTCAGCGCCTGCAGAGGCAATAGCAAAGTCATCAACATAGAGTGATGACCAAATATTTGATGGAAGACTAGAGGCCAAATCATTTATAGCAAGGAGAAAAAGTGTTGTGCTCAGAACACATCCCTGGGGGACACTTTCAGCTTGGATAATGTCTGGGGAGAGCACATTAACCCGAACGCATAAATGTCTGTCAGTTTAAAAGTTCTTAAGGAAGGATGGTAGATTGCCTTGGAGGCCTAAGGAGTGGGCTTGGGACAAAATATTATACCTCCAAGTTGTGTCACATGCCTTCTCAAGGTCAAAAAATATGGCAATAACTGAGTGGTTATTTGCAAAGGCATTACGAACATACGTATCAAAGCATAGTAAGGGTAGAACATCCCTTACAAAAGCCATATTGATGAGTGGAGAGACTGTTGTGTGTCTCTAAACACCACACTAAACATCTATTTACCAGTCATTCCATCACTTTGCAAACTGCACAGGTAAGAGCAATGGGACGATAGTGGAAGGCTTCATGTCTCGTAGTTCCCAGTTTGCGGAAAGGGAGAACAATTGCAGATTTCCTGGCAGTGGAAGAACTTCTTGTGATTAAATAAGATTGAAAAGGCATAATAGGACTGCAAGGGCTGACTGATGTAAATGTTGTAGCATACAAATATGAATGTCATCGGGCCATCTGCCGATGATCGGCAAGCTGAGAGTGTTGCCTCCAGTTCTTGAAGTGTAAAAGGCACATTATACTGTTCTTTTCTGAGAGAAGAAAAGTCCAAGGGTGCTAACTCTCTGACAGACTTTGAGGAAAGAAACAGGGGCATAGAGCCCCTGAGAAATGTGGACCAGATGATTGCCAATTTCATTGGCAACATCTAGTGGGTTTGCTATATCAACACCGGCAACCCGCAGAACAGGAGCCGGGTCAGGAGAATATTTACCACTCAGTTTTCGTACTTTTTTCCAGACTGCACTCATAGAGGAAGCAGAGGTGATGATGGAGACATAATCTCGCCAGTAAGTGCGTTTAGTGTCACGGATGACACGGCTAGCGATCACACGCTTCTGCTTAAAAATCAAGAAGTCTCTTAGTGGTTCTATTGTACCGGTACCTGCCCCATTCAGCACGTTTCAAATGTACTGCACAAGCTCAAGCAGGAGACCACCAAGGCACGCATTTCTGAGAATGCCTGCCCAAAGTTTGGGGTATAGAATGAGAAGCTGCAGTTTAAACAGAGGACGAGAAGAGGTGTAAAAGCTCATCAATGGATTACGAAGAAGGAATCTCACTAAAAACAGTTGTGAGTAAAAGTTCCAATTTGCCTGATCAAATTGCCAGGATGGGATACGAAGAGGTGGTGAATATGAAGAGGAAGTAAGAATGATTGGGAAATGATTGCTGTTATGTAAATCTGGGAGAACATACCAGGTGAAGTTTAATGTGGCGGAGGAAGGGCAAACGGAGAGATCGATGCATGAGAGAGTGTGAGTTCGAGGATCAAAATGGGTGTGAGTACCTGTATTTATAAAACATGGAGGGGGTGGGTAGCAAGAAAAGCCTCTAACTGAATGCCACAGGAATCACAGTGAGACCCCCCAGAGGAAATGATGGGCATTAAAATCGCCAAGTAACAGAAGCTGTGGCAGTAATGATGAAACAAGAAAGGCAATATCCAGAATAGTTTATGCCCAAGGAGAGAGATATAAAGAAAAGAGCGTATACCACCTGTGCAAGTGGATACGGGCTGCTGTGTAATGCAGAGAAGTATGAACAAATAGCTGATTGTACGGAATATCAGTGCGTAGAAGAAGGGCACTTTCATTAAAGGTCCCATCAAGAAAAGGATCTGAAGAATACAATAAATTATCGTCAGAGATGGGATAGATAACAGCAGAGTGTAATTTTGGTTCCTGTAAGCAAACACCAACAGGGGAAAACTTGGAGAGTAACATCTGAAGCTCACCCCGATTACCCCTGAGGCCGCATATATTCCACTGTAAATAGGCCATGATTGGCAACAATAAAGATACCTGAAATCAACAGGTAAGGGTTCCTACAGACTAGAAGGGTTAGAAGAGTCCACATGCGGAGGCAGCGGAAAACATTCAAGCAGCAAAGGAACGGTGCGCTGCAAAGAAAGGAGTTGCACAGATGGAGGAGAGGAGAGAAAAGGAACAGAGGGTGGATCAGTGTCCATTGATGGTTTGGTCTCTGCAATATATTCAGAGATTGCTTCAAGTGTTTCAGAATTCAGAGACATTGTATGGGAGACAATATTGGAGATGGTAGGGGGAGGATGAGTAAAGATTGGAACTGTAATGGACTGTACCAAGGTAGGGGGAAGGGTGAAAGGGTGGAGGGAACTGAAGAAGCTTGGAACCTGGAGTTTACCTAGAGAGAGTTCCGGGGGTCAACGCCCCCGCGGCCCGGTCTGTGACCAGGCCTCCTGGTGGATCAGAGCCTGATCAACCAGGCTGTTGCTGCTGGCTGCACGCAAACCAATGTACGAGCCACAGCCCGGCTGATCAGGAACTGACTTTAGGTGCTTGTCCAGTGCCAGCTTGAAGACTGCCAGGGGTCTGTTGGTAATCCCCCTTATGTGTGCTGGGAGGCAGTTGAACAGTCTCAGGCCCCTGACACTTATTGTATGGTCTCTTAACGTGCTAGTGACACCCCTGCTTTTCATTGGGGGAATGGTGCATCGTCTGCCAAGTCTTTTGCTTTCGTATTGAGTGATTTTCGTGTGCAAGTTCGGTACTAGTCCTCTAGGATTTTCCAGGTGTATATAATCATGTATCTCTCCCTCCTGCGTTCCAGGGAATTTCAGGTTTAGGAACCTCAAGCGCTCCCCAGTAATTGAGGTGTTTTACTCCGTTATGCGCGCCGTGAAGTTCTCTGTACATTTTCTAGGGCGGCAATTTCACCTGCATTGAAAGGTGCTGTTAGTGTGCAGCAATATTCCAGCCTAGATAGAACAAGTGACCTTTAGAGTGTCCCTTTATGGGCTTGGCCCTCCCTAGTTTTGAAGGTTCTCATTATCCATCCTGTCATTTTCTAGCAGATGCGATTGATACAATGTTATGGTCCTTGAAGGTGAGATCCTCCGACATGATCACTCCCAGGTCTTGATGTTGGTGTTTCACTCTATTTTGTGGCCAGAATTTGTTTTGTTACTCTGATGAAGTTTTTATTTCCCATGTTTACCATATTCTGAAGTAATTGAAATTTCTCATCGTTTGAACTTCATACTGTTTTCTGCAGCCCACTGAAAGATTTGGTTGTTTGTCCGCTGGAGCCTTGCAGTGTCTGCAATGAAGACACTGTCATGCAGATTCGGTGTCATCTGCAAAGGAAGACTTTGGTCCTGTGGCGCCCATCCTTGTCTATTCGGACATGAGGATGAAAAACAAGATGGGAGCGAGTATGTGCCTTGTGGAACAGACCTTTTCACCGTAGCTGCCTCGGACTTTACTCTGTTGACGACTACTCTCTGTGTTCTGTTAGTGAGGAAATTATAGATCCATCGACCGACTTTCCTGTTATTCCTTTTAGCACGCATTTGTGCGCTATTACGCCATGGTCACACTTGTCGAAGGCTTTTGCAAAGTCTGTATATATTACATCTGCATTCTTTTTGTCTTCTAGTGCATTTAGGACCTTGTCGTAGTGATCCAATAGTTGAGACAGAAAAGGAGCGACCTGTTCTAAACCCATGTTGCCCTGGGTTGTGTAATGATGGTTTCTAGATGGGTGGTGATCTTGCTTCTTAGGACCCTTTCAAAGATTTTTTTGATTTTGGGATGTTGTGTATTGGTCTGTTTCTTTGCTGTTGCTTTACTGCCCCCTTTGTGGAGTGGGGCTATGTCTGTTGTTTTTTTGTTTAAATGTGGGACGACCCGTGTCCCCTGCTCCCTCTCCATAGGATGGAAAAGGCTCGTGATAGGGGCTTCTTGCAGTTCTTGATGAACACAGAGTTTCCATGGTCTGGCCCTGGGGCAGAAATGCATGGGGATGTCATTTTTCGCCTGTTCGAAGTCATTTGGGATCAGGATAACATCGGATAGGCTTGTGTTAATCAAATTTTGTGGCTCTTTCATAAAAAATTAATTTTGATCTTCGACTCTCAGCCTGGTTAGCGGCTTGCTAAAAACTGAGTCATATTGGGACTTGGGTAGCTCACTCATTTCCTTGCTGTCATCTGTGTAGGACCCATCTTGTTTAAGTAGGGGCCCAATACTGGACGTTGTTCTCGATTTTGATTTGGCATAGGAGAAGAAATACTTTGGGTTTCTTTCGATTTCATTTATGGCTTTTAGTTCTTCCTACGATTCCTGACTCCTAAAGGATTCTTTTAGCTTAAGTTCGATGCTTGCTATTTCTCTGACCAGTGTCTCCCTACGCATTTCAGATATACTGACCTCTTTTACCCGCTCTGTTATTCTTTTCCGTCAATGTAAAGGGAGCGCCTGTCTCTTTTATTTTACATCTACTCCTCCTTTTTCTTAGAGGAATAAGCCTTGTGCATACATCGATTTACCACCGAGTTAATCTGTCCTAGGCATGGATTGGGGTCTGTGTTTCTTAGTATATCTTCCCAGCTATATTGGTTAGGACTTGGTTTACTTGGTCCACTTATGTTTTTGTTATTGAAGTTGAATTTGGTGAATGCTCCCTCGTGACTAGTTCATTATGTCGGTCTGGGGCTCCACGCATACATTTTCTGAACCTCAATTATGTTGTGATCTGGTATATTGTTTTTGATATGGTGACATTTCTTATCAGATCATCATTGTTAGTGAAGATGAGGTCTAGTGTATTCTCCAGTCTAGTAGGCTCCATTATTTGCTGGTTTAAATTGAATTTTGTGCAGAGATTTAAAAGCTCGTGTGAGTGTGGAGTTTTCATCAGAGCTGCCTCCTGGTGTTATTACTGCAACAATATTATTTGTTTATATTCCTCCATTTTAGGTGCCTTAAGTTTGAAATCCCCTGGAGCAAGATGTTGGGTAAGATAAGATAAGATTTCATTCGGATTTTTTAACCCCGGAGGGTTAGCCCCCCAGGTTTAACCCAAGAAAGTCAGTGCGTCATTGAGGACTGTCTAACTTATTTCCATTGGGGTCCTTAAATTTCCTTGCCCCCCAGGATGCGACCCACACTAGTCGACTAACACCCAGGTACCTATTTGCTGCTAGGTGAACAGGACAACAGGTGTAAGGAAACGTGTCGAAATGTTTCAACCCACCGGGAATCGAACCCGGGGCCTACGTGTGTGAAGCGGAAGCTTTAGCCACCAGGCCATCGGGTGCAGGAGCTGAAAGGTTTTCCAGACAGTGGTCAATTTTTAACAGCTGTTCCTGGAATTGCTGGGATGTTGCATCCGGAGGCTTGTAGACTACCACAATGACTAGGTTTTGGTTCTCGACCTTTACTGCTAAAACTTCCACTACATCATTTGAAGCATTAAGCAGTTCTGTGCAAACAAGTGACTCTGCAATGTACAGGCCAACCCCCCCCCCTTTTGCCTGTTCACTCTGTCACATCTGTATAGGTTGTAACCGGGGGATCCATATTTCGTTCCAAGTGATCCTTTATGTGGGGCTCAGTGAAAGCCGCGAACATTGCCTTTGCCTCTGCAAAACAGTCCACGGATGAAAGGTATTTTTTTTGTTTGTTGCTGGCTTTAGACCCTGTATATTTGCAAAGAAGAATGTTATCGGACTGGTGGGTATTTTTGGGACTGGGGGGGGAGTTTCCAGCATTAGTATCTGTATCTGTTGGTTTGGAGTAGAGGCCATCGACTGTGGTTCCCCTCAGGAATGACTGATTTGGTGTTTCGATTTTTTGCCCCTTTCCTGCCAGTTTTTTTTCCTTCCTCGCACTAAAAACCTCTCCCCCTTGAGTGGCTGTGGCTACCCAGGTTTTTCCCCTGGCCTGATGTTTTGTATCTTTTTGTCCCCTTAGATGGTATGCCCGGCAATTTAAGTTTAGCACAGTCCTTTCCTGTTACTGAAGAGGTACACAGTTCAGATTAAAAGCTTACAGGAAAGGGAGTTTGCATTTTCCTGTTGTCATATGGGCATGGCATTTCTAGGGTGGTCACAGTTGCACGTCCCATCTGTTTTTCCAGATTTTCCCCTGCCAGCAGATACCAAGTGCATAGTATATGCACAGGCTTGGTTTCCGTTTGCCTTGGGTTTGTGTGACTGTATTCCTGTTGGTGCATGTTTCCCCCCGTCTTACTTCTATCCTCCCTAGCACCAACAATGGAGCTCCCACCAGTTGTTTTTGGTAATATATCCTCACTATTGCTAGTGGAGTCCTCTTGTTTGCTATTTCCTGCTGTATTTCTAGTTTGCACTATTGGTTTTATCTTATCTTTGACTACACTTGTTTCCCTACTATGGCTCCTGTCCACTATGAGGTCATTTATATGTATTCCTTCCTGCGTATAATTCCCGACTACCTGGACAAAATCTCCAGCTTCACCATTACTGTCTCCCACGACAGCACCTACAGCTTCACCATTACTGTCTCCCAGGACAGCACCTACAGCTTCACCATTACTGTCTCCCAGGACAGCACCTCCCGCTTCACCATTACTGTCTCCCAGGACAGCACTATCAGCCCCACATTTACTGACTACCAGGACTTCATCTCCAGCCTTACAGTTTCTGACTACATGGCCAGTATCAAGGGCAGTACCATTCAGCTCAGACTTTTTATGTTCCCATTGTTGTAGAAAGTTCCCAGGTTTTCTGTGAAGGCAGCTTTGATGTTGTCCTCTTTTAATACCCTTGTGATTTTAGTCCACAGATTCATCTCATTTGGGCATACCCAAAAACACTTCCCTGTTTTAACACTGCTTGTAGCTAGTTCTTGTTATCTGCAAAAGGGGGCGTGACACCAATTTCTACAAAAATGACAATTTACCCATGTGGAACCCCGTTTGTTTGACTGACCACAGACTACACCCCAGCTTCCATAATGATTTGAATGGTTGATTTACTGCAATTCTACTAGCAACCTCTTGAATATTCTATTAATAACCTCCTTAAATGAAGCTCTAGCTATTTGTATTTCTGTTTCTGTTTTTGTATATTGGACAGCTTATCGTGCACGTTCCTGATTTATATTTAATGTTTGTGTTTATAAGGGCACCTACAACCCTATCCGTTTACAGTCTGCTTTATTGTCCAACGAAACCGTTTGAACCCAGTCAAGGGTTCGGACCAGTCAAGGGTTCGGACCAGTCGATCTGATCTGATCAGTGGGTCACTTATTTAAAACATAATGGTTGGTGATTTGAGCTAACACATGAAGGATCTACTGGAAATTATCTACCCGAGTAATATGTGATTTGATTGATACAAAAGTATAAGTTGCGTGTTGAAGAAACCGGTGACTGCTGGCAACTCCTACAATGACGAACGGTCGACCTCAACCCTTGTTTATCAATCGCTGTATCTAGCTTTTCTATTTTTTTTTTCTGTTTCCACCACAATAAATGCTATGTTATCACTATAGTTGACTGGTGGAAATTTTGGAGGAAGGACGCTTTTTCTGTAGTAATAATTGCTTTCGTTGTGTAATTGCGACCGCTGGTAACTACAGGTTATATGAAATTCACAGTATACGTCTGGTATTTCAAGAAAAAAGAAACTAATGAAAGTCACTCCACTCCACTCCAATAAGTACCATTATAATACTGGTTAGTTGCTACTACAACACTGGGAAATTTTGCTATTCATGGTATCACTAATTATATGCGAGTACACTAGCAGGCCAGGAAGATTATTAAAAACAGCTGACCTGTGGTAAGTTTCTGGCGACTTCTGGCACTTGCCTCTATAGGCTTATCACTTCATTTACAAATTCACCTGTTTCAAATGACACTTTAGCCTTTATCATCAATATACTAGGGAGCCACTGTAGTATACACTATACATATGTATACTCAATATTATCAGGAGACTTTTTTTCCTCTGACACGAAAAAGTTCAATTATTATTATTTTTTCACACGGGACACAGGCCTGATTCCCCTCTGGCAGTAAACTCTGCTAGGTAGTGCACACTAATTCTCCTTTCTTGACTCAGTATATAATGTTTTCCGCCCAAGATTGGTTCCAGGCGCTAGAGGGATGTATCGTATAGGATTGATGCCCAAAAATTAAAGTTCTGGCACGTAAGAGGGGACCGTGAAAACACGAGAAAACCCGGAGCACAACGAGGCACGCTGACATTACGGGCAGGCTTAAAATTAACTCTGGAAGGGGACAGAAGAGGCAGAAACCTGGGAGGTGCAAAAGAAGGAAGAAACTTGGAGTGAACAGGGAGGGGAAAGGTACAGTACGAGGAGGAGGGTAAACCTCTAACACTTGTAACAGAGCCGGTGAGAGGGGAAGAACTAGGTACAGAGATGGGGAAGGTAAAATGGGGAGGTGGAAGAAGGGAAGGGGGGGTTAAAGGACCTTTTTTTTGACTTCTGAGAAGTAGAGGGACGATTGGGGGGGGTGTCGTAGTACGAAGATCTCATTGGATACAGAGGCTTATGAGGGAGAACACGAAAAAGCGAGAACAGACTGAGGCATTGAAGTGGGGAAACGTCTGAACCCAGGACAGCAAAAGAATTAGATACAGGAGTGACTATGGGAGAGGTAACCCCCAGAGGAGGGCTGCAGAAGATGGAACCCCAGAAGTGGGGGGTGTTGAAACATGGGAATAAGAAACATGATTAGTCCCCCTTGGAGGCTGTGAGGGAAAAGTAGGCGTAAAGGGGGTTTAAAGGTTGTTCAGACAACCAGGAACCATTAGCGAGTTATGTCGTGCACCCCCCCCCCCCCTGGCAGACTGGGGCAAAAACTAGTTCTTGGTGTCTGATTGTTTTCAAATTTTCTACTCCAGGTAATATTGCCCTTTAAACTGGTGTGGGGTGAAGTTTGGAGAGTCACTTCACCCCCACTCTTCTCCTAATCAGGTAGGGTGATCTACCAGGAGTATTATTGTTTGTTCCTTTCTTTTGTTTGCTGGTTACCAGTAATGATTTTGGCATTTATCATTCTTTTCCATTCTTAAATGTTATATTATCATGACCATTGGAAAACCAGTTATTTTTTCTTTTACCAGCTCTGTTCCTGGCATGGTCATCCAGGATAGACACCAGATAAAGGAGCAAGACATTTGTTAATGAGACTTATTAACATTAATGGACTACTACTGGCCCTTACCTGTTCTACTTGTGGTGCTCCATCCAAGTGGTAGGAGATTCCCAAAACATCAGACTATCACCATCCCCCCAGGATAACCTACATCAATAATATCAGAAGATCTATCCAGGGCCTTACCTACTCCTGCCCAACTACAAAAACCAAAGGGCCATTTTTTTTATTATATTAAAATTTTAAGTAAAATCCTCAAAAATCATTATTCTTATTTTTCCTAGTCGTTTCTTTATTTATTTTTCCATTAGTTTCTTTTGTTCAGATTGGAAGGCGTTCCACTGACAATGGCAACCTTGCCAGGATCTGACTCTTGAAGCAACATCGTCCTGATGGTTCAACTGGTTGTGAGTATAACATTTAAGATAGAAAAGGGTGAGTTAGTTGAGGTGTCAAGTCATTACTGGTAGTCTGGTTGACTTACCGTTGTTTGGTTCTAAGGTTTGGTTTAGAAGTTTACCTATTTGCTGGACCTGGGGAACATTGATGATAACCCCTCCTGTGTGAACCGTGTGTATTTTGCTTAGTGAAGGCTATTGGGCCCAAAAGTGTATTCTTCCAGGGAGAAGCAGTTATTTCATTTTCTACTTTGGGAAGTTTAAAGTGTGCGGACTGTGTCCCTCTTTTGTAACGGACGTTCCTGTTTGTTTTTAAATTTAAAACAGTTGAAGTTGGGTACGTAATATTTCTTTTTACAAGATGGATTCTTTAGATTTCTGGTTGAAAGCTGGAAAGGAAATGGGATTTACTGGACAAAGCCTTGATAATTACATTACTGCTAAAATGACTATTGAAGAGAAAAAAAGAACAGGGAAAAAACTAGCTCGAAAGAGAAAAAGGAACAGGAAAGACTAGCTCGAGAAAGAAAAAGGAAAGGAAAGACTAGCTCGGGAGGATAAAATCGAACAGGAAAGGATAAACTAGAGAAGATAGAGTTCAGGCAAAGAGGCGCCTTCAAAATGAAGGAAATTGAGTTTTAGAACAATCAAGGTTGGAAATTTGAAGCCAAGAAGGTAGAACTATCTAAGCAGAAAATAGAATGAAGGGGTTACTATAGAATACCCTTCCCAAGAACCTAATTTTAGGATGCCCACAAATACCACCTTTCTCCGAACAAGATGACCATAGCGGCATATATTACTCGATTCGAGGTACTGCTATTCTCTGTGACTGGCCAAATCAGATTCTTGGGCTACTAGGCTTGGCTTACTCTGTCAGGTTCAGCTAAGTCTATTCCACTCTACCTTTTGATGTTTATTTCTAGTTATAGCCTGTGAAAAAGCTATACTTCAGGGTTTCAAAAAAACTACTTTATCCCTTACAGGTCGGAGTTTTAAACACAGGTAAAATAAAATCCTAATCAAAATTATATTTCAATTCTTGACAACCAATTTTCAGATTATTTGATTCGGGATTGATATTTCTGAGGTTGACCACGAATTTCGAATCTTTAAAGAGACCTGATGGTAAGAGATCAATTCCTTTCTTCTGTAAACTCTGACTTACGAATATTCATTAAAGGAAGAAAAAATTCATACGGCTGCGGAAAGGCCAAGCTGCTGATATATATGCGTGCGCTCATAATAACTACCCTAAAGAGCGTAGAAGATATAAGCCTGTTGTACCTAAGCAATCTGAGGGATCCCAAACCCCCCGTACGAAGAATTCCACGGCCTTTTCAGTGAAGTGTTTTTAACTGTAATGAGTGGGGTCATAGACGGCCCGACTGTCCTAAAAAGAAAGGTAAAAATGTCTGTAAATGTTTCACTGAATCAAACATAAAGCACCTTTTAGTGAAAAGGGACAGTCAATGGGATGAATGTGTCAACCATTCTTAGAGACACTGGATGTTCCTGTATTGTTATCTCAGGTAAGCTTTCCCTAAAACCCATTATTATTATTATTATAATTAAAAAGAAGCGCTAAGCCACAAGGGCTATACAGCCCCTGCAGGGAAGGGAAGGAAGCGAGGGTATTGGATGGCAGAAGGGAGGAGGGATGATCAGCAGGTTACAGAAAAAGCGGGGCAGGGATAGTACGGGGTGGGGGGTAGCAAGAGATTGAAGTAGAAAGGGCTGAAGGTATCAGAATTTGTGAACAAAGACAGTTGTTGCAATGAGAGAGTCCGGATGTAAGGTGGGTCCTTCAGCGTGAAGGGAAGGTAAAAGAGGAGTTTAGGGGAGAGAAGATGACGACAGAGGTAATTCTGCGTGCTTGTTGCTAAAGTTGGGCAAGTCCAAAGAATGTGGCCTGACTGATAATGGTAGCTTGCAATTTCTCACAGAGAGGAGGAGGACGCCTCTCCATGAGATATCAATGAGTAAGACGAGGATGTCCAATGTGTTGAGGAAGAGTGTAGGTCTCCCAACATCGACACGGGTGATAAGAAGCGGGACTGTAACCTCATACTCTAGGTTTAAATAGATTGAAGTTTGTTTGCCGTGCATAGTAGACCAACGTTGTGGCCAACGGGTGTAAGGTGGGGACGATATTGCAGAAAAAATAGTCCGTTTTATGGAATACCTCTATAAGAAAACTGGTAGGTCACGTACTGCTGACCGCGCAGCAGTGTTGCTGTTCATTGCCCTGTACATAACATGACCAGGGACCCAACA
Organism: Cherax quadricarinatus; assembly: GCF_026875155.1. Classification (NCBI taxonomy): domain Eukaryota; kingdom Metazoa; phylum Arthropoda; class Malacostraca; order Decapoda; family Parastacidae; genus Cherax; species Cherax quadricarinatus. Next base: position 17,907,258 of record NC_069486.1, on the reverse strand, counting down.
AGAAACTATCTTTATGCTTGGTTAAAGATGCGGCGTTGCCAAAGTTGATACGAGAGGACCTAAGGGGTGAGGTGTATCAAATTTTTGTATAGCCTGTTACAGCACTAAGGGCGTCTGCGACATCCACAAATGACTGTGCACAGGCATAAATGCAATACGATAGTGCTGTAAGGATGGAATACATTTCTGCAGTGTAAATAATAGCCGAAGATTGTAATTGCCCTTGTTACGAGGCTGTCCGGAAACACGGCTGCGAAATCGAAACGCCGTCAGAAGACTTAGAGCCATACTGTGGAACACGGCAAAATGGCATGAGAAGGAGAGTGAAAAGTGGTTCAGGAAAAAGATGAGCGGGGGGAAGCGACCATAGACCAGTTGGGCTTTCGAGCAGCAAGTGAGGGAGAAGAACAGACTCGGACAGCTGGAACTTCCCCGGGGGGTAGGGAAAAGTGAGATGCTACATGTACATAGAAAGGTGGTAGTTGAGAGATGACAAGGCGAATGAAGGCGAAGAAGAGAGAAGGGACGGAGTAAACAGGGGCGGCGAACAAATTAATGTTTACTAATATCAGGTGACCATTATATATATGGAAGGATTATGGAGATATGAGAGCCCGTACATAGTAGCGCAGGCAATGGGCATCACGGTGATCAGATAAGGATGGAACGTTCGCTTCTGTTATAGAGGCTCTCGACTAGGGGAGAGCGAAAAGCACCAAGGGGCATAACGTAATCTTGGTGATGAATGGGGTTAAGGTTGCTAGAGAAGCGAGAGTAGAGGAGATGCTGCTGAATAGATCTGGCACATAATCAAGTTTTGTAAATTAAGGGTGGAATGTAGGCGGAGGAGGTTCGACGATCCGTCGTCCCCTGAAAGATGAGCAAGGTTTTAAGAGGTTCAGCGGCTGTGACAAGTTGCTTCAGATGAGGTTAATGTGAGGTTTCCAGGTAACTACGATCAAAGGGAGTCCCAGATAACTTGTCTGTATCACGTTCAGGGATACGGAAGCCACAGAGGTACAAAGGATGTTCGGAGATGACAGAGCGTCTAAGTGAAAGTAATTTGGTTGGGTTTTAGTGCTGGAAAATTTAAACCCACCGTGTGGTGGCCCAATTGGAAAACACTGTCGATCTCATGTTGGAGAGAAACTGTATGATGGTGCCAGTCAGCGCCTGCACTAGGCAATAGCGAAGGCCTCAACATAGAGTGATGACCAAATATTTGAGGAAGACTAGAGGCCAAATCATTAATAGCAAGGAGAATAAGTGTTTGTGTCAGAAACACCATCCCTGGGGGACACCTTCAGCTTGGATAAAGTCTTTGGGGGAGAGAACTTTATTAACCCGAACACGGAAATGGCCTGTCAGTTTAAAAGTTCTTAGGAAGGATGGTAGATTGCCTAAAGCCTAATGAGTGGGCTTGGGCTAAAATATTATACCTCCAAGTTGTGTCATTATGCTTCTCAAGGTCAAAAAAATATGGCATAACTGAGTGGTTATTCGCAAGGCATTACGGAACATAACGTATCCAAGCGTTAGTAAGGGGTCTATATGGGGGCTTTAGAACGTCCAAACGAAAGCATATGACGAGTGGAGAGGACTTTATGTGTCTCTAAATACCACACTAAACGCTCTATTTACTAGGCATTCCATTACTTTTGCAAAACACTGCATCTGGTAAGAAACAATGGGAACCGGGGGGATAGTGGGATGGTTTCATGTCCCGTAGTGCTGGTTTTTGCGGAACGGGAGAACAATGGCGGATTTCCACAGCTGTTGGAAGAACTCCTTGTGACCAAATAAGTTTTATAAACGTAATAGGAAGCAAGGGCTGATTGATTGGAAATGTGTACCATACGGATATGAATGTCGTCGGGCGCAGTGCCGATGATCGGCAAGCTGTGAGTGTTGCCTCCATTTCTTGAAGTGTAAAAGGTCACATTTATACTGTTCTTCTCTGAGAGGAAGAAAAGTCACAAGAATGCTAACTCTCTGGCAGGACTTTGAGGGAAGAAATGAGGGGCTAGATGGAGTCCTGAGAAATAGGACCTGTATGATTGCAATTTCATTGGCAACCTCTAGTGGGTTTGCTTTATCAACAACGGCAACCCGCAGAACAGGACCGAGGTCAGGGAGAATATTACCACTCAGTTTTCGTAATTTTTTCCAGACTGCACTCATAGAGGAAACAGAGGTGATGGTGGAGACATAATCTCGAAGCAATTGCGTTTAGCGTCTCGGGATGTCACGGCGAGCGGATTCGCACACTTCTGTTGAAATCAAGGAGTCTCTCTGTGGTTCTATTGTACGGTTTACCCCCCTGCCCCATGCAGTGCGTTTCAAACGTTAACTGCACGAGCAAAGCAGGAGAACACCAAGGACGCATTTCTGAGAATGCCTGCCCGATAGTTTGGTTATAGAATGAGAAGCTGCAGTTAAAACGGAGGACGAGAAGAGGTGTAAATCGCACGCACACTCGCGATGGTGGAGAAGAAGGAACCTCTCTAAAAAACAGTTAGGTGTGAGTTAAAGGTTCCAATTTAGCCGCAATCAAAATGGCCAGCGTGGGATGCGAAAAGAGGTGGTGAATATGAAGGGGGCGAAGTAAGAATGATTGGGAATGATCGCGTGTCGTGTAAAGTCCGGGGAGAACAGACCAAGTGAAGTCTAATGCGGTGGAGGAAGAGCAGACTGAGAGATCGATGCAAGAGAGTGTTGTGAGTCCTGAGGATCAAAATGGGTGTGCGTTACCTGTATATAAAACATGGAGGGGGTGGGTGGCAAGAAAAGCCTCTAACTGAATTCCACGGGAATCACAGATGAGAAACCCCCCCAGAGGAAATGGTGGGCCTTTTAATCACCAAGTAACATAATCGAGTGACTGGTAATGACAAAACAAGAAAGGCAAATGTCGGAATAGATAATGCCCCGAGAGAAAGAGAAAGGATAAGACAGAGCGTATACCACTATGCAAAGTGGATCGGGCTGCTGTGTAATGCAGCGAAGTATGAACAATAAGCTGATGGTATGGATTATCAGTGCTTAGAAGAAGGGCACTTTCATTACAGGCTCCCATCAGGAAAAGGATCTGAAGAATACAATATATTATAGCCTGAGTGGGAGTGATAACAGCATGAGGTGTAATTTTGGTTCATGTAAGCAAACACCATCAGGGGCAAACTGGTGAGATTAACATCTGAAACTCACTTCGATTACCCCTGAAGGCCGCGAATATTTCACACTGTAAAATAGGCATGATTGGCTACATATAATGATACCTGAAATAAATAGGTAAGGGTTCATACAGGATCAAGGTTAGAAAAGTCCACTGCGGAGGCAGTGGAAAAACGTTCAAGCAGCAAAGGAATGGTGCAGCCAGTGAAGAAAGGAGTTGCTGCAGATGGAGGAGAGGAGAGAGAAGGAACAGAGGGTGGATCATGTGTCCATTGATGGTTTGGTCTCTGCAATATATTCAGAGATTGCTTCAAGTGTTTCGGAATTCAGAGACGTCGTATGGGAGACAATATTGGAAATGGTAGGGGGAGGATGAGTAAAGACTGGAACTGTATTGGACTGTACCAAGGTAGGGGGGGCGAAAGGGTGGAGGGAACTGGAGAAGAGTGGAAGGGGACAGAAGAGGCAGAAACCTGGGAGGTGGCAGAAGAAGAAACCTGGGAGGGAACAGGGAAGGAAGGTACAGTACGAGGAGGAGAGTGAACCTCTACACTTGTAACAGAGCCAGTGAGAGGGGGAGAACCAGGGACAGAGACAGGGAGGGTAAAATGAGGAGGTGGAAGATGGGTAGGAGGTGTTAACGGACCTTTTTTTGACTTTTGAGAAGTAGAGGGACGATTGGGAGGAGGTGTCATACGAGATCTTGTCGTTACTGAGGCTTGTGAGAGAGAACACGAAGAAGCCAGATCAGACTGAGGCGTTGAAGTAGGGACGTCTGAGCCGAGGACAGCAAAAGGATTAGATACAGGAGTGACTATGGGAGAGGTAACCACAGAGGTGGGTGTAGAAGATGGGATACCAGAAGTGGGGGGACGTTTTGAAACATGGGAATAAGAAACACGTGGGAGTCTCCCTTGGAGGCGGAGATGAGAAACTGCCATGGCATAAGGGAGACCTTCTGTCTCTTTGAGGTAACGGATTTCCCGCTCGTTTAAATAGACTGACAACGGCGAGAGTACGAAGGGTGAGCCTCATGACAGTTAAGGCAAGAGGGAGATCAATTGCAAGACATATGAGAATGGTCATCGGCACCACAGACTGGGCATTCGGCGATAGATCTGCAATATTTCGCTGGATGGCCAAATCACCAGCAATTTCTACACTGTTGCGGTGTAGGGATCACCTTTCGGACTTGTAACCGATGTCCTGCTACATAAACTGAGGATGGGAGTTCTCGGCTGTCAAAAGTTAAACGAGCCACATTGCTAGGGTATCATCTCTGCCCGCGGGCAGGAAGAACGTAAGTTTCTACCTTGAGGATTGGGAGATCTTGGAGTTCCAACTGTTCAAGAATGTCAGTGGCACATGTCTTGAAATTTTGTTGAACTATGGTATGGGGCAGAATGACGGTACCACTACAAGAATTGAGGGAATGATGTTTTTCAAGAGTGACAGGAACAGTATCGATATGGGAAAGACGAGAGAGCTCATGAGCCTGGGTAGCATTCTGTATGGTGATGATGTGCGTACTGCTCTTAAGAGCATGAAAAGAAATATCTTTCCCAACATGGCGTAGGAGTGCCTTGCCAATACTGTGGTCAGAAAGATAGGCAGTAGAGGAAGTCAGTCATAAAGTGAAGAATTTAGTCCATTGTTCAGTCTGAAACTGAGCGTGGAAAGGTAGTGAAGGACGTGTCGATCGTTTCTGAGAAGAACGAGAAGGTGGATTAGTATCATCAGCAGGTAATTGTCGTTGGCGTTTAGGCGTGGGACCAGAGTTGGTCCGACGTGAAAAGGGTCGGCGATTTTAAAATTGCCGCACCGTGAGGGGGAGGCCGGAAGCTAGTCAGAGGAGGAAGGGA
>NC_069486.1:17885162-17901722 GCF_026875155.1 Cherax quadricarinatus | reverse complement strand
TATGAAATTACAGGAGATAAACCAATCAATGTTCAGAGTGTCTTAAATGTTTAGTCAAAAACCCATCTTGTGTCACATATGAGAGTACATACTAGAGATAAACCATATCAATGTTCAGAGTGTCTTAAATGTTTTAGTATAAAAGGCAGTCTTGTGACACATATGAGAGTACATACTGGAGATAACCCATATCAATGTTCAGAGTGTCTGAAATGTTTTGGTATGAAAGGCAGTCTTGTGACACATATGAGACTACATACTGGAGATAAACCATATCAATGTTCAGAGTGTCTTAAATGTTTTAGTATAAAAGGCAGTCTTGTGACACATATGAGAGTACATACTGGAGATAAACCATATAAATGTTCAGAGTGTCTGAAATGTTTTAGTATAAAAGGCAGTCTTGTGACACATATGAGAGTACATACTGGAGATAAACCATATAAATGTTCAGAGTGTCTGAAATGTTTTAGTATAAAAGGCAGTCTTGTGACACATATGAGAGTACATACTGGAGATAAACCATATCATTGTTCAGAGTGCCTTAAGTGTTTTAGTATAAAAGGCAGTCTTGTGACACATATGAGAGTACATACTGGAGATAAACCATATCAATGTTCAGAGTGTCTTAAATGTTTTAGTATAAAAAGCAGTCTTGTGACACATATGAGAGTACATACTGGAGATACTCCATATCAATGTTCAGAGTGTCTGAAATGTTTTAGTGTAAAAGGCAGTCTTGTGACACATATGAGAGTACATACAGGGGATAAACCATATCAATGTTCTGAGTGTCTGAAATGTTTTACTGAAAGGAAAAGTCTTGTGCTACATATGAGAGTACATACAGGAGATAAACCATATCAATGTTCAGAGTGTCTGAAATGTTTTAGTAGAAAAGATAGTCTTGTGACACATATGAGAGTACATACAGGAGATAAACCCCATTAGTGCTCTGAGTGTCTGAAATGCTTTAATCGTAAAAGCAGTCTTGTGAGACATACACAAGTGCATTCAGGGGATAAAACATGTTAGTGTTTAATGTTTCAGGAATATTTTAGTTATAAACTCAAAAGAATATATAAAAGGGATATACCATAACAGTGTTGAGAGTGAAATATGTTAATGAAATGTCAGTCATATAAATCATATAAGTTCATAGTGGAGATAAGTTGTATTAATCTTCAGAATATCTTGCATATTTTATAAAAAGAGCACTCTTGTGTATGCATGAGAGCTAATATACAGTATAAACAATATCTATATATGGAAAATCCTTGGCATGGTGAAAAGGCTCTTGGTCTGAGGAATTAGACCAGTTGTCTCCTTCCTCAGACCAAACCTAATTACCCCCCAATCTTCCCTTCCCTATCCTATCCTCCCTTTTTCCTTTCCTCCTCCTCCCCCATCCCCCCCTTATTTCCTTCCTCTTTTTGGCCTTTGGGATTCTTCCCACAGGCCTACTGGTTCATAGGTAGGGGCAAGGGTTCCGGGGTCAATCCCATTCCATTGAGGTTCTTGGTGGTTGTGTAGTTTGCTGTGGAATCTGGATCGCCTGGGGATGTCCCGTTTCTTATCTGGTCTCCCGGGGTATGGCTTTGGGTGTCTTTCGGGTGATGAGTGTATCTCTGGAGGTCGCCTTTCAGATTCCGGGGATTGTGGCCAAAGGAGGTATGCTTTGTGGTGGATATCCAGCCACCCTCTCTTTTGTCCACCGAGGTAGCTTGGCAAATGCGAGGTTGCTTTCCTGGATTGCTGGTTTACTGGCATGAAGAGTAGGGTATGACATGGTTTCCATGCCGCATCTGCACTACTTGCGGTGTTGAGGTTCTCTTGGGCACGGAGGGTTTTCGGGCCCTTTCATTCCCCCTAGGACCTATCCCCCCGGCCCCCCCCCTTTTTTTTTTTCTTTTTTTTATTTTTATTTTCTTTTCTTCTTTCTTTTTTTTTTTTAAAAACAAAAAAAAGAAGTAACCTAACCATGGCCCCCCCAGCCCATGAACCGGGTACCCCCGGGCCCCTTCTTGTACCCCCCCTTCTGACCCGCCTATCTTTGGACCACCTCAACATTCCTCTGCCTCTGTACCTATTCCAGTGCTGTTTCCTCACCCCTTCAGGTAGACCCTCGACTGACTCCTTCGTTTTAAACGGACCTTCGCTCTCCTCTACTTGCTTCCGGCCTCTCCCTCTACGGTGCAGAATTTTCAAATCGCCGACCCATTCCCCGTCGGACCAACTCGGGTCCCACCCTAAACCCCACGACAATTACCTTGATATACTTCTCCACCTTTCTTCTTTCTCAAAAAACGATCGACACGTCCTTCATCCCTTTTTCCACGCCAGTTTCAGACTGAACAGGGGAAATAAATTTTCATTTTTAACGACAAATTCCTCTACTCCCTATCTTTTGACCAAAGTATGGCAAGGCACCCTACCCATGTTGGTAAAGATATTTCTTTTCATGCTCTTAAGACGTACGCGCTCATTACCGAAGAATGCTACCCACTCTGACTCTCTCGTTTTTCCCATATCGATACTTTTCCTGTCCTCTTAAAAAAATCATTCCCTCAATTTTGTAGTGGACCGTTTTTTTTTAAAACCCCATACCAAGTTCAACAAAATTTCCAGACAGGGGGACTAAACATTAGAACAGCGGGAAACCCCCAAACCTCCCAATCCTAAAGGAACACTTACTTCTTCCTGCCCGTGGGGGGAGACATACCCTAAAATGTCCCTTTTTTAAAATTTTGACCCCGGGAACCCCCTCCTCAGTTTATATAGCGGGACATCGGTTACAAGTTCGAAAGGGACCCCTACACCAAAACATGTAAAAATTTTGCGGCGTTTTGGGCCCACCCAGCAAAATATTGCAGATCTATCGCCGAATCCCCGTCTGTGGTCCGATGACCATTCTAATACGTTTTTTCAATCGATCTCCCTCTTGCCTTAATGTCATGGGGCTCCCCCTTCATCCCTCCCCTTTTGCAGGTCTTTTTAAAAGCGGAAACCCGTTACCTCAAAGAACAGAAGGTCTCCCCTTATGCCATGGCATTTTTCATCTCCGCCTCCAAGGGAGACTCCCACTGTTTCTTTTCCCCTTTTTAAAAACGTCCCCCCACTTCTAGTATCCCTCTTCTACCCCCACCTCTGGGTTACCTCTCCCATAATCCCCTGTATCTAACCCTTTTTGCTGCCCTCGGCTCAGACGCCCCTACTTCAACGCCTCATCTAATCTCGTTCTTCGAGTTCTCTCTCACAAGCCTCAGTACGCGAGACCTCGTACGACACCTCCCCCAACGTCCCTTATTTCTCAAAAGTAAAAAAAAGGTCGGTAACCCCTCCTACCCTTTTCCCCCACCCCCTTTTTCCCCTCCCTGTCTCTGCCCCTATTCTTCCCCCTCATGGCTCGTTACAAGTGAAAGGGGTTCACCCTCCCCTCTTAATTACCTTCCTCCCCTTTCCCTCCCAAGTTTCTCCTCTTCTGCCCCCTCCCAGGTTCCGCCTCTTCTGTCCCCTGCCAGCTTCTCCATTCCTCCCCCCTTTTCCCCTCCCCCCCCCTTGGTACAGTCCAATACAGTTCCAATCTTACTCACCCCTCCCCCTCCATTCCAATATTTTTCCCCTTACACACTCTAAATTCCAAAACACTTGAAGCAATCTTAAAATTATTGCAGAGCCCAAAACCACAAGGGGACACGACCCACCCCTTCCCCGCTCTTTCTCTCTCCTCTGCTCCACTGGCACAACCCCTTCTTCACAGGCTCCTTTTCCTTTTCGTGCTTGAACATTTTCCACTGCCTCCGCGTGGGCTTTTTTTTAACCCTTTTAGTCCCTAGGAACCCTTACCCGCGGTTTCAAATATCTTTACATTGCCAATCATGGCCTATTTACAGTGGAATAACGCGCCCAGGGGTAATCGGGGGGAGTTCAATGTTACTCCCCAGTTTGCCCCCGTTGGTGTTTGCTTACAGGAACCAAAATTTCACTCGCTGTTATTTCCACATCTAGGCTATAATTTATTGTATCTTCAGGTCCTTTTTTCCCGAGGGGCCTTTTTAAAGAAAATGCCTTTCTTTTCCGCCTGTATTCGTACCACAGCTATTTGTTCATACTTCGCGCATTACACAGCACTCTATCCCTTACATAGGGGGTATAGCTCTGTTCTTATATCTTCTCCCTTTTCGGGGATTTTCTATTCCGGATTTTGCCTTCCTTGTTTTATTTCCGCCACCGATTCGTTACTTGGGGATTTTAATGCCCACCCTTTCCCCTGGGGGGTCTCACTGTGATTCCCCTGGAATTCAGTTAAGGCTTTTTTTGCCACCCACCCCCTCCAAGTTTTAAATACAGGGACTCACACCCATTTTTTATCCCGGATCATACTCTCTCTTGCATCATCTCTCAGTTTGCTCTTCCTCCCCGCATTTAAATTCACTTGGTCGTTTCCCCAAAATTTCATGCATTTATCATTTCCCAATCATTCTTACTTCCCCTTCATATTCGCCCCCCTTTCGCCCCCCCGTGGCAATTTAATCGGGGAAATTGAACCTTTACTCACACCCAACTTTTTTAAAGAGGTTCCTTCTTCGTCCTCCCTCGAGAGCTTTTACACCTCTTCCATCCTCCGTTTTTCCCCCCGCAGCTTCTATTCTAAACCCCCAAATTCGGGGAGGGATTCTCAAAATTCGTCCTTGGTGGTCTCCGCTTGTGCTGTGCTACGTTTGAAAAAGCGCTGCATGGGGGAGGGACCGGGACAATAGAACCACAGACAACTCCTTGATTTTAAACAGAAACGTGCGATCGTCGCCGTGTATCCCGGGCGCAAACGCACTTGCTGGCGAGATTTTCTCCACCATCACCCCTGCTTCCTCTTTGAGTGCAGTCGGAAAAAAATACGAAAACAGTGGTAAATTTCTCCTGACCCGGCTCCCTTTTTGCGGGTTTTCCGGTGTTGAATAGCAAACCCACTGATGTTGCCAAAGAAATTGGCAATCACGGTCCGTATTTCCAGGGACTCCACTATCCCCTCATTTCTTTCCTCAAAGTCTCCCAAGAGTTAGCACCCTTGGGCTTTTCTTCTCTCGAGAAGAAAAGTAAGTCCTTTTACACTTCAAAAACGGGGGCAACACTCTCAGCTTTTCCTCCGGCAGTGGGCCCCACACATTTATATTTGTATGCTACAACATTTAATCATCAGCCCTTGCAGTCCTATTACCCTTTACAATTTATTTGGTCACAAGGAGTTCTTCCACACTGTGGAAATCCGCCATTGTTTCCCTTTTTCCGCAAACCAGGCACTACGGGACATGAAACCTCCCCCTATCTTCCCTTGCCTTACCTTCGTTTGCAAAGTAAAGGGAAGCCTAGTAAATAGACGTTTAGTGTGGTATTTTGAGACACAAACAGTCTCTCCCCCTCGCAATATGGCTTTAGTAAAAGGGGCGTTCTACCCTAGACCCCTTACTAGCTTGGTAGTTTGTTCGTAAAACCTTTCAAAAAAAACCACTCAGTTATTGCCATATTTTTTGACTTGAAAGGGAAATGACACAACTTGGAGGATAAATTTTAGCCAAAACCCCCCTCCTTGGCCTTCGGGCAATCTACCCTCCTTTCCCAGAACATTTTAACTGACAGGCATTTTCCCTGTTTGGGTTAATAATGTTTTCCCCCCACTTTTTCCAAGCTGAGGTGTCCCCCCGGGTGTGTTCTGAGCACAACATTTTTCTCCCCTTTCTATTTTAAAGATTGGCCTCTATTTTCCATAAATATTTGGGCATCACTCTAGTTATGACTTCGCTATTGCCCGTGCAGGCCTGACTGTCCCTCCTTACAGTTTTTCTCCCCCATGCAGCGACCGTGTTTCCAATTGGGGCCCCCCCACGTGGTTTAAATTTTCCCGCAAATAAAACCCACCAAAAATTTCTTTCACTAGACGCCTGTCATCTCCGATCATCCTTTGTACTTCTGTGCTCCTGTATCCCAAAAGTGATACAGTAAGTTTCTGGCCTCCCTTTGATCGTAGGTTATCCTGGAAACCCCACATTACCTCTTGAAGGCAAATTGCACAGCCGGCTGAACCCTTTTTAAAACCCTTTTTTTTCATGGGGGGCTGATCGTCAACCCTCCTCCGCCCCCATTCCACCCCTTTTTTTTATCGAAACTTGATTTTTGGAACCCAAACTATTCAGCAGCATCTCCTGCTACCTCTCTACCTTAACCCCTTATCACCAAGGGTTTTTTTTATGCCTTTGGGCTTTTTTTCCCCCTTTTTTTTTTCCCCCCCGTCGAGAGCCCCCTAACAGAACGAACGTTCCCCTTTTCTATCACCTGATGCCCATTTCCCCGCTACTATGTACGCCTATGATCTCCGTAATCCTTTCCCTTTATAGAATGGTCACTGTATTAGTAGACATTCTTTTTTGTTCGCCCCCCCGTTTACTCCCTCCCTTCTCTCTTCGCCTTCATTCGCTCTTTCTTCTCTTTAAATACCCCTTTCTGTGTCATGTAGCATTCACTTTCCCCCCCCCCGGGGAAATTTCCCCTGTTCGAGTCTGTTCTTTTTTCCCCCCTTCCGAAAGCCCAATGTCTATGGGCCCTTTCCCCGCTCTCTTTTTTTTTGACATTTCACTCTTATTTCCCTGCCATTGCCGTGTAACAGGGCTCTAAGTCTTCTGACGGGGTTGGATTCGCAGCAGTGTTTTCCGGACAGCATCGTACAAGGGGATTTACTATCTTCGGCTAGTATTTTTACTGCTGAATTTAAAGCCATCCTTACAGCACTTATCTGTATTTCATCTAGCCTGTTCTCATTTGTGGGTTTTCTGACTCCCTTTGGGTACAGCATTCAAAAATTTATACACCTCACCCCTTAGTCCTCCGTATCCCCAAATTTGGCTCGCCGCTCTTTACCCCATAAAAAATATTGTTTTTTGTTGGGTCCTTGGTCATGTTGATGTACAGGGCAATGAACAGGCAACACTGCTGTGCGGTCAGCAGTACATGACCTACCAGTTTCTTATAGAGGTATTCCATTTACGGACTATTTTGCTGCAATTATCTTCCCACCTTCACACCCGTTGGAAAACAACGTTGGTCTACTATGCTCGGCAACAAACTTCAATCTATTAAACGAGTATAGTTTACTGGCCGTCTTCTTATCACCAGTGTCGAGGTTGGGAGACTACTCTCCCCCATCTTCGCATTGGCCATACTCGTCTTACTCATGGATATCTCATGGAGAGGCATCCTGCCCCTTCTGTGAGAATGCCAAGCTCCATTTTCAGTCACCACATTCTTTTGGGACTGCCCACTTTATCAACAAGCAGGGCAGAATTTACCTCTGTCGTCGTTTTCCCGCTCCGCTACTCTCTCTTTACCTTCCCTTCTCGCTGATGGACCCATCTTACATCCGGACTCTCTCATTGACTTTTTGACAACAACTGACTTACTTCACAAATTCTGATACCTTCAGCCCTTTCTACTTCAATCTCTTGCTACCCTCTACCCCCGTACTATCCCCTGCCCCGCTGTTTTCTGTAACCTGCTGATCATCCCTCCTCCCTTCTGCCACCAATACCCTCGCTTCCTTCCCTACCCTGCAGCGCTGTATAGCCCTTGTGGCTTAGCGCTTCTTTTTAATTATAATAATAATAATAGGTTAGGGAAAAGCTTCCTTGAGATAACAATACAGGAACATCCAGTGTCTCTAAGAATGGTTGACACATTCATGCCATTGACTGTACCTTCACTAAAAGGTGCGTTTATGTTTGATTCAGTGAAACATTTACAGACATTTTCACCTTTTTTTTTAGGACAGTCGGGCCGTCTATGACCCCACTCATTACAGTTGAAACACTTCACTGAGAAGGCCGTGGAATTCTTCGGTACGGAGGGTTTGGATCCCTCAGATTACTTAGGTACAACAGGCTTATATCTGCTTTGCTCTTTAGGGTAGTTATTATGAGCGCACGCATGTATATCAGCAGCTTGTGCCATTTTCTTTAATGAATATTCGTAAGTCAGAGTTTACAGAAGAAAGGAATTGATCTCTTACCATCAGGTCTCGTAAAGATTCGAAATCGTGGTCAACCTCAGCACTATCAATCCACGAATCAAATAATCTGAAAAGTGTTGTCAAGAATTGCATATAATTTTGATTAGAAGTTATTTTACTGTGTCTAAACTCCGACCTGTAAGGATGAGTAGTTTTTTTGAAAGCCTGAAGTATAGCTTTCTTCAGCAGGCTATAACTAGAAATAACATCAGAGGGTAGAGTGGAATAGACGTTTAATGCTGAACCTGACAGTAGTAAGCCAAGCCTAGTAGCCCAAGAATCTGATGGCCAGTCACAGAGAGTAGCAGTACTCTCGAATCGAGTAATATATGCCGCTATGTCATCTTGTTCTGAGAAAGGTGGTATTTGTGGCATCCTAATATTAGGTTCTTGGGAAGGGTATTCTATAGTACCCCTTCATCTATTTTCTGCTTAGATAGTTCTACCTTCTTGGCTTCTAATTCCAACCTTGATTGTTCTAACTCAATTTCCTTCATTTTGAAGGCTGCCTCTCTTGCCTGAACTCTATCTTCTCTAGCTATCCTTTCCTGTTCGATTTTATCCTCCCGAACTAGTCTTTCCTGTTCCTTTTTCTCTTCTCGAGCTAGTCTTTCCTGTTTCTTTTCTCGAGCTAGTCTTTCCTGTTCTTTTTTTCTCTTCAATAGTCATTTTAGCAGTAATGTAATTATCAACGCTTTGTCCAGTAAATCCCATTTCCTTTCCAGCTTTCAACCAGAAATCTAAAGAATCCATCTTGTAAAAAGAAATATTACGTACCCAACTTCAACTGTCTTAATTAAAACTAACAAGAACGTCTATTACAAAAGAGGGACACAGTCTGCACACTTTAAACTTCCCAAAGTAGAAAATGAAATAACTGTTTCTCCCTGGAAGAATACACTTTTGGGCCCAATAGCCTTCACTAAGCAAAATACACACGGTTCACACAGGAGGGGTTATCATCAAAGTTCCCCAGGTCCAACAAATAGGTAAACTTCTAAACCGAACCTTAGAACCAAACAACGGTAAGTCAACCAGACTACCAGTAATGACTTGACACCTCAACTAACTCACCCTTTTCTATCTTAAATGTTATACTCACAACCAGTTGAACCATCAGGACGATGTTGCTTCAAGAGTCGGATCCTGGCAAGGTTGCCATTGTCAGTGGAACGCCTTCCAATCTGAACAAAAGAAACTAATGGAAAAATAAATAAATAAAGAAACGACTAGGAAAAATAAGAATAATGATTTTTGAGGATTTATTTAAAAATTTAAATATAATAAAAAAAATGGCCTTCGGTTTTTGGGTAGTTGGGCAGGAGTAGGTAAGGACCTGGATAATCTTCTGATATTATTGATGTAGGTTATCCGGGGTGGATGGTGATAGTCTGATGTTTTGGGAATCTCCTACCACTTGGATGGAGCACCACAATAGAACAGGTAAGGGCCATAGTAGTCCATTAATGTTAATAAGTCTCATTAACAAATGTCTTGCTCCCTTTATCTGGTGTCAAATCCTGGATGACCACGCCAGGAACAGAGCTGGTAATAAGAAAAAATAACTGGTTACCAATGGTCATGATAATATAACATTTAAGAATGGAAAAGAATGATAAATGCCAAAATCATTACTGGTAACCAGCAAACAAAAGAAAGGAACAAACAATAATACTCCTGGTAGATCACCCTACCTGATTAGGAGAAGAGTGGAGGTGAAGTGACTCTCCAAACTTCAACCCACAACAGGTAAGGTCAATATTACCAGGAGTAGAAATTTGAACAAATCAGACACCAAGAACTAGTTTTGCCCCAGTCCGCCAGGGGGGGGGGTGCGAGACATAACTCGCTAATGGTTCCTGGTTGTCTGAACAACCTTAACCCCATTTACGCCTACTTTTCCCTCACAGCCTCCAAGGGAGACTAATTCGTGTTTCTTATTCCCATGTTTCAAAACATCCCCCCACTTCTGGGGTTCCATCTTCTGCAGCCTCCTCTGTGGTTACCTCTCCCATAGTCACTCCTGTATCTAATTCTTTTGCTGTCCTGGGTTCAGACGTCCCTACTTCAATGCCTCAGTCTGTTCTCGCTTTTTTGTGTTCTCCCTCATAAGCCTCTGTATCAACGAGATCTCGTACTACGACACCCCCTCCCAATCGTCCCTCTACTTCTCAGAAGTCAAAAAAAGGTCCTTTAACCCCTCCTTCCCTTCTTCCACCTCCTCATTTTACCTTCCCTGTCTCTGTACCTAGTTCTTCCCCTCTCACCGGCTCTGTTACAAGTGTAGAGGTTCACCCTCCTCCTCGTACTGTCCCTTTTCCTCCCCTGTTCACTCCCAAGTTTCTTCCTCTTCTGCCACCTCCCAGGTTTCTGCCTCTTCTGTCCCCTTCCAGAGTTAATTTTAAGCCTGCCTGTAATGTCGGCATGCCTCGTTGTGCTCCGGGTTTTCTCGTGTTTTCACGGTCGCTCTTACGTGCTAGAACTTTAATTTGTGTCATCAATCCATACGATACATCCCTCTAGCGCCTGGAACCAATCTTGGGCGGAAAACATTATATACTGAGTCAAAAAAAGAGAATTAGTGTGCACTACCTAGCAGAGTTTACTGCCAGAGGGGAATCAGGCCTGTGTCCCGTGTGAAAAAAATAATAATTGAACTTTTCGAGTCAGAGGAAAGAAAGTCTCCCTGATAATATTGAGTATATATAGTGTATAGTGTATACTACAGTGGCTCCCTAGTATATTGATGATAAAGGGTAAAGTGTCATTTGAAAACAGGTGAATTTGTAAAAGAATGATAAGCCTATAGAGGCAAGTGCCAGAAGTCGCCAGAAACTTACCACAGGTCAGCTGTTTTTAAAAATCTTCCTGGCCTGCTAGTGTACTCGCATATAAAACTAGTGATACCAGTGAATAGCAGAATACAGTGTTGTAGTAGCAACTAACCAGTATTATAATGGTACTTAGTGGAGTGGAGTGAAGCAATTATTACTACAGAAAAAGCGTCCTTCCTCCAAAATTTCCACCAGTCAACTATAGTGATAACATACATTTATTGTGGTGGAGACAGAAAAAAAAATAGAAAAGCTAGATACAGCGATTGATAAAACAAGGGTTGAGGTCGACCGTTCATCATTGTAGGAGTTGCCAGCATCACCGGGTTTTCCCTTTAACACGCCCAAATTATACTTTTTGTATCAATCAAATCACATATTACTCGGGTAGATAATTTCCAGTAGATCCTTCATGTGTTAGCTCAAATCACCAACCAGTATGTTTTAAATAAGTGACCCACTGATCAGATCAGATTGACTGGTCCGAACCCTTGACTGGTCCGAACCCTTGACTGGGTTCAAACGGTTTCGTTGGACAATAAAGCAGACTGTAAACGGATAGGGTTGTAGGTGCCCTTATCAACACAAACATTAAATATAAATCAGGAAATTGCACGATAAGCTGTAAAATATACAAAAACAGAAACAGAAATACAAATAGCTAGAGCTTCATTTAAGGAGGTTATTAATAGAATATTCAAGAGGTTGCTAGTAGAATTGCAGTAAATCAACCATTCAAATCATTATGAAGCTGTGTGTAGTCTGTGGTCAGTCAAACAAACGGACTTCCACATGGGTAAATTGTCATTTTTGTAGAAATTGGTGTCATGCCCCTTGTGCAGATATCCAAGAACTAGCTACAAGCAGTGTTAAAACAGGGAAGTTTTTTTGGGTATGCCCAAATGAGATGAATCTGTGGACTAAAATCACAAGGGTATTAAAAGAGGACAACATCAAAGCTGCCTTCACAGAAAACCTGGAAGCTTTCTACAACGATGGGAACATAAAAAGTCGGGGCTGAATGGTACTGCCCTTGATACTGGCCATGTAGCCCAGAAACTGTAAGGCTGGAGATAAAAGTCCTGGAAAGTCAGTAATGTGGGCTGATAGTGCTGTCCTGGGGGGACAGTAATGGGAAGCGGGAGGTGCTGTCCTGGGAGACAGTAAATGTGAAGCTGTAGGTGCTGTCCTGGGAGACAGTAATGGTGAAGCGGGAGATGCTGTCCTGGGAGACAGTAATGGTGAAGCTGGAGATTTTGTCCCCAGGTAGTCGGGAATTATACGCAGGAAGGAATACTTTATAAATAAACCTCATAGGGGACAGGAGCCATAGTAGGGAAACAAGTGTAGTCAAAGATAAGATAAAATCAATATTGCAAACTAGAAAACCGCAGTAAATAGCAAACAAGAGGACTCCCCTACAATAGTGAGGATATATTACCAAAAACAACTTGTGGGAGCTCCATTGTTTGGTGCTAGGAGGATAGAAGTAAGACAGGGAAACATGCACCAACAGGGAATACAGTCACAGAAACCCAAGGCAAACGAAAACCCAAACCTGTGCATATACTATGCACTTGGTACTGCTGGCATGGGAAATCTGGAGAAAACAGATGAGACGTGCACTGTGACCACCCTAGAAAATGCCATGCCCAAAATTTACAACAGGAAAATGCAAACTCCCTTTTCCCGTAAGCTTTTTCACCCTGAACTGTGTACCTCTTCAGTACAGGAAAGACTGTGCTATAACTTAAATTGCCCCGGCATACCATCTAAAGGGACAAAAAGATACAAAACATCCAGGCCATGGGAAAACCTGGTAAACCACAGCCACCAAGAGGGAGGTTTTTTAGTGCGAGGAAGGAAAAAAAATTGGCAGGAAATGGCAGAAATCGTACACCAAAACCAGTCATTCCCGGAGTGGAACCACAGTCGATGGCCTCCACTCCAAACCAACAGATACAGATACTAATGCCGGAAAAAAAATCCCCCCCCAGTACCAACAATACCACCAGTCCAGATAACATTCTTCTTTGCAAATATAACAGGGTCTAAAGCCAGCAACAAACAACAAAATACCTTTCATCCGTGGACTGCTTGCAGAGGCAAAGGCAATGTTCGCGGCTTTCACTGAGACCCACATAAAGGATCACTTGGACAACGAAATATGGATCCCAGGTTACAACCTATACAGATGTGACAGAGTGAACAGGCAAAAGGTGGGGGGGGGTTGGCCTGTACATTGCAGAGTCACTTGTTTGCACAGAACTGCTTAATGCCTCAAATGATGTAGTGGAAGTTTTAGCAGTAAAGGTCGAGAACCAAAACCTAGTCATTGTGGTAGTCTACAGGCCTCCGGATGCAACATCCCAGCAGTTCCAGGAACAGCTGTTAAAAATTGACCACTGTCTGGAAAACCTTCCAGCTCCTGCACCCGATGGCCTGGTGGCTAAAGCTTCCGCTTCACACACGGAGGCCCCGGGTTCGATTCCCGGTGGGTGGAAACATTTCGACACGTTTCCTTACACCTGTTGTCCTGTTCACCTAGCAGCAAATAGGTACCTGGGTGTTAGTCGACTAGTGTGGGTCGCATCCTGGGGGACAAGATTAAGGACCCCAATGGAAATAAGTCAGACAGTCCTCAATGACGCACTGACTTTCTTGGGTTATCCTGGGTGGCTAACCCTCCGGGGTTAAAAATCCGAACGAAATCTTATCTTATCTTACCCAACATCTTGCTCCAGGGGGATTTCAACTTAAGGCACCTATAATGGAGGAATATAGAAAATAATATTGTTGCAGTAATAACACCAGGAGGCAGCTCTGATGAAAACTCACACTCACACGAGCTTTTAAATCTCTGCACAAAATTCAATTTAAACCAGCAAATAATGGAGCCTACTAGACTGGAGAATACACTAGACCTCATCTTCACTAACAATGATGATCTGATAAGAAATGTCACCATATCAAAAACAATATACTCAGATCACAACATAATTGAGGTTCAGACATGTATGCGTGGAGCCCCAGACCGACATAATGAGACTAGTCATGAGGGAGCATTCACCAAATTCAACTTCAATAACAAAAACATAAAGTGGGACCAAGTAAACCAAGTCCTAGCCAATATAAGCTGGGAAGATATACTAAGCAACACAGACCCCAACTTAGGCCTAGAACAGATTAACTCGGTGGTACTCGATGTATGCACAAGGCTTATTCCTCTAAGAAAAAGGAGGAGTAGATGTAAAATAGAAAGAGACAGGCGCTCCCTTTACATGCGACGGAAAAGAATAACAGAGCGGCTAAAAGAGGTCAGTATCTCTGAAATGCGTAGGGAGACACTGGTCAGAGAAATAGCAAGCATCGAACTTAAGCTAAAAGAATCCTTTAGGAGTCAGGAATCGTGGGAAGAACTGAAAGCCATAAATGAAATCGAAAGAAACCCAAAGTATTTCTTCTCCTATGCCAAATCAAAATCGAGAACAACATCCAGTATTGGGCCCCTACTTAAACAAGATGGGTCCTACACAGATGACAGCAAGGAAATGAGTGAGCTACTCAAGTCCCAATATGACTCAGTTTTTAGCAAGCCGCTAACCAGACTGAGAGTCGAAGATCAAATTAATTTTTTATGAGAGAGCCCCCAAAATTTGATTAACACAAGCCTATCCGATGTTATCCTGATGCCAAATGACTTCAAAAAGGCGATAAATGACATGTCCATGCACTCTGCCCCAGGCCAGACTCATGGAACTCTGTGTTCATCAAGAACTGCAAGAAGCCCCTATCACGAGCCTTTTCCATCCTATGGAGAGGGAGCATGGACACGGGGGTCGTCCCCCTGTTACTAAAAAAAAACAGACATAGGCCCACTCCACAAAGGGGGCAGTAAAGCAACAGCAAAGAACTACAGACCAATAGCACTAACATCCCATATCATAAAAATCTTTGAAAGGGTCCTAAGAAGCAAGATCACCACCCATCTAGAAACCCATCAGTTACACAACCCAGGGCAACATGGGTTTAGAACAGGTCGCTCCTGTCTGTCTCAACTATTGGATCACTACGACAAGGTCCTGAATGCACTAGAAGACAAAAAGAATGCAGATGTAATATATACAGACTTTGCCTTCGACAAGTGTGACCATGGCGTAATAGCGCACAAAATGCGTGCTAAAGGAATAACAGGAAAAGTCGGTCGATGGATCTATAATTTCCTCACTAACAGAACACAGAGAGTAGTCGTCAACAGAGTAAAGTCGAGGCAGCTACGGTGAAAAGGTCTGTTCCACAAGGCACAGTACTCGCTCCCATCTTGTTCCTCATCCTCATATCCGACATAGACAAGGATGTCAGCCACAGCTCCATGTCTTCCTTTGCAGATGACACCTGAATCTGCATGACAGTGTCTTCCATTGCAGACACTGCAAGGCTCCAGCGGACATCAACCAAATCTTTCAGTGGGCTGCAGAAAACAGTATGAAGTTCAACGATGAGAAATTTCAATTACTCAGATATGGTAAACATGAGGAAATTAAATCTTCATCAGAGTACAAAACAAATTCTGGAAACAAAATAGAGCAAAACACCAACATCAAAGACCTGGGAGTGATGATGTCGGAGGATCTCACCTTCAAGGACCATAACATTGTATCAATCGCATCTGCTAGAAAAATGACAGGATGGATAATGAGAACCTTCAAAACTAGGGAGGCCAAGCCCATGATGACACTCTAAAGGTCACTTGTTCTATCTAGGCTGGAATATTGCTGCAACTAACAGCACTCAACCCGGTGGAATGCGACTAAAGCACCCTGAACTCACGGCAGGGCCCGGTTCGATAACACGCGTAACATTCGACGACGTTTCCTTACACCGTGTCCTGTTCACCTGCAGCAAATGTACTGGGGGAGTTAGTCATGTGTGTCGCACCTGGAGACCAGAGATAAGACCCCAATGAAAAATTAGAACATCCTCAATGACAGCACTGACTTCTTGGGTTATCTGGGTGGCTAACCCCCCGGGATAAAATCCACGAGAATCATACTATCTTATATACACCTTCAATCAGGTAAATTGCGACCTGGAATGAAGAGACTTTCACGCATGCATAATGGAGACTCAAAACACCTATTACGAAGCGCTTGAGGTTCCTAACCTGTATTCCACTGGAAGCAGGAGGGAGAGATACATGTTATATCACCGTGGAAATCCTAGAGGGACTGTACCGAACTTGCTCACGAAAATCACTCACTACGGTAGCAAAAGACTGCGACAGAGGCTGGTCACAGATCGGCCGCGGGGCGTTGACCCAGACCTTCGGTAATTCCAGGTTCGGCTTTGTCCTCACATTAAGAACCATACAATAAGGTCAGGGGCCCGAGACTGTTCAACTCCTCCCAGCACACATAAGGGGGATTACCAACAGACCCCTGGCAGCTTCCAAGCTGGCACTGGACAAGCACCTAAAGTCAGTTCCTGATCAGCCGGGCTGTGGCTCGTACGTTGGTTTGCGTGCAGCCAGCAGCAACAGCCTGGTTGATCAGGCTCTGATCCACCAGGAGGCCTGGTCCACAGACCGGCCGCGGGGGGTTGACCCCCAGAACTCTCTCTAGGTAAATTCCAGGTTCCACGCTTCTCCAGTTCCCTCCACCCTTTCACCCTCCC
>NC_069486.1:17857537-17884662 GCF_026875155.1 Cherax quadricarinatus | reverse complement strand
AATATTCCACTCACCCCAATAAGTCCCATTATATACGGGTTTTGTTGCTACTACAACACTGTATTCTGTATTCACTGTATCACTAGATTATATGCGAGTACACTAGCAGGCCAGGAAGATTATTAAAAACAGCTGACCTGTGGTAAGTTTCTGGCGACTTCTGGCACTTGCCTCTATAGGCTTATCACTTCATTTACAAATTCACCTGTTTTCAAATGACACTTTAGCCTTTATCATCAATATACTAGGGAGCCACTGTAGTATACACTATACACTATGTATACTCAATATTATCAGGGAGACTTTCTTTCCTCTGACACGAAAAGTTCAATTATTATTATTTTTTCACACGGGACACAGGCCTGATTCCCCTCTGGCAGTAAACTCTGCTAGGTAGTGCACACTAATTCTCCTTTCTTGACTCAGTATATAATGTTTTCCGCCCAAGATTGGTTCCAGGCGCTAGAGGGATGTATCGTATAGGATTGATGACACAAATTAAAGTTCTGGCACGTAAGAGTGACCGTGAAAACACGAGAAAACCCGGAGCACAACGAGGCACGCTGACATTACGGGCAGGCTTAAAATTAACTCTGGAAGGGGACAGAAGAGGCAGAAACCTGGGAGGTGGCAAAAGAGGAAGAAACTTGGGAGTGAACAGGGGAGGAAGGTACAGTACGAGGAGGAGGGTGAACCTCTACACTTGTAACAGAGCCGGTGAGAGGGGAAGAACTAGGTACAGAGATAGGGAAGGTAAAATGAGGAGGTGGAAGAAGGGAAGGAGGGGTTAAAGGACCTTTTTTTGACTTCTGAGAAGTAGAGGGACGATTGGGAGGGGGTGTCGTAGTACGAGATCTCATTGATACAGAGGCTTATGAGGGAGAACACGAAAAAGCGAGAACAGACTGAGGCATTGAAGTAGGGACGTCTGAACCCAGGACAGCAAAAGAATTAGATACAGGAGTGACTATGGGAGAGGTAACCACAGAGGAGGCTGCAGAAGATGGAACCCCAGAAGTGGGGGATGTTTTGAAACATGGGAATAAGAAACATGAATTAGTCTCCCTTGGAGGCTGTGAGGGAAAAGTAGGCGTAAATGGGGTTAAGGTTGTTCAGACAACCAGGAACCATTAGCGAGTTATGTCGTGCCCCCCCCCCCCCCTGGCAGACTGGGGCAAAACTAGTTCTTGGTGTCTGATTTGTTCAAATTTCTACTCCAGGTAATATTGACCTTACCTGGTGTGGGGTGAAGTTTGGAGAGTCACTTCACCTCCACTCTTCTCCTAATCAGGTAGGGTGATCTACCAGGAGTATTATTGTTTGTTCCTTTCTTTTGTTTGCTGGTTACCAGTAATGATTTTGGCATTTATCATTCTTTTCCATTCTTAAATGTTATATTATCATGACCATTGGTAACCAGTTATTTTTTCTTATTACCAGCTCTGTTCCTGGCATGGTCATCCAGGATAGACACCAGATAAAGGAGCAAGACATTTGTTAATGAGACTTATTAACATTAATGGACTACTACTGGCCCTTACCTGTTCTACTTGTGGTGCTCCATCCAAGTGGTAGGAGATTCCCAAAACATCAGACTATCACCATCCACCCAGGATAACCTACATCAATAATATCAGAAGATCTATCCAGGGCCTTACCTACTCCTGCCCAACTACAAGAACCGAAGGCCATTTTTTTTATTATATTAAAATTTTAAGTAAAATCCTCAAAAATCATTATTCTTATTTTTCCTAGTCGTTTCTTTATTTATTTTTCCATTAGTTTCTTTTGTTCAGATTGGAAGGCGTTCCACTGACAATGGCAACCTTGCCAGGATCTGACTCTTGAAGCAACATCGTCCTGATGGTTCAACTGGTTGTGAGTATAACATTTAAGATAGAAAAGGGTGAGTTAGTTGAGGTGTCAAGTCATTACTGGTAGTCTGGTTGACTTACCGTTGTTTGGTTCTAGGGTTTGGTTTAGAAGTTTACCTATTTGCTGGACCTGGGGAACATTGATGATAACCCCTCCTGTGTGAACCGTGTGTATTTTGCTTAGTGAAGGCTATTGGGCCCAAAAGTGTATTCTTCCAGGGAGAAGCAGTTATTTCATTTTCTACTTTGGGAAGTTTAAAGTGTGCGGACTGTGTCCCTCTTTTGTAACGGACGTTCCTGTTAGTTTTAATTAAGACAGTTGAAGTTGGGTACGTAATATTTCTTTTTACAAGATGGATTCTTTAGATTTCTGGTTGAAAGCTGGAAAGGAAATGGGATTTACTGGACAAAGCCTTGATAATTACATTACTGCTAAAATGACTATTGAAGAGAAAAAAAGAACAGGAAAGACTAGCTCGAGAAGAGAAAAAGGAACAGGAAAGACTAGCTCGAGAAGAGAAAAAGGAACAGGAAAGACTAGCTCGGGAGGATAAAATCGAACAGGAAAGGATAGCTAGAGAAGATAGAGTTCAGGCAAGAGAGGCAGCCTTCAAAATGAAGGAAATTGAGTTAGAACAATCAAGGTTGGAATTAGAAGCCAAGAAGGTAGAACTATCTAAGCAGAAAATAGATGAAGGGGTACTATAGAATACCCTTCCCAAGAACCTAATATTAGGATGCCACAAATACCACCTTCCCTCTCCCTCCCCAGAACAAGATGACATAGCGGATATAATTACTGATTCGAGAGCTTGACCTACTCTCTCGTGACTGGCCATCAGATTCTTGGGCTTACTAGGCTTGGCTTACTACTAGTTTCAGGTTCAGCATTTAAACGTCTATTCCACTCTACCCTCTGATGTTATTTCTAGTTATAGCCTGCTGAAGAAAGCTATACTTCAGGCTTTCAAAAAAACTACTCATCCTTACAGGTCGGAGTTTAGACACAGTAAAATAACTCCTAATCAAAATTATATGCAATTCTTGACAACACTTTTCAGATTATTTGATTCGTGGATTGATAGTGCTGAGGTTGACCACGATTTCGAATCTTTACGAGACCTGATGGTAAGAGATCAATTCCTTTCTTCTGTAAACTCTGACTTACGAATATTCATTAAAGAAAGAAACATTCATACGGCTGCGGAAATGGCACAAGCTGCTGATATATATGCGTGCGCTCATAATAACTACCCTAAAGAGCGTAGAAGATATAAGCCTGTTGTACCTAAGCAATCTGAGGGATCCAAACCCTCCGTACCGAAGAATTCCACGGCCTTCTCAGTGAAGTGTTTCAACTGTAATGAGTGGGGTCATAGACGGCCCGACTGTCCTAAAAAGAAAGGTGAAAATGTCTGTAAATGTTTCACTGAATCAAACATAAACGCACCTTTTAGTGAAGGTACAGTCAATGGCATGAATGTGTCAACCATTCTTAGAGACACTGGATGTTCCTGTATTGTTATCTCAGGTAAGCTTTTCCCTAACCTATTATTATTATTATTATAATTAAAAAGAAGCGCTAAGCCACAAGGGCTATACAGCGCTGCAGGGAAGGGAAGGAAGCGAGGGTATTGGATGGCAGAAGGGAGGAGGGATGATCAGCAGGTTACAGAAAACAGCGGGGCAGGGGATAGTACGGGGGTGGAGGGTAGCAAGAGATTGAAGTAGAAAGGGCTGAAGGTATCAGAATTTGTGAACAAAGTCAGTTGTTGTCAATGAGAGAGTCCGGATGTAAGGTGGGTCCATCAGCGAGAAGGGAAGGTAAAGAGAGAGTAGCGGAGCGAAGATGACGACAGAGGTAAATTCTGCGTGCTTGTTGATAAAGTGGGCAGTCCAACAGAATGTGGCTGACTGATAATGGAGCTTGGCAATTCTCACAGAGAGGAGCAGGACGCCTCTCCATGAGATATCCATGAGTAAGACGAGTATGTCCAATGTGAAGACGGGAGAGAGTAGTCTCCCAACATCGACACTGGTGATAAGAAGACGGCCAGTAACCTATACTCGGTTTAATAGATTGAAGTTTGTTGCCGAGCATAGTAGACCAACGTTGTTGCCAACGGGTGTGAAGGTGGGAAGATATTGCAGCAAAATAGTCCGTAAATGGAATACCTCTATAAGAAACTGGTAGGTCACGTACTGCTGACCGCGCAGCAGTGTCTGCCTGTTCATTGCCCTGTACATCAACATGACCAGGGACCCAACAAAAAACTATCTTTATGCTTGGTAAAGATGCGGCGTAGCCAAAGTTGGATACGGAGGACTAAGGGGTGAGGTGTATCAAATTTTTGTATAGCCTGTACAGCACTAAGGGAGTCTGAGACATCCACAAATGATGACACAGGCATAAATGCAATACGGATAAGTGCTGTAAGGATGGCATACAATTCAGCAGTAAAAATACTAGCCGAAGATAGTAAATGCCCTTGTACGATGCTGTCCGGAAACACTGCTGCGAATCCAACGCCGTCAGAAGACTTAGAGCCATCTGTGAACACGGCAATGGCATGAGAATGAGAGTGAAAGTGGTCAAGAAAAAGAGAGCGGGAAGCGACCATAGACAGTTGGGCTTTCGAGCAAGGGAGGGAGAAAGAACAGACTCGAACAGCTGGAACTTCCAGGGGGTAGGGAAAAGTGAGATGCTACATGTACATAGAAAGGTGGTAGTTGAAGAGAAGACAAGAGCGAATGAAGGCGAAGAGAGAAGGGACGGAGTAAACAGGGGCGGCGAACAAAAAAATGTCTACTAATATCAGTGACCATTCTATAAATGGAAGGATTATGGAGATCATGAGAGCGTACATAGTAGCGCAGGCAATGGGCATCACGGTGATCAGATAAGGATGGAACGTTCGCTTCTGTATAGAGGCTCTCGACAGGGGAAGAGCGAAAAGCACCAAGGCATAAACGTAATCCTTGGTGATGAATGGGGTTAAGGCTAGAGAGAGTAGCAGGAGATGCTGCTGAATAGATCTGGTCACCATAATCCAATTTTTGATAAAATAAGGGGGGAATGTAGGCGGAGGAGGGTTCGACGATCAGTCCCCATGAAAGATGAGCAAGGGTTTAAGAAGGTTCAGCCGGCTGTGACAAGTTCCCTTAAAGGAGGTAAGTGAGGTTTCCAGGATAACCACGATCAAAGAGGGGGCCCCCAGAAACTTGACTGTATCACGTTCAGGGTACGGGAAGCCCGAGGGTCAAAGGATGATCGGAGATGACAGAGCGTCTAGTGAAAGTAATTTGGTGGGTTTTAGTGCTGGAAAATTTAAACCCACGTGTGGTGGCCCAATTGGAAACACAGTCGACTGCATGTTGGAGAGAAACTGTAATGAGGTGACAGTCAGCGCCCTGCAAGGCAATAGCGAAGTCATCAACATAGAGTGATGACCAAATATTTGATGGAAGACTAGAGGCCAAATCATTAATAGCAAGGAGAAAAAAGTGTTGTGGGTCAGAACACATCCTGGGGGACACCTTCAGCTTGGATAAAATTGGGGAGAGCACATTATTAACCCCAACACGGAAATGCCTGTCAGTTAAAAAGTTCTTAAGGAAGGATGGTAGATTGCCTCAAAGGGCCCAAAAGGAGTGGGCTTGGGCTAAAATATTATACCTCCAAGTTGTGTCATATCCCTTCTAAAGGTCAAAAATATGGCAAAAAAACTGAGTGGTTATTCGCAAAGGATTCGAACAACGTACCCAAAGGGTTTATAAGGGGTCTATTTTTGAATCCTTACAAACCCAATATGACGAGGGGGAAAATTATGTGTCTCAAAAAATACACACAAAACGTTATTTACTAGGCTTCCTTTACTTTGCAAACTGCACGGTAAAAACAATGGACGTAGTGGGGGTTCATGTCCGAGTGCCTGGTTTGCGGAAAGGGAGAACAAGGCGGATTTCCACAGCTGTGGAAGAATCCTTGTGCCCAAAATAGATTTAAAGGCTAATGGGGACTGAAAGGGCTACTGATGTAAATGTTGTAGCAGAATATGAATTCGTCGGGCCCAGCTGCCGATGTCGGCAAGCTGAGGTTTTCCCTCCAGTTCTTGGTGAAAAGGCACTTTTAATTGTTTCTCTGAAAAAAAAAGTCCAAGAATGCAAACCTCTGGCAGACTTTGAGGAAAAAATGGGGGTAGAGGGGGTCCCTGGAAATACGGACCAGGATTGCCAATTTCATTGGAACATCTGGGGGTTTTGCTTATCAACACCGGAACCCGCAGAACGGGAGCGAGCAGGGGAATATTTACCCCCTCAGTTTTGTACTTTTTTTTCCCGACTGCACTCTTTGAGGAAGCAGGGTGATGGTGGAGACTAATCTCGAAAGCAAGTTCGTTTAGGTCAGGATGACCGGCGAGCGATCGCACACTTTGTTTAAAATCAAGGAGTCTCCTGGGTTCTTTGTACCGGTCCTGCCCCCTGCAGTGCGTTTTAAACGTACTGCACAGCACAAACAGGAGACACAAGGCCCCTTTCTGAGAATGCCTGCCCGAAGTTTGGGGTTATGAATGGAAACGCAGTTTTTAAAAAGGAGGACGAAAGGGAAAAAACTCATCGATGGAGGACGAAAAAGGAACCTCTCTAAAAACAGTTAGGGTGAGTAAAGGTTCCAAATTTTCCCGATAAAATGCCAGCGTGGGGTGCGAAGGAGGGTGGTGAATATGAAGGGGAAGTAAGAATATTTGGGAAAGAGCTGTGGTTTAATCCGGGAGAACAGACCCCAAGTGAATCTAAGCGGTGGAGGGAAAAGGGAGATGAGAGACGATGCAAGGAGATGTGAGTCCCAGATCAAAAAGGGTGTGCGTACCGTATTTAAAAAATGGGTGGGTGGGGCAAGAAAATTAACGAATTCCACGGGAATCACAGTGAGACCCCCCCCAGAGGAAAATGGGTGTTTAAAATACCAGTAACAGGAATCGGTGGCGGTATGACGAAAAACCAGAAAGGCACTACCCATCCCCCCCCCGAATAGATAATGCCGAAAGGGAGAGAGATATAAAGAACAGAGCGTATACACTATGCAGTGGATCGGGCTGCTGTGTTAATGCAGCGAAGTTATGAACAAATAGCGATGGTACGGAATATAAGTGCGTAGAAAGAAGAGGCACTTTTCATTAAAGGTCCCATCTGGAAAAGGATCTGAGAATCAATAAATTATAGCCTGAGGATGGGAAGGGGAGATAACAGCAGAGTGTAATTTTGGTTCCTGTAAGCATACACCAAACAGGGGCAAACTGGGAGAGTAACACTGAAGCTCACTCCGATTACACCCTGAGGGCCGCGTATATCACTGTAAATAGGCATGATTGGCATGATAAAAGATACTTGAATTCGCAGGTAAGGTTCCTACGGACTAGAGGGGTAGAAATGTCCACTGCGGAGGTTGTGGAAACGTTAAAGCAGCGAAGGAACGGTGCGCTGTGATGAAATGTGTTGCGGCTGATGGAGGAGGGAGAGTGGAGGAACAGAGGGTGGATCATGTGTCCATTGATGGTTTGGGTTCTCTGCAATATATTCGAGATTGCTTTCAGTGTTTCGGAATTAGAGAGTTCGTATGGGAGCAATATTGGAATTGGTAGGGGAGGATGAGTAAAGATTGGATCACTGTAATTGGTCTGTACCAAGGTAGGGGGGGAGGGCGAAGGGTGGAGGGAACTGGAGATGCGTGGAAGGGGATGAAGAGGCAGAAACCTGGGAGGTGGCAGAAGAGGAAGAAACTGGGAGGAGAACAGGGGGAGGAAGGTTACAGTAGAGGAGGAGGGTTAACCTCTACCTTGTAACAGAGCCAGTGAGGAGGGGGAGAACCAGGGACAGAGACAGGGAGGGTAAATGAGGAGGTGAAGATGGGTAGGAGGTGTTAAACGGACCTTTTTTTGACTTTTGAGAAAGTAGAGGGACGATTGGGAGGAGGTGTCACTACGAGTGAATCTCGTCGTTACTTGAGCTTGTGAGAGAGAACAGAAGAAGCGAGATCAGACTGAGGCGTTGAAGTAGGGACGTCTGAGCCGTGGACAGCAAAAAGGATTAGATTACAGGGAGTGACTATGGGAGAGGTAACCACTGAGGTGGGTGTAGAAGATGGGATACCAGAAGTGGGGGGACGTTTTGAAAACGGAAATAAGAAACTCGTGGGAGTCTCCCTTGGAGGCGGAGATGAGAAACTGCATGGCATAAGGGAGACTTCTGTCTCTTTGAGGTAACGGATTTTCAGCTCGTTTAAAAAGACTTGACAACGGCGAGAGTACGAAGGTGAGCCTCATGACAGTTAGGCAAGAGGGAGATCGATTGCAAGAACTATGAGAATGGTCATCGGCACACAGACTGGGCATTCAGCGAGATAGATCTGCAATATTCGCTGGATGGCTAAATCGCCAGCATTTTCTTACACTGTTGCGGTGTAGGGGGATCACCCTTTCGGAGTTTAACCGATGTCCTGCCCTATATAAATTGAGGATGGGAGTTCTCGGCTGTTCAAATGATTAAACGAGCCACATTGCTAGGGTATCGTCTCAGCCAGCGGCAGGTAGAACGTAAGTTGTCTACCTTGAGGTTTGGGGAGTCTTGGAGTTCCGTGTTCAAGAATGTCAGTGCCACTTGTCTGGAAATTTTGTTGAAACTATGGTATGGGGCAGAATGACAGTACCACTACAAGAATTGAGGGAAATGATGTTTTTCAAGAGTGACAGGAACAGTATCGATATGGGAAGTCGAGAGAGCTCATGAGCCTGGGTAGCATTCTGCACGGTGATGATGGCGTTACGCTTTAAGGCATGAAAAGAAATATCATTACCAACATGGCTTAGGAGGTTGCCTTGCCAATACTGTGGTCAGAAAGATAGGCAGTAGAGGAAGCGGTCGTAAAGTGAAGATTTAGTCCATTGTTCAGTCTTGAAAACTGAGCGTGGAAAGGTAGTGAAGGACGTGTCGATCGTATTGAGAAGAACTCGAGAAGGTGGAGAAGTATCATCAGCAGGTAATTGTAATTGGGTTTAGGAGTAGGGACAGATTTGCGTGACGTGACGGGTCGGCGATTTGAAAATGCTGCACCGTAGAGGGAGAGGCCTGAAGCATAGTAGAGGAGAGCGAAGGTCCGACAAATCGAAGGAGTCAGTCGAGGCCTCAGGTACCTGAGCGGGGTGAGGAAACAGCACCGGCAAGAGGTACAGAGGCCTGAGGAGTGTTTCTGAGAGTGGTCCAAAGACGGGCGGGGTCGAACGGGGCTGCGGTATCAAGAAGGGGCCGGGGGTAGGAGGTGCATGGACTAGGGCTGCCATGGTTAGGTTACTTCTTTCTTTTTGTTTTTAAGAAAAAAAAAAGAAGAAGAAAAGAAATAAAAATAAAAAAAGAATAAAAAAAAAGGGGGACGGGGAGGGGATAGTTCCTAGGAGGAATGAAAGGGCCAGAAATGATCCTCGCGCCCAAGAGGACTCAGTCACCGCAAGTAGCGCAGAGGCAGCATGAAACCATGCCATTACCTACCCATCATGCTGGTAAACCTAACAATAGGGATAGCACCTAAAATATGCCGAGCTACCTTGGTGGCAAAAGAGAGGGCGGCCAGGATATCCGACCCACAAAGCTACCTCCTTCGGCCACCACCCCAGAATCCGAAAGGTGGCTTCCAGAGTTACACAGTTGCCCGAAAGACCACCCCAAACAGATGACTACTCCGGGATACCGGAGAGGGATCGGGTATCCAGGCGATCCCATATTCCACGGCAAACTACGCCACTGCCAAGAACCTCAACGGGTATGGGTTGGACCTGGTATCCTTTCCCCTACCTAGGAACTCAGCGAGCCTGTGGGAGATATCCCCAAAGGCTCGAAAAGAGGAAGGGCAAAAGGGTGGGGTGGGGAGTGAGGAGGAGGAAAGGAAAATGGGGAGGGATGGGGAGGATGGGATGGGGAGGGGATATTGGGGAGGTATTAGGTTCAGTTGAGGAAGAAGACTGACAGGTCTATTCCTAGACCAAGAGCCTCTACACCACGCCAGGAGCCCCCTTGAAGAGGTACTAGCCCTTTGCTCCTGGTTTTTTAGTCACTCTTATGAAATGCATGGCTTATGAAGATGGATTCGTCTCCACTTCCTGACAGCCGGCTGTGGGGTTGTATGTCAGCTTTGTGTGCTGGCAGCAGTAAAAGCCTGATTAATTAGGCCCTGAACCACCATGAGCCAGGTCACTGACCAGGCATGGGAGCATGATCCCCAGACAACCCTCCATGTATGGAGATGTGTGTATATATATAGAGTGGACCCCCGTTTATCAGCTGTAATCCATTCTTAAGGTCAGCCAATAGTCGAAATGGCCGATAACCGAATTCGTATTTCCCATAGAATTATGGGAAATACCAATTTTATTGTTCCAAACAAAAATATTCACAAAAAAAAAAAAAATTAACTTTTTTTACAATTTGTAAGTGTATTACATACCTTTATTGAAGGCTAATGCTTGGCATCTGGAAGATAGGAGGAGGCAAGAGGGTGCAAATGGGTGTTTGGATGGGGAATCCCCCTCATGAAGACTTTAGGTGCCAAAGCTTCTCTGGGGTTACTTCCATTCTCTGTCTTTTAATGACACTAGGGATTAGCTTGAGAGTCACTCGACCCCTGTCTCACAAAATAAAAAACGTACCGAGTGCTCTGTTTCTGGGTGTCTCTTGAAGATTTCCTAAGTGGGAGAAGGGTTTTGTCACTTAAATCATGTCGCAGATATGGCTAGTTTCAGCTTTGTCGGGTGGTTGTTTTCTCTACAAAAGCTTGACCCTAGTCCACATTGCACACACCTCTTTAATTCTTGAAGAAAGCACCTCCTTCACTCCTCTTCCTCCTCTTTGAAGCAAGTTCTAGCTGCAGTCTGTTGCTGTTCAAGTTGAAGCTCTTGCGCTCTTCCCCCAGTGGTAAGCTCTTCCCTGTGGTCCTCCACCCAAACTCTTCCACATTCCTTGCACTCACTCAACCCAGGGACTTCCCCAGTTTCCACAATAAGAGTCCACAGGGTTGGCAGGGTCTGGGTCACGGTGAGCCTCAAACCTTCAAAATTTCTCTTGGACACAATCTGGGCAAGTTTTCTCCAAGTAGAGTTCATGTCCTTGGAAGTCACTTCCTCCCAAAGTTTACCTATAGGCTTATTGCAATGGAGGATAGTGAAGTGATTCCTCCGAATCTCTCTTAAGGTCAATGAGTGTCTGAGGTCACTTCAAATGCACTTTGAAACAACTGCTTTTGTGTTAGAGTGTTTTGAAGTTAGAAATGACTCTGGTCCTTGGGCTGGAGGGGAGGCAAGATTCACTTTTATAAACTGGTGTCCCTAAACACTTAGTCTTCAAGTTTGGAGGATGTGCAGGAGCACTGTCCAGTACCAGTAGGCACTTGATCGACTCCACAACACTGTCTCCCACTATTCTTTTTCCTTAATCCACAATAATAATAACTTTTCCATTCTCTTCCATTATCTCGGTGTACTTTTAAACTAACTCCCAAGCTACTCGTTTTGCAACAGTTGATCTATGATTTGTTCTTTGTTGCCAGGTGGATGTAATTGTTGATTTATTTTTGTGTACATTGCAAGTTCCACCTTCTACCACTCTCAAACTTCTTCTATCACTTCACTGTCTTTTGAGCCATGGTACTTACTAACAGTTGCATGCAAGAAAAACACTAAAAAAACAATGGTAAACAAGTGAAATGTTTGATGTATGAAGCAGAAGCTTCCTCAGCCATGAGAGACGAAGGAAAAAAACTGAAGCGCAGCTGCCCCAGTCGGCGGATGGACCGTTCAAAATGGCGATAAACCTGAGCAAAAAGGCCGATAACGAGCACGAAATCCCCGCCGATAACCAGTTGGCCGATAACCAAACCGGCCAATAAACATAGGGTCCACTGTATCTAGGATGTTCTGGCAGGATATGCAAAAGAAGGAAAGTATAAGAGAACATAGGAAAGAGCAAGGTGACACGGGTAACAAAAATTTATGTATTAAAAGATTGGATATAGCCTGGAGGGAGTATGAAGGAAGTGTTCTATGTTCAGATAAGGAGCAATATAAGGATTGCATTATACTACCTCTTTGTTTCTTATGTCATTTATCTCCCTAAAGTACTTATCTTCCTCAGGCTTATATTTTCACATCTATCCCCGATTTCTATCAACTCCTGTACAATACATGTGCATATCAATTGGGACAGTGATGAAAACAAGACTTGATTTGAAAATTAATGTTATTTGAAAATTACTTGGCAATGATACAGAAGATAATTGATTTAAAAGGGGGATATGACTTCACTTTGCGTTTCCGCAGTATGCTGTGGTCTGAGGTCAGTGTGGTCACTGTCCTAGGCGTCTGGAAATAGTGTGGGGTGTTATTGTGCACCAGGCTTGCTGTAGTGTTTTGGAATCTCAGTTAAGTGCTGAAGAAGATGGTTCTACTTCTTCTGGAGGAAATAGGAGGCTTGGGAGCGAGTGTGAGATGGTGGGAATGGTGAGGAAAAGGATACCAGCAGTGAGCCTAAGAGCTGCAGCACTTTAAGTGGCAATGGTTCCAGTTGAGGAAGAAGGAATATAAGGATGGTTAATAGAGAGATGTGAAGGTAAGAAATCGATTCTCTTTCTCCAGGTGATGAGTGTACTTCAGTGGTTAGTGAGGTTAAGGGTACCAACTGACTCCCTCGCTAATAGGTAAGAATATTATAATTATAAGAAGTTGCAGCGAGATATATGGGACAGTGCCCTTTTTTAAGAGGATAGACAAGGTTAGACAGTGGGCTGGTGCCTCCCAGGAGCTGGTGTTGGTGACATAGTCAGCAGGTTGGATAATATTATGTCATGTAATGGGAAACAAGCCCAGTTATCTGTCTTAGTGCTGGTGGAAATGACATAAGGAGGGGGAGGAGACAGGAGCTGCTGGATAAGTACAGGTCAGCCCATAGAAGTGTCAAGTCTAAGGAGGTTCCATTCATATGTAGAATCTTGGCTAGAAGGGAAGTAAGCCAATGAATGGATATCTAGGGGGAATTGGTATAATTGCTGGCTAGACAGTTTACTGCAAGGAACTTGCAATCCATTCATTGATAACTGGGAAGATTTTATGGCAATATGATATGTATGCAAGGGATGGTGTTCATCTCTTGGGATTGGGTGGGTTGCATTAGCCAATTGATTGAAGGGGGTCATTGATGTCTGTCTAGGAATTTAAACTGATTGATTATAGAGGTATGGGTGTTTGTGGAAAACAATCTGGCTGCAGTATTAGGGATTGAAATCATCAGATATTACAGGATACCCAGGGATATGTTTAAAAGACATATATTCAAATAAGTTGCTGTAATAGCCAAAGCAATCGCTCAACAAACTAAAGGAAATAGTAGAGGTCAGACTAGCTCCCTTTATGATTTATTTACAAATAGTTGGGAGTCTAAGACATAAGATAGTGAGCTAAGAGTAACTTGCAAGTGCAGGTAATATAGATATTATTAGATAAGATAAGATAAAGTTTATTTCTTTGTAAAGGTTACAATGTGTAATTACAATTGTGATTTGTAAGTACAAAGTTAAGCCATTACCATGTGGCATTTTGGGCGGGACTAATCATATACGTAAAGTAACTAATTAAACTCGCAAAGATATAAGTACGTAATAACTATATTTAAAACTAGACAAGAAGTAGTGGTTAACTGTTTTACAATCTTATTTAAACTTAATACAAATGTGAGGTAGTAAGGTGGAGTACGGTTTGGTAAAATAATCTTGAAATTGCACACAAATTTACATTTACAAGTATGGTTCAGGTGGTAATATTTTATGGCATTGGCAGAATTAAAGGCCTAGAGGTCACATAATAAAACTATTTAGCAGATGTTTTGGTTGATTTGGTTAAATTATTGAGAGATTACAGATGATTTTTAGCAAGTCTTATAGTTATAGTTGTCCAGGAATCCTTGACCAGTTCCAGTAGCGAGTCTCCAGCATCTTCGGGCCCTTTAGTGTAGTATTGTTGCCATCATGAGAGAGAGAGACAGAGACCTGTTAACTGAAAGATAGAAATGCCTTCTGAATACAAACATACAGGGTTATAAACTATTCCACATGATAGGATCAACAGTGAAAGAGTGTTGGAGTGGTGATGTATGTCAGAGAAAATTTAAACTGTTGTGTTAGACAGATGTAAGATTAGTAAATCGGACAGAATCTGTTTGGCATCAGTTTCTCGAAGGTCGTGAAATTAATCTTGGGTGTGATATAGGCCCCAACCTTGATAGAGAGTGCAGTAGGTGCTATGGCGACTGAATTCATAGGTACTAGATATGGAAAATGTTGTGTTAATGGAAGATTTTAACTTTAGGACAACTGTATTTGGGAACAATGTGACAGGAAATTCTTGAGGTCTAATGACTTTCTTGATAAGATTCAAGATGCTTTTTAAAACGTCTGTGACAGAACCATAATAGAGGAAAACAATCTGCCTTGGTTGGGTCTTTGCCAACAAGAATCATAGTTTACAATCCTTGAGTTAGTGATGAGCAAGGGGAAGTGATCACAAATCACTTAGTTTCATTTTATCATGAAAATTACCCAGATAACTGCAATCAATATACAGCAACCGCCAGGGAGGTATACGGTCACTGACAAGGTGAGTGTTAAAACGAAAGCCTGTAATTGTTTTACATGATGTAGAGATTGCTGGTGTCCTTTTTTCTGGTCTCATGACAATGCAAGATTTCAGGTTCGTCTTGCTACTTATACTTACTTTAGGCACACTACACATACATGTACAAGAATATATATACACACCCCTCTGGGTTTTCTTCTATTTTCTTTCTAGTTCTTATTCTTGTTTATTTCCTCTTATCTCCATGGGGAAGTGGAACAGAATTCTTCCTCCGTAAGCCATGCGTGTTGTAAGAGGCGACTAAAATGCCAGGTGCAAGGGGCTAGTAACCTCTTCTCCTGTATATATTACTAAATGTAAAAAGAGAAACTTTTGTTTTTCTTCTTGGGCCACCCTGCCTTGGTGGGATACTGCCAGTTTGTTGAAAAAAAAAAAACTGCAATTAAGTCGCTGTCCCAGATTTTCGCTTGGCCGACTTCATGGGTATGAGAAATTACCTGGGTGGGCTAAATTGGGATGAACTTACTAATTGTCAGGTAGGTAGAGTTGGTTGTCACTATGACGTATTTCAGAGCATAGTGCTGGCTGCCCAGACGACTTCTGTCCCGAGTAGGGAAATTAGATCTAACAAAAATGATCCCAAATGGATAAACAATAGATTAAAACATCTTATTGGTTAAAAGAGAGGTATATATAGGCATATCAAAGAGGGGAAGTGCAGTTAAGAAATCAATATATTCAATTAAAGAGAAAAATAAAAAAAAGGAATAATAAAAGCAAACAAGGATTATGAGGCTAAAGTCGCAAGGGATTCAAAGATTAACCCAAAAGGGTTCTTTCAGGTATACAGAAGTAAGATTAGGGACAAGACAGGCCCACTTAAGAGTAACACAGGTCAGATCACTGACAGGATAAGGAAATGTGTGAACTTTTCAATACCTACTTCCTCTAAGTTTTTACTCAGGAAGATACTAGCGAAATTCCAGAAATAATAAATTATGTAAAACAGGACGATAATAAACTATGCATGATTAGGGTAACTAGTGACATGGTCCTCAGACAAATAGAGAAATTAAAACCTAACAAATCCCCAGATCTTGATGAACTGTTTGCAAGGGTTTTAAAGGAATGTAAAGAGGAAGTTAGCATACCTTTGGCTAATCTTTTCAATATATCACTACCAACTGCCATAGTGCCAGACAAGTGGAAAATGGCAAATGTAATACCTATTTACAGGCAGGTGACAGGTCCTTAGCTTCGAATTATAGACCAATAAACCTTACTTCCATAGTTGGTAAATTCATGGAATCAATAATTGCCGAAGCAATTCGCAGCCATCTGGAAAGGCATAAATTGATTAATGAATCTCTTACGAATTTACTAACTTTTTTCACTAAGGTATTTGAGGAGGTAGACCATGGAAATGAATATGATATTGTGTGAAGAATTGAGATATTTATGCAACATATGGGAATCTTTATTGAAGAAACGTTTTGCCACACAGTGTCTTCATCAGTCTAATACAAATTAGAAATGGGTAAGGGGAGGAGGAGTTTGAGGTAATCAGTCCCTCAGCCTGGAATCGATGTGTTCAGTCCATCACTCTTGTAGGAAATACAGCATAGGGCCAGAGAGGTGACTTATATAATGTAGTGAGGCGAGTCGAAGCAGGAGGAGGCGGGATCACAGTGGGACCTGCCACTAGTGAAAGTAGGTCATCGTTCAAAGGTTGTACAAGCGTTGAAGTCTTTGTAACAAGATCCCATGATGTTGCAATGTCTGACAGATGTGAAAATTAATTTTTAAAAAACCGAAAAGTTGAAGAACTGAGACACAAAATGCAACATTGGAATTTTTTTAAAGAAAGTTTCCCACCGTGCTTCTTCAGTCCAATACAAAGTAGAAAGGGGAAAGGAGGGGAGGGTTGAGGTAATCAGTCCTCAGCCTGGAACATGTTTTCGTCATCACTCTGTAGGAAGTCGCCGCATGGGGCCCAGAGAGGTGGTTATTACTGCGTGAGGTTATTTGAGAGGAGGCGGGGGTACAGTGGGACCTGCCACTGTGAAAAGTAGGTCATCGTCCAAAGGTGGACAGCTTTAAAGTCTTTGTACAAGACCCCACCAGTTGTGTGTCTGACAGATGTTTTGGGATGCGCGCCACTGTGGGCAAAATGTTTTTAAATAAGATTCCCATTTTTGCATAAGTATCTCAATTCTTCAGCTTGTTGGTTTTCAAAACTTTTCATCAATGTTTTGTGTTTGGACTTCAGAAAGGTTTCGATAGAGTTCCACTCAGAGATTTTGAGGAAAATTAAGGAAAATGGAATAGGAAAAATTTTTTTGGGGTAGAGGCATGGTGAAAAATGGGAGAAAAGAGTTTGCATAAATGGGGGGAAATCAAAATGGGGGTCTCAAAAGCAGTTTTCCCACGGGGGGTCGTGTTGGGCCCTTTTGTTCCAATCTACTAAAGCCCGATGAGGGAATAAAGGTGACATGGGAAAATTTGCGGGGGCCCCAAAATACCCACCAATAATTCTAATGGGACATCAGGCACCCAGGATGATTTGAACAGACTGACCCCGGGGGGGGAGTGGCAGAGCAGTTTATATGCAATGCAAAGTTTCAATGTTGGCAGGAAAAAAACCACCCCACTGTCAGCTAAATAATGTAGATTTAATTTACGGATTGAAAAAAGGTTTAGGAGTTCGGGTTTTAGCAGAATCTGAAACCAAGACAACATGCATAAGTTTTCGAAATAAAGAAACAAAATTTTTGGCTTCGCAGAAAGAAGTATAAATTTTAGAGAAGTCCTCGGGTGTTCTTCAACTTATATATTTTTGGGTTGGCCTCATTTAGTTTTATGTTGCAGTTTTGGTCACGTTTTTAAAAAAATGGATTAAATGCACGGGAAAAAACGTACAAAGGAGGATGAAAAATTGATCCAGTATCGAAATTTTCCCCTTGAGGACAGATGAGGGCCTAAAATCTGCATCTCTAAAAAGGGTGTAGAAATTAAGAGGGATTGATGGGGTTAAAGGGAAAAAAGGGAAATTAATAAAGGGGATATAAATAGCATGCAAAAAATATCAAACATAGACAGGACTACGCAAGGGTTTTTAAATTTGGGAAAAAATTCAGATTCGGGAAGGTATGGGGAAAAACGGGTTTGGAAATAGAGTTTGGATGAGTGGAAAAAACTCCGATCGGAAACCCTAAGCTAAGACTTGTGTGTTTTAAATAAGGGGGATAAATACATGAGTGGGTGTGGAGGGGTGTGATTTGGGCCCAACTGCTTGCCTACTAGGCAATGCGGCTCCCCTTTAAGGAGTTTTTGACCTCACTGGTCGCGAGTCGAGGCAGTGAGCTTAAGGTCACTAGGTCGTGGGTTTAAGCGGTAGGAGAATTTAGACCTGCCTCGCATGGGCCCAGGGGGCCGTTGAAATGTTCCTTCTTTTATGTTTTTTAAAACATTGCTATACTTTTGGCTTTGAATTAAAACATACTTTGAACACATTTTGGCAAGTTCTTCATCGTGTACCAGGCCCTAAAACAACAGAAATTTGTTCTCCATAGTTAAATGTCCTGTTTTGCAATCCTGCATTTGCTTACCCCCACAGATTCTCAATTGGGTGAATCAGGAAGCTTCCCAGGCCAAATTTAGAATGCTTAGCGCCTCTCTTTAAAGAATGTCGCATTTTTTGGAAGCATGTCTGGATAAAGTTCCTGCTGGAAAATGCCTTCTCCGCAGGAAAGTCTCTTCCACATTGGAAAGCAAATGAGTTGCCAGGATTGCTTTGTTTTTTGCTCATTTCCTCAGCATTAAAAAAGCCACCGGGCCTTTGAGTAAAACTCCCCAAAAACTTTTGGGGGGTTTTTTTGGCACTTGTTGAATGTGTCCAGTTGAGAGATTCATTTTTGCTCTGTTCCTCCATGATCGGACCATGTCTTCAAAATGGGCCTCATCGAAAATAATTTTTCCATTCATTTGTTATCATCCCTTATTTTGAGTTGCAATAACCTTGTCTATGAGGTGTTGTCTCGCATTTTTTCCCCAAAATCTTCCTAAAAACCGACCCCACAATCACGACTGTGTAAGCTTTTTTTAAAATTTCGACCAAACAGCTGACTTTCTGGCTCAAATTTTTGGAAATCTTTTGAACTCAAATCGGGTATTTTTTTAAGGCTCAATACTTGCATACCCCCAAGTGTAACATCCATCAGAATTTCTGCAGAAATCTGAACTAAAGGGGGAAGAATTTGGCGAAACCCCAAAACCATGAAGCATGCTTCAGGAATAGCTTACATAACAACAGTGTTTTAGCATTGACAAGTCCCCAGGGTAACACCACAGTGGGGGTTGCCCGAAGCAGTGCAAACTGTTCTGAAATTAAAAAACCCCCCCCAAAACTCTTTATTTCGTCGGATTAAGACATTTTGGATTACAAAAAATTACCCTCCCAATTAAAACTGACAAATACTGTTAGGTGAGGGCTTTTCAACCCATTTTATTTTTTTTCCTCTTGCTGGCTTTCCAGCCCGCATTTAACCTTTTTTTAATTTTGTTCCTCTTTTTCACTGGGAGGGGGCATTCAAAACCATGTTTATAATGCATATTTACAAAAAAAAAAAAATTATTTTAAGTTTTTTATCCCTTTATATTTACTGTAATTTTTTTATGGTTTCAAATTAGATCCTCATAAAATTTAACTTTATAAACCCGTCTCTTTTTATTTATTTTTTTTATTTTCCATACCCAATGAAAAATATATTTTTTAAAAAGTGGGGAACAAAGGCTGGAGCTTATATCTTAAAATCAAAAAAGTACTTAAATAAAAAAGTTTTAAGTACTCTTCAATTTTTAAAATTAAATGGATAAACGTTTCTGGAGTTGAAAAATTTAAAATTTTAAAAATATAAAAATAATGCTACATTTTAGTAATATTTGAGTCTCTAGGTTAATAAAAAATTCTTATGCTACTGAGCTTGGTTTATCTTGAATGATTAGGTTTAGAAGTGAAGAGGAGTCAGGGTGTAGGTCGCACCTCCCACACCCACACTCACTCATCAGGTAAAATCAGAAACCTTGTGCGACTTCCCGATCTGCCCGGAGATGGCATACACCTTTCCCCGAATGAAAAAAGTCTATTAAAAAAAAAATTACAAAAAACAAGTTAAAAATTTTAAAAATCCACTGGTACCCCCTGTGATTACCTGAGTGAGTGAGCTTGATTTAAAGACCTACTCAAACTCTTCACGCTTTCATGGTTTGTCATCAATGTAAACTTTTCTTTTTGGGCCCCTACCCCTTTGGCGGAAAAAGGAAAATGGTTAATAAAAAAAAAATTTTTTTTTTTTTTTAAAAAATGGCCTTCCACCCAGGGAGGGTGGCCTAAGAAGAAAAAAAAAAGTTTCTCTTTTTAAATTTAGTAATCTTACAGGAGAAGGTTACTGGGGAAGGAAGGCTGGATAGGGGGGCGTCCCCGAAGGGGTTGGAAGGAAGAGGGAAGGGAGGTTTGTGGGCGAGGGGGTTGGCTTCAACGGGTGCACGAGCGTGTTCGATAGGAGTGAATGGGACGAATGGTATTTGGGACCGACGATTTTTGGAGTGTGAGCAGGGTAATATTTTGTGAAGGGGTTCAGGGAAACCGGTTTTTTTTTATATGCCGGGTTGAGTCCCTTTAAAAAGGGGGTTTCAAAAGCCTGCCTCTAAAGGAGGGGTTCGGGGATACTAGAGTTTGGAGGATTTTAGTATCTTTATACATATATGCTTCTAAACTGTTGTGTTTGAGCACCCTACAAAAAAAATGATTTTGTGTGGTGCAGTGAAAGTGTTGAATGTGATTAAAGATTTTTTATTTTGGGGTTTTCCTTCTTTTTGGGCACCCTGGGTTTTTTGGAGAAAAGCCGCTTGTTAAAAAAAAAAAAAAAAAAAAAAAAAGAAAAACATGTAGAAAGAAAGCCCCCAGGGGTGGTATTATTTTAGTACAGTATGGTAGTGTGACCTAAGGTAAGTAGAGTAGCAAAACGTACCTGAAATCTTGCATGCTTATGAGACAGAAAAAAAGGGCACAGCAATCTACCATCAGTAAACAAATTTCAGTATTTGTTTTACACTAATTGGGGGACGGGAATACCTCCCGGGGGTTGTTGTCTACCACCTATACCAGGACATATCCCCTTTTTTTCTTTCCCCTAACCCCCGGGGGGTAACCCCCTGGGTTTGTTTCACCCCCATAAAGGAGGTGTACCTTGGGTGGGTTTTACAGAAAAAACAATTGGGGGTGTTTTTTAAATATAAAAGGTGTACCCCCCCGGGGGGTTGTTGTTTCCAGGGTTTTAAAGGACGAGTTCCTGGGTGGTTTTTTTAAAAAAAGGCCAGATCCCCTACCCCATCCTGGTAAAAAAAATACTTTTTTTTCTTTTTTTCCCCCCGGGGGTATCCCCCGGGTGTCTGTTCCACTTTCCCCTTTTTTAAGAGGAAAAAAAAAACAGGGGGTGAAAAGGAAAAAACCCCAAGGGGGGGGTTTTTAAATTTTGTAATTTTGTAGGGAAAGGGTAAAAAGTTTTTAAAACCCCCCTACCAAAATCTTCCCTTTTGGAAAAAAAAAAAAAAAGAACAGAACTAGAAAAAAAATTAAAACCCCCGGTTAGATTTACCCCCCTTGAGGATGGTAATACCCCTGGGTGGTGCCTACCAACTTTCTTTTTTTTTAGAGCCCTACCCCCAAAACCCAAAAAAAAAAAAATTTTCCTTCCAAAAATTAAAACAAAATTAAGCCCTTTCCCCCTTTTACACCCTTGAAAATGGTTAGGGGGTTCTGTTCCACCCCCCCGGGATAAAAAACAAAAAAAAAAACTAAAAAAAAATAGGAAAAAAATATGTTTTTTATTTGAATTTTGATTGGAAAATTAATTGGAAACGACCAAAGCAATTTAGGGGAGAAAAAAACCCCTCCAATGTAAAAAAAACAGGTTTGTTGTAAACGGGGGGTAACTCCCCGGGGGGTTTTGTTAATATGGAAAAAAAAATTAAACTATTTTAAATTAAAGTAAAATTTGGAAAAAAAATTTTGTAATTTTAAAAAATTATATTTTTTTTTTTCCCCCAAAGGTGGAGTCTTTCACGGGGGCAGGGGAAAAAAAGAAGGGAACCCGAAAAGCTTTTTATATTAATTTAAAAATTTCAAAAATTAAATAATTTTAAAAAATTTTCCGAGGTTCAATATACCAACAAATTTTGAGGGGATACCCAAAAAAAAAAAATCCCCAAAAAAAAACCCCAAAATTCAAACCCCCCTAAAAATACTTTTTTCCCCTTCCCGAAAAATTTTTAAGCAAACATATAAAAAACAAAATTTCCCTGAAATCCCCCCCCCTTTTAAACATTTACTTCCCTTTCCCAAATAAGTCGTTTTAAAACAAGTTTCCCCAAATTCGTTTTTTCACATTCCCAACCTCCTATTTTTTAACCCCCCAAAACCCCCCGCACGCTTGCTGGAAGCCCAAACCCTTGCCCCCAAAAACCCCCTTTACCCCCCCTCTCCAACCTTTCGGGATGACCCCCACCTCACCCTTTCCCTTCCCTTAGATTTCCATGTCATTCTACTTTGATCCATTCCTTAAATGACCCCAACCACCTCAACAAAACCCCTCTTTGCCCCCTTTACTAATATTTTATTAACTCCACACCTTTTCCTAATTTCCACACTCCGAATTTTCTGCATAATATTTACACCACACATTGCCCTTAGACAGGACATCTCCACTGCCTCCAACCGTCTCCTCGCTGCTGCATTTACCACCCAAGCTTCACACCCATATAAGAGTGTTGGTACTACTATACTTTCATACATTCCCTTCTTTGCCTCCATAGATAACATTTTTTGACTCCACATATACCTCAATGCACCACTCACCTTTTTTCCCTCATCAATTCTATGATTAACCTCATCCTTCATAAATCCATCCGCCGACACGTCAACTCCCAAGTATCTGAAAACATTTACTTCTTCCATACTCCTCCTCCCAATTTGATATCCAATTTTTCTTTATCTAAATCATTTGATACCCTCATCACCTTACTCTTTTCTATGTTCACTTTCAACTTTCTACCTTTACACACATTCCCAAACTCATCCACTAACCTTTGCAATTTTTCTTTAGAATCTCCCATAAGCACAGTATCATCAGCAAAAAGTAACTGTGTTAATTTCCATTTTGAATTTGATTTCCCATAATTTAATCCCACCCCTCTCCCAAACACCCTAGCATTTACTTCTTTTACAACCCCATCTATAAATATATTAAACA
This sequence comes from Cherax quadricarinatus, assembly GCF_026875155.1. NCBI lineage: Eukaryota > Metazoa > Arthropoda > Malacostraca > Decapoda > Parastacidae > Cherax > Cherax quadricarinatus. The sequence continues at coordinate 17,861,811 of NC_069486.1, read as the reverse complement.
ACCATGGTGACATTACACATCCCTGTCTAAGACCTACTTTTACCGGGAAGTAGTCTCCCTCTCTTCTACACACCCTAACCTGAGCCTCACTATCCTCATAAAAACTCTTTACAGCATTTAGTAACTTATCACCTATTCAATATACTTGCAACATCTACCACATTGCTCCCCTATCCACTCTATCATATGCCTTTTCTAAATCCATAATGCAATAAAAACTTCCCTACCTTTATCTAAATACTGTTCACATATATGCTTCAATGTAAACACTTGATCTACACATCCCCTACCCACTCTGAAACCTCCTTGCTCATCCGCAATCCTACATTCTGTCTTACCTCTAATTCTTTCAATTATAACCCTACCGTACACTTTTCCTGGTATACTCAATAAACTTATTCCTCTACAATTTTTACAATCTCTTTTGTCCACTTTCCCTTTATATAAAGGGACTATACATGCTCTCCGCATGCGTACCTACATTTATACTATGTTACATATACGTATTACATACATATACATACAATTATATGGGTGTGAAGCTTGGGTGGTAAATGCAGCAGCGAGGAGACGGTTGGAGGCAGTGGAGATGTCCTGTCTAAGGGCTAAGTTTGGTGAAAATATTATGCAGAAAATTCATTGGAGGCAGTGGAGATGTCCTGTCTAAGGGCTATGTGTGGTGAAAATATTATGCAGAAAACTCAGAGTGTGGAAATTAGGAAAAGGTGTGGAGTTAATAAAAGTATTAGTCAGAGGGCAGAAGAGGGGTTGTTGAGGTGGTTGGGTCATTTAGAGAGAATGGATCAAAATAGAATGACATGGAAAGCATATAAATCTATGGGGGAAGGAAGGCGATGTAGGGGTCGTCCTCGAAAGAGTTGGAGAGATGGGGTAAAGGAGGTTTTGTGGGCGAGGGGCTTGGACTTCTAGCAAGCGTGCGTGAGCGTGTTAGATAGGAGTGAATGGAGACGAATGGTACTTGGGACCTGACGATCTGTTGGAGTGTGAGCAGGGTAATATTTAGTGAAGGGATTCAGGGAAACTGGTTATTTTCATATAGTCGGACTTGAGTCCTGGAAATGGGAAGTACAATGCCTGCACTTTAACCCTTTGACTGTCTCAACCCCCAATCCTGAGGTGTCTCCTGGTGTCGCAAAATTTAAAAAAAAAAAAATTATTTTTTCTTATGAAATAATAAAGAATCTTTTCCCAATTGTAATGACACCAAAAAAACGAAATTTGATGGAAAACTGACGAAATTATGCTCTCGCGAAGTTAGCGACCTCGGCACTGTTTACAAATCGGCGATTTCGCCCACTTTGAGCCCTATTTTCGGCTAATTCTATTGTTCCAGTCGCCCAAACTCATAGCTATTTCTTTAGAACTCCATTTTTTCTATTGATTGAGTACAAGAAACTGCCCATTTACCAATTTCAACTACCTAATAATGTGGTCAGAAATTTGCAATTTGGCCAATTTCACGAAAACTAAAAAATATGACAATTTCAAAATAAGGTTCAGAATGAACAATGCAGACATTCCTGGCTCTAAAATAACATTTTCTTTGCTCATCAGTCATGTCTCCAGGCCCCTCTGATATTACTCTTGCTTTCTATTTTGAATTTTTATTCAAACAAAAAATAGAAGACTTACTATTATGCAGACTACTGCAATACTGTAATAATTGTATAAATAACATCAACCCATTCATGACTGCATATTAGAATGGCTAGTTGGACATTTATTGGACAATGGCATCATTTGTTTACTTTTGAACATTGGCAAAAATCAAACATTTCCCCTACTTTGAGCTCCATTTCTAGGTTCTTTTTATAGTAAAATCAATCACAATCACCTCTATTTCTATAATATGTTTTCCATTCTATCATATGAGACCCCGAAAACGAGAATACAACCATAAATACTATACGAAAATAGACCACAAAGTCGGCATTTTAATTAAAAAAATCGGTCGGAGTTTTTTTTTTCTCATTATGCACTGCGTGCTCCAGGATTTTTTTTATATGGTGCACACTGATCACACAGACCCATTCTCTCACATGTGGGCCTACCAGCTTTCTCCTGCTTGATTTGAAGCCGCTAGAATTTATGAGTATATATACGTCAAACACGGTACCTCGTAAGACGTATATATACGGCCGCGACAGTCAAAGGGTTAAAGGAGGGGTTTGGGATATTGACAGTTTGGAGGGATATGTTGTGTATCTTTATACGTATATGCTTCTACTGTTGTATTCTGAGCACCTCTGCAAAAACAGTGATAATGTGTGAGTGTGGTGAAAGTGTTGAATGATGATGAAAGTATTTTCTCTTTAGAGATTTTCTTTCTTTTTTGGGTCACCCTGCCTCAGTGGGAGACGGCCGACTTGTTAAAAAAAAAAAAAAAAAAAAAAACATACAATTGCGACCAAAATGCTAAGCTGTGTCTAGGTCTACAGTCGGACACATGAACCGCCCAGGGAGGTACTACCGTCCTGCCAAATGAGTGTGTATTTTTTTCAGTCTCCTAAACATGCAAGATTTCAGGTGTCTTGCTACTTCTACTTATACTTAGGTTACACTACACATGCATGTACAAGCATATATATACACACCCCTCTGGGTTTTCTTCTATTTTCTTACTAGTTCTTGTTCTTGTTTAGTTCTGCTTATCTCCATGAGGAAATGAAAAACAATTCTTCCTAGATAATGCATGTATGTTGTAAGAGGTGACTAAAATACCAGGAGCAAAGGGCTAGTAACCCCTTCTCCTGTATATATTACTAAATTTAAAATGAGAAACTTTCGTTTTTCCTTTTGGGCCACCCTGTGTCAATGAGATATGGCCAGTTTGTTGAAAGAACATTTTTGTGAATGCATTCTTAAACAGCATAGTAAACATTTAGGCTGATGCACAGTGAGCTTTATATGCCATTTTAAAATACTGACTGCCATTCTTGTTTTTCATGTTTTACCTGTTTGCTGTTACTTTTGAGGAATGATACTTAATAACAAAATGAAAGTGCTCAAAATTCTTTGCATAACAGTAGTGTATATTTAAAATTTGGGTACAACTACAGTGGACCCCCGGTTTACGATCAGCTCCCAATGCGACCAATTATATAAGTGTATTTATGTAAGTGCTTTTGTATATGTATATTTGGGGGTCTGAAATGGACTAATCTAATTCACAATAATCCTTATGGGAACAAATTCGGTCAGTACTGGCACCTGAATATACTTCTGGAATGAAATAATATCGTAAACCGGGGGTCCACTGTAATACTGAGAAAAAAAAAAATTCATATCCACAACAGCTGCACTCCCTTCAATATTTAACAACTGCTACCCTTTCCCACACCATACACAAGGCAGAGCACAATAGAACCCCGGTTTCCATCTGGTCCAGTTATCATATAATTCAGTTTTCGACTACTTTTTTCGGCAAAATTTTCCCAGTTTTCGTACATCTGCTCGGAAATCGTCTCTACCAGAAGCGTGTGCCTGCCCACGTGATGTGGCCGCTCACATGTTCGTGGCTCAGTCTGCCTTTGTTACTCATTCAGTGAGGAATAGAGAGGGAAGAATGTGCCTTCTTCTGTGATTAAGGACATTTGTGCAAAGTGGAATGAGGTGCAAAGTTTTATGGAGAAATATCACCCTAACAAAGCTGTTGCAAGAGGTGTCAGCAACATGTTCAATGACAATGTCGTGTCCCATTTTAGGCAAATCTTAAAGAGACGCCAAAAACAGGCCTCTCTGGACAGATTTTTTGTGTGACTGGGGTCCAGTGACTCTCAAGCTGGTCCTAGTGCCAGTAGAAGACAAAGAAGGGAAGTAATCCCAGATAGGGCTTTGATACTTTTAGTCCTTATAAAAGGGGATTCCCCTTCCAAACAATAGCCTCTCCCCTCCTCGCCGTCTTCCATACGCCAACAAGAGTCTTCAATTAAGGTAAAAGTGATGTTAAATGTTCATTTATCCATATCATTAGTCATTTATATTTATTTCTCATTGTTTTCTGTATGTAAAACTATAGTTGTTCTCTATAAAATGTATTTCTTGTTAATATTTTTGAATGTCTGGAACGGATTAATTGGATTTACATTATTTCTTATGGGAAATATTGCTTTAGTTTTCGTACAAATCGGTTTTCAGCCGACCTACTGGAACAAATTAAAGACGAAAACCAGGGTTCCACTGTACATGGAACATTTTTATGTGATATTCCCTATAGGCTTATTCTACAAATAGTGTAAAAGGAGAACAAATGA
>NC_069486.1:17763421-17857037 GCF_026875155.1 Cherax quadricarinatus | reverse complement strand
TATTTTCCTTTCGGGATACGGGAGCCATAGAGGTACAAAAGGATGATCGGAGATGACAGAGCGTCTAGTGAAAGTAATTTTGAGAGTTTTGGTACTGAAAAATTTAAACCCATGTGTGGTGGCCCAATTGGAAACACGGTCGACCGCATGCTGGAGAGAAACTGTAATGAGGCGACAGTCAGCACCTGCAGAGGCAATAGCAAAGTCATTAACATAGAGTGATGACCAAATATTTGATGGAAGACTAGAGGCCAAATCATTTATAGCAAGGAGAAAAAGTGTTGTGCTCAGAACACATCCCTGGGGGACACTTTCAGCTTGGATAATGTCTGGGGAGAGCACATTAACCCGAACGCGTAAATGTCTGTCAGTTAAAAAGTTCTTAAGGAAGGATGGTAGATTGCCTTGGAGGCCTAAGGAGTGGGCTTGGGCCAAAATATTATACCTCCAAGTTGTGTCACATGCCTTCTCAAGGTCAAAAAATATGGCAATAACTGAGTGGTTATTTGCAAAGGCATTACGAACATACGTATCAAAGTTCAGTTTCAGTTTAATATGTTTATTATGCACCCCATACCCATCCTGTGGGCGGTAGTCAAAAGATTACAGAGATACATAATTGGTCCAGGGACTGGACTCCAAAGTTTTGATAGCTGAGCAAGTTACAAAGGTAATGAACTAGATCTGGTCATAATCATGACCAAGTTACAAAGGTAATGAGCTCCAGGTAGAGCTGGTCACACTCATGAATAATTGCAAAGGTAATGAATCATAAACACATTAATCATGAGAATTTACAAAGGTAATGAGCTCCAGGTAGAGCTGGTCAAAATCATGACAAGTTTCAAAGGTAATGAATGATAAACACGTTATGACATGATTACAATCATAGACAAATTACAGAGTAATGAGCAGTTAACAAACATAGCAGGGAATTCATCCATTGCCCCAACAACAGATGTTGCTAGGTGCCTGTCTCTCCTCGGCAGACAGCCATTGCAAACAGCAGCAAGTTGCCCTGGGATCTACTGCTTGCACGAGCACCATCGACCCTCCCCAAGAGGTCCAAGAAGCCAGTGGCTCCGTTAGCAGCCCGATGGAGAGCTGTCCTAGGGACATGGCAACGTCCTGGTGGACGCCAACGTATCAAAGCATAGTAAGGGTAGAACATCCCTTACAAAAGCCATATTGATGAGTGGAGAGACTGTTGTGTGTCTCTAAACACCACACTAAACATCTATTTACCAGGCATTCCATCACTTTGCAAACTGCACAGGTAAGAGCAATGGGACGCTAGTGGAAGGCTTCATGTCTCGTAGTTCCCAGTTTGCGGAAAGGGAGAACAATTGCAGATTTCCTGGCAGTGGAAGAACTCCTTGTGATTAAATAAGATTGAAAAGGCATAATAGGACTGCAAGGGCTGACTGATGTAAATGTTGTAGCATACAAAAAGAATGTCATCGGGCCTTCTGCCGATGACCCGGCAAGCCTGAGAGTGTTGCCTCCGTTTTGAAGTGAAAAGGGCACATTTTTCCTTTTTTTTTTCTGAGAAAAGAAAAGCCCAAAGGGTGCTAACTCTTTTGACAGACTTTGGGGAAAAGAAACGGGGGCCTGGGAGCCCCGGGAAAAATGTGGACTAGATAAATTGCCTTTTCATTGGCAACATCTAGTGGGTTTGCATATAAAACCCCGGAACCCGCAAAAACGGGAAACCGGTCGGGGAGAATATTTCCCAACTCATTTTTTCGTCCCTTTTTCCGGGACTGCACTCAAAGGGGAAGGGCAGGGGTGATGGGGGGAACATAATTTTGCCCAGTAAAGTGCTTTTAAAGTGTCACGGATGACAGGGCTAGCGACCCACACGCTTCTGCTTAAAAATCAAAAAGTCCCCTTAGGGTTCTAGGGGGAAAACTGGTACCTCCCCCCATTCAGCGCTTTTCCCAAATGTACTGCACAACCCAAAAAGCAGGAGCCCCCCAAGGCACGCTTTTCTAAAAAAAAGCCTGCCCCAAATTTTTTGGGTATAGAATGGAAGGGGGCAGTTTAAAACAGAGCCCGAAAAGGAGGGTAAAAGCTCATCAATGGAATTACAAAAAGGGGAACCCACTAAAAACAGTTTTTTAGAAAAATTTCCCAAATTTTGGGCCTGATCAAATTGCCAGGAGGGGAAATCGAAGAGGTGGGGGTATGAAGGGGAAAGAAAGAATGTTTGGGGAAAAAGATTGCTGTTAGGGAAATCTGGGAAAACCCTACCAGGGGGAAGTTTAAGTGGGGGGGAAAGGGGCAAACGGGAGTTTCCGATTGCATGAGAGAGTGGGTTCGAGGATCAAAAGGGTGTGATTACCTGTTTTTAAAAAAAACATGGAGGGGGTGGGTAGCAAGAAAGCCTCTAACGAAAGGCCACAGGAATCCCTGAGACCCCCAGAGGAAATGATGGGAAATTAAAATCCCCAAGAAAACAGAAGCTGTGGCAGTAATGATAAAACAAAAAAAGGGCCCAATTTTCCCAAAATATTTTAAATCCCCAAAAGGAGAGGGTTATAAAACAAGCCGTTTTCCACCTGGGGCAAGTGGATAGGGGTCCCTTTGTAATGCAGAAAAGTTAAACCCCAAATAGTTTAATTGTACGGAATTCAGTGCGTAAAGAAGGGCCCTTTCTTTAAAAGGGCCCCATCAAAAAAAAGGATCTGAAGAATACAAAAAATTTGTCTGAGATGGGAAAACCCCTTTTTTTAAAAAAAGGGAAAAAATAACATCGGGAAGCTCACACCGATTCCCTGAGGCCACTTTTTTCCCACTAAAAATTTGGGCCCATGATCGGCAACAATAAAGATACCTAAAATCCCCCAGGAAAGGGGGTTCTACAGCTAAAAAGGGTTAAAAGGGCCCCCCTTCCCCGGAGGCAGGGGAAAAAAATTAAAGCAGCGAAGGAACGGTGCCTCCCAAAAGAAAGGAGTTGCAAAAGATGGAGGGAAGGAGGAAAAGGAACAAGGGGGGAATCAGTGTCCATTGAGGGTTTTGGGTCTCGGGCCAATAATTTTTCAGAGATTGCTTCAAGTGTTTCAGAATTCGGGAGCCCTTGAAAGGGAGACAATTTTGGAGAGGGTTTGGGGGGGAGGATGAGAAAAATTTGGAACTGAAATGGACTGTCCAAGGTAGGGGGGGGGGTAAAAAAGGGTGGAGGGAACTGGGGAAGCGTGGAACCTGGAATTTCCCTAAGAGAGTTCGGGGGTAACGCCCCCCCCCCCCGGGTTCTGTAAACCAGGCCTCCTGGGGGACCCGGCCTGATAAACCCAGGCGGGTTGCTGCGGCTGCCGCAAACCAACGTACGAGCCCCCCCTGTTCAGGAACGGACTTTAGGGGCTTGTCCAGTGCCGCCTTAAAAGACGGGCCAGGGGCCCTTTTGGGAATTTCCCCTTATGTGTGGGGGAGGCCTTTAAAACAGTTGGGGCCCCCTGCACTTATTTTTGGTCTTTTAAAACGTGCTAGGGACACCCCGGTTTTTCTTTGGGGGGATGGTGATGTCTGCCAAGCCCTTTTGCTTTTCCGAGTGAGGGGATTTCGTGGAAGTTCGGAAACTAGTCCCTCTAGGTTTTCCGGGTTTGTATATAATAAAGTATCTCTCCCCCCTTTGAAATTCCCAGGGAATAAAAGGGGTTTTGGGAAACCCTCAACCGCCCCCAGTAATTGGGGGGTTTTATCCCCAAAGCATGCCGTAAAAGTTCTCTTACCTTCTTGGGGCCCGGCAATTTCACCTGCATTAAAAAGGTGATTAAGGGGGAATAAGTAAAAAAAAGGATTTAAGGGGATATCGGTCCCCATTTTAAGGCCTTTACCCCCCTTTTTAACCAAAAAAAGTAAAAGGGTCCTTAAAGGGAACCTGCTAACTTTTTTTCCCATTTGGGGTTTTTTAAATTTTTTTTCCCAGTTTTGGACCCAAAGCATTTTAAACCCCCTTTTTACCATTTCTGGAAATAAAACCAGGAAACCAAGGTTTTTAAGGAAAACGGGGTTGATTTTTCCCACCGCCGGGAATGGAAACCCCTTTCCGGTTGGTTTTTGAAAGGAAGGGAGCTTTACCAAACCTTGGGCCCAGGGGGTTGGGTGGGAAAAGGGGGAGCAATTATTGGGCCTTTAAAGGAACAACCCTTTTAGATGTCATCTTTGGTTTGGCCTCCCTTTGTTTTGAAGGTTTTTTAATCCATCCCCCTTTTCCCCTTTTTTTTTAGAAAATGCTTTTTGGCCTAAAATTGTTGGTCCCTTTGGGGGGGAAATCTGAAATTTTACACCCAGGGTCTTTGTGTTGGTTGTTTTGCCCCAATTTTTTTTCCCAAATTTGTTTTGAAACCTGATGGTTTTAATTTCCTCTTGTTTAAACCCTTTAAAGAATTTTTTATAAATTTTCTCAAATTGGTTGAATTCTTCTGTTTTTTTTCCCCCTTTTAAAAAGGATTTGGTTTTTGTCCGGGGCCCCCCTTCCCCATGCCCCCTCAATGGAGGAAAGGTCTGAAATTAGGGGCTTTTTGCAAAGGAAAAAGACCATGGGGGCCTGGGGGACATCCTTGTTTTTATGCCGGAAATTTTTGGGAAAGGGGAAAACACGGAAGGGGGAAATTTTTGGGGCCTTTTTTTAAAAAAATTTTCAGACCTTTTTACCGTTTTGCCTGGCCTTTTACTTGGAGATAACTTTTTCCTGTGTTTGTTCTTGGGGAAAATTTTTTAAGGGGGCCCCAAATCAAACCCAAACTTTTTTTCCTTTTGTTTTTTTCCTTTTTTTAAGCCCCCACGATTTTGTCCGGTTTTTTTATTAAAGCCATGGTACCTTGCCCAAGGCCCCAAGTTTGGTCTATTTTTCCCCTCTGATTCTTTTTTGGTTCCCTTCTATTCCTTTTTTCAACTTTTTTGGGAAAAAGTTGTCCAAAATAGTTAAAGGGCCCCCAAAACTGTTCAAAACCCAATTTTGGGCCCTGGGTTGTTGTTTTCTTTTTTTTAAAAGGGGTTGGGATTTTGGGTTTTTTGGGCCCCTTTAAAAGTTTTTTTTTTAAATTTGGGGAATTTGGTGAATTTCAGTAGTTCTTTGGGGCGGGGTTGCATACGCCCCCTTTTTGTGATTGGGTTATTTTGTTTTTTTTGAATTGGGGCCCCTTTCCCCCTTATAAAAATCATCTTTTGGTTTTGAGAAAGGGGCCCTAGTTTTCCTCCATCTGGAAGGCCCCATTTTCCCCGGGTTTAAATTTTGGGGAAATTTTTTTGTGAAGGGTTGAAAAAATTTTGGGGTTTAAAAAAATTTTCTTTTGATTTTGCCTCCGGGTTTGGGTTAAAACGGCTAAACTTTTTTTTCTATTTTCCCTTTCCTTGAATCGGGAGGCCCTTTTTTTAAATGGGGCCCAAAAGGATTTTTTTTTGATAAAGGATAAAAAAATTTGGGGTTTTGGATTTTTTTTTTACCCCAGGTTCCCCCCAAAATTAAAAAGAAATTTCAATTTGCTTTTTCCGGCCCATGCCCCGCCCTTTAATATTCCTTTTTTTTGGGGCCTTTAAATTCTTTTCCCCCAAAAAGGGCCCCCTGTCCCTTTTTACCCTACCCTTTTTTTTAGGGAAAGCCTTTTAAAAAACCTGCGTTTTTTCCACCGGGTTAATCGGCCGGGGGCCTTAGGGGCTGTGGGCGGAATTTTTCCCCGGGCCTTTTTGGCAGGACTGGGGTTTTTTCCCAACTTTCTTTTTTTTGGGAAGTGTTTTAAAATGCCCCCCGGGATAGTTCTTTTGGGGCCTGGGGCTACCAAAAATTGCCCTAATTTTTTATTGGTTTGTTTTTGTAAAACTTTTTAAAATCATTTAAAGGAAAAGGGGTCGGGGTTTCTGTCCAAAAAGTGGCCCTTTTTTGCAAATTGTTTTTCAGGAAAAAAACCCCCCCCTTATTATTTTCACGGCTGCCCCCGGGTTAAAATTAAACGGGGAACCAATATTTTTTTTCCAATTTTCCTTTTTTGGGGTTTTATTTTGGAAACCGCAAAATTTGTTTGGGTAAGATAATAAAGGGTTTTTTGTTGGTTTTTCCCCGGGGGTTGGGCCAAGGGCAAAAAGAAATGTTATGGGACTTTTGGAATTTTTCCGGGGGGGCTTTTTTTCCCCGGTAAAATTAGTATCCGGTACCTTTTTGGGGGGAAAAAAGGTGAAGGAAATTCGCCCTGTTTCCACCCAGGGAATAAACCGGGTTGGTTTTAAGGGGATTTCCCCGGCCATTTTCCCTTTTTTTAATTTTCCCGCAGGGCAAAAAAAAACCCCTTTTCCCTCTCTGGGAGGTTGTTCCCCTTTTATCCCCAAGGGCCTGGTTTTTTAACTTTTTGTCCCCTTTTAATAATTTGGGAAAATTTAAAGTTTTAAAAACCAGTCTTTCCCTGTACGAACCAATTTTCCGTTCATTAAACCAAAAAATCGTTAAAAGGGGAATGGGTTTCCATTTTTTTTTTTTTGGGAAAGGTTTTTTGGGGGTGGTCCATTTAAAAAGCCCAACTGCCCTTTCCCTTCCCACCCGTCCCGGCTGAAAGGAATTTGGGTTTTTTGTTCCCTTTTTGGGTTTTCGGAAAAATGTTTCCCTGTTGGGGGATTTTTTCCCCCGGGGGGTTTTTTTTTCCCGGAAAAGGGATCCCCCCCTGTTTGTTTTTTGGTTTAAACCTCACTTTGGGCCATGGAAAAACCGGGTTTGGTTTCAATTTCTCCCTTTTTCCCTTTGCAATTTTTTTTTTATCCTTCCCCCTTTTCGGGGTTTTACCCGGTTTTTCCCAGGGCCGGTGGTTTTTTTGCCCCCTTTGAGGTACTTTTAAATTTAATTTGCCCTTTTGTATAAATTCCCATTCCTGGGAAAAACTCCGGGGGTTTCACCTTTGTTAGGAAGGCTTTTTGGGGTTACCATTACTTCCTCCCAACCACCAAGAAATCCCAAGGCTATACCCATTTTTTTTTTCCCCAGGACGGACCTTTTGGGGGGCTTTCCCCTTACCTCCCTCCCGGGCCCCAAAACATCGCCCCACACTTGAAAAGGTTAATCTACATCATTTTGCTTGGAGTTCGGGCATAACCTTTTTTTCGGGAAAATTTTTTTTCCCCATCTTTGGGAAAAATTTTTTCCCCAAGGTTTTCCCCTTTAAAGGCATTTTATGTTTTTCCTTTTTTTAAAATTTCCCCTTTGGGAAAATCTCCAATTCACCTTTTGGGCCCCCCCCCCCAAAACCCTTTTCCCCCGTTTAAAAAACTGTTTTGGACCCCCCAAAAGTTCCCCTTTATTCTCCGGGGGAAGCATGCCCCCAAATTTTCCCCCCCAAAAATGACAATTTACCCAAGGGAATTCCGTTTTTTTGACTACCACCAAGGGGCAGCCCCAACAGCCCAATTTTAAGGGTTTTCCAATTTTTAGAAACCTTTCCTTTTTGGAAATTTTTTTCCCCCTTTAAATTACCTTTGTATTTTTTTTCCGTTTTTTATTTAAATACCCAAACCCAAAAATTTCCCTTTTTTTTAAATTTTTGTTTTGGTTTGAAAAGGGGCACCCCCAACCCAAAAATCCTTTCCCCAAGGCCCGTTTTTTGTCCAACCCAAACCGTTTAAATTTTTAAGGGTTGGAAACCATTCAAGGGGCAACCTCGAATGATTTTTAAATCCCAAATGGTCACTTTTTTTTAAAATTTTTTGGTTTTTTTTTGTTTTTTCCGTTTAAAAACCTGAAATTTAGGGAAAATTTTAAACCCTACCCCATTTTAAATTGTTTATTGTCCAAAAAGTTTAACCCCGCGGGTTGGAAGAAAGGGTTCGGAACCATAAAACTGTTTGAACGTGGGCCTTTTTTAAACCCTTTGGGTTTTCAAACAATCCGGATCCCCGGTTTTCCAAATTTTTTTGTTTTGTTAAACCCAAATAAATTCCCTTTTTAAAAAAGGTTGACGGCTGGCCCCCAAATTTTTGGGGCAGGGTAACCCTTTTTTCTGTTTTTGCTTTTCTTTTTTTTCCCCGGGGGTTCCCCCAAATAAATTCCAGAAAACCCTTTTTCGGGTTTAAATTTTGGGGGAAAAACGTTTTTTGCAAAAAATTTCCCCCCACCCACTAAGTACCTTTTAAAATACGGGTTTTAGTTCTACTAAAACACGTATTTGTTTATTCACTGGTACACTAAAATTATATGCAAAGTACATTTGGGGCGGCCGGGGAAGATTATTAAAAACAGCGGCCCCGGGGGAAAGTTTCTGGCCCTTTGGCACTTGCCTCTTGGCTTATCCTTCATTTCCCAAAATTCCCCTTTTTTCCCAAATGACACTTTGCCTTTTCTTTCAAAATACTGGGGGAGCCCCTGTAGTATCCCACTAACACTTTTAAAAACTCAATTTTAAACAGGGAGACTTTCTTTCCTCTGCCCGAAAAGTTCAATTATTTTTTTTTTCCCACACGGGAACGGGCCTGTTTCCCCCTCGGGCAGTAAACTCTGCTAGGTAGTCCCCATTTAATTCCCCTTTTTTTGACCCCGTAAAAAGGGTTTTCCCCCAGTTTGGGTTTCCCCAGGCGCTAGGGGATTTATCGTATAGGATTGATGACAAAAATTAAAGTTCTAGCACGAAAGGGGGCCCCCCGGGTGAAAACCCCGAAAAAAACCCGGGAGCACAACGAGGCTCCCAAATTTAACAGGCAGGTTTAAAATTAACTCGGAGGGGACGAAGGGGCAGCCTGGGGGGTGGCAGAAGAGGAAAAAAAAAACCCTTGGGGAGTAAACGGGGAGGAAGGTACAGTCCGAGGAGGAGGGTGAACCTCTACACTTGTAACAGACCCGGTGGAGGGGAAGAACTAGGTACAGAGACAGGGAAGGTAAAATGAGGGGGGTGGAAGGGGGAAAGGAGGGGTTAAACCCCCTTTTTTTTGGACTTCTGAGAAGTAGAGGGGAACGATTGGGGAGGGGGTGTCGAAAGTACGAGATCTTTTTGGATACAGGGCTTTTTGGGGAGAACACAAAAAAGCGAGAACAGATTTGGAAAGAAGTGGGGGACGTCTAAAAACCCAGGACAGAAAAAAAGAATTAGATACAGGAGGGGACTATGGGAGAGGTAACCACAAGGAGGCTAGAAGAGGGAACCCCCCAGAAGTGGGGGGATTTTTTGAAAAAATGGGAAAAAAGAAACACAAATTTTTGTCTCCCTTGGGGGCTGTGGGGGAAAAAAGTAGGCGTAAAGGGGGTTTAAAGGTTGTTCGACAACCGGGAAACCCCTTGCAAAGTTTTTTTCTCGCCCCCCCCCCCTGGCGGACGGGGAAAAAATAGTTCTTGGTGTCTGATTTTTTCCCAAATTTCTACCCTTGTAATATTGACCTTACCTGTTGGGGGTTTAAAGTTTGGAGAGTCATTTCACCTCCCTCTTCCCCAAAAATCAGGGGGGGTGATCTCCCGGGGTATTTTTGGGTTTGTTCCTTTTTTTTGTTTGTGGTTCCCAAAGAATGATTTTGGCATTTATCATTCTTTTCCATTTTAAATTTTTATATTTTCATGCCCTTTGGGTTTAACCAGTTATTTTTTTCTTATTACCAGCTCTTTTCCCTGGCGGGGGTCATCCAGGTAAGACACCGATAAAGGAGGAAAGGGCATTTTTTAAATGAGACTTAAAAACTTTAATGGACATTTACTGGCCCTTACCTGTTCTACTTGTGGTGCTCCACCCAGTGGGAAGGAGATTCCCAAAACATCGATTTATCACCTCCACCCAGGAAAAAAAAAAAATCCAAAAAAATTTAATTTTTTCCCCCCCCAAAAAAACCAAGGCCCTTTTTTTTTTTTTTTAATTTTAAAAAACCCAAAAAAATTTTTTTTTTTTTTTTTCCTTTTTTTTTTTTTTCCTTAGTTTCTTTTTTTTTGGGGGGGGAAAAAAACCCCCCGGGGGGCCCCCCGGAAAAATTTTTTTAAAATTTTTTTTAAAAAAAAAAGGGGGGGGGGTTTTTGGGGTTTTGGAATTTTGTTTTTTTTTTAAGGGGGGGTTTTTTTTTTTTTTGGAATTTTTTTGGGCCCCCTGGGGAAATTTTTTTCCCCGGGGAAGGGAAAAATTTTTTAAAAGGGGGGTTTTTTTTTTGGGGAAAAAATTTTTTTTCCCCCCTTTTTTTTTGGGTTTTAATTTTTTTTTAAAGGGGGTTTTTTTTTTTTTTAAAAAAATTTTTTTTTTTTTTTTAAAAAAATTTTTTTCCCGGGGGAAAAAAAAAAAAAAAAAAAAAAAAATTTAAAAAAAAACCCAAAAAAAAAAAAGGAAAGGAAAGGAAAAAAAAAAAAAAATTTTTGGGGGAAAAAAAAAGGAAAGGAAAGAAAAAAGGGGGGAAAAAAAAAAAAATAAAAAAAAGAGTTTAAAAAAGGGGTTTAAAAAAAAAATTTAAAAAAATTTTGGGGGAAAAAAAATTTCCCCCAAAAAAAAGGGTGAAAAAAAATTTTTTTAAAAAAAAATTTTTTTTCCCCCCCCCCTTTACCCGGGGGAAAAAAAAATTTTTAAGGTTGGGAAAAACTGAATTAATTCCTCCTTTTTTTTCCCCCCCGGGGTTTTTTTTTTTAAAAATTCAAGGAAAATTTTTCAAAAAATTTTTTAAATTTTTAAAAAAAAACTTCCCCAAAAAAAAATTTCCCCCTTTTTTTTTTAAAAAAAAAAAAAATTTTTTTTTTTTTAAAAAAATTTTTTTTTTTTTTTTAAAAAAAATTTTTTAAAAAAAAAGGGAAAAATTTTTTTTAAAAACCCAAAAAAAAAAACCCCTGGGGAAAATTCCCCCCTTTTAAAAAAAAAAAATTTAACCCAAAATTTTGGGAAAAACCCCCCCCAAAAAAAAGGGGGGAAAAAGTTTTTAAAAAAAAAAATAAAAAAAAAAAAATTTTTAAAATTTTTTTTTCCTTTTTTTCCCCCTTTTCCCCCTAAAATTTTAAAAAAAAAAACCCCCCCCGGGAACCCCCTTGGGGGGGGGAAAAGGGGGGGGGAACCCGGGGGGGGAAAAAAAAAAAAACCCCCCCGCCAAACCCCGGGGGGGTTCCCCCCGGGGGGGGGGGAAGGAAAACCCCCGGGGGGGGGGGTTTTTAAGGGAAAAAAAAAAGGGGGGGGGGGGGCCGGGGTTTGGGGGGGGGGGGAAAGGGGAAAAGGGGGGGGGAAAAAGGGGGAAAAATTTTTTAAAAAAAAAAAAAAAGGGGGGGGTTACCAAAAAAAAAAAAGGGGGGGTTAAAAGGGGGAAGGGGGGAAAAAAAACCTGGTTTGGGGGAAAAAAAACCCCAAAAGGGGGGGGAAAAAATGGGTTTTTAAAAAGAAGGGGGGCCCAAAAGGAAAAAGGAAAAAATTTTTTAAAAAAAAGGGGGGGGGGGGGGAAAAAAAAAAAAAAATTTTTAAAAAAAAAAGGTTTTTTTTTTGGGCCCCCCGGGGGGTTTTTTTCCCAAAAAGGAAAAACCCCCAAAAAAAAATTTTTTGGGGGGGGGTAAAGGGGGGGGGGGGGGGGGGGGGGGGGGGTTTTTAAAAAAAGGGGGGGGGGGGAAAAAAATTTTTTTTCCCCCCCCCCCAAAAAAACCCCCAAAAAAAAAAATTTTTTTTTAAAACGGAAAAGGGCCCGTTTGGGTTTGGGGAAAAAAGGGGGGGGGGTTTAAAAAGGCCCCCCAAAAAAAAAAAAAGGGAAAGGAAAAAAAGGGGGGGGGCCTTTGGGGGCCCGGAAAAAAAAAAGGGGGGGAAACCCCCCAAACCCAAAAAAGGGGGGGGGGGGGAAAAAAAAAAAAATGTAAAAACGGGGTTTAAAAACCCGGGAAAAAAAGGGGGGGGGGGGGAAAAAAAGGGGGCGGAAAAAAAAAATTTCCCCCAAAAAAAAGGGAAAAAACGGGGAAAAGGGAAAATTAAAGGGGGGGGGGTTAAACCTTTTGGGGAAAAAAGGGGGGGGTTAAAAGGGGGGGAAAAGGGGGGGAAAAAAAGGGGAAAAACGGGGAAAAATTTTTGGGGGAAAAAAATTTTTTTAAAAAAATTTGGGGCCTTTTTAAAAAAGGGGGGGGTGGGGAAGGGGTTTTGGGAACCCAAAAAAAAATTTTTTTTGGGGGGCCCCGGGGGGGGGGAAAAAAAAAATTTAAAAAAAATTTGGGGGGGGAAAAAAAAGGGGGGAAAAACTCCCCGGCCCAAAAATTTTTTAAAAAAAAAATTTTGGGGGGGGTTTGGGGGTTTTTCCCCCTTTTTTGGGGGGGGGGCCCGGTTTTAAAAAAAGGGGGGGGGGCCGGAAAAAAAAAGGGGGAAAAATTTTTTAAACCGGGAAAAAAAAAAAAAAAATTTTTAAAAAAAATTTGGGGGGGGGGGTTTTAAATTAAAAAACCCCAAAAAAAAAAAGGGGGGAAAAAAAATTTTTTTAGGGGGGGGAAAAGGGGGCCGGGTTTTTTTAAAAAATTTTTCCCTTTTTAAGGAAAAAAAGGCCAAAATTTTAAAAAAAAGGAAAAAAAACCCAAAAAAAGGGGGGGGCCCCCGGTAAAAACCCCCCAAAAAAAAGGGGGGGCCGTTTTTTTTAAAAAGGGAAAAAGGCCCCCAAAAAGGGGGGGGAAAAAAAAAAAGGGGGTTTTTTTCCCTTTGGGGGAAAAAAAAAAAAAGGGGGTTTTGCCGGGGGGCCCCGGCCAAAAATTTTTTTTTTAAAAAAAGGGGGAAAAACCTTTTTAGAACTTTTTGTCCCCCCCAAATTAAAAGGGTTTCCCCTTTTTTTAAAAAAAAAAAAAAATTTTTTAAAAAGGGGGCCCCAAAAAAAAAGGGGGAAAAAAAGGGGGGTTTCCCCCCCCCCCAAAAACCCCCCCGGTTTTTGGGCCCCGGGGGGGCATTTTAAAAAAAGGAAAAAAAACCCCCCGGGCCCCCCAATTTTAAATTTTTGGGGGGGGGAAAAAAAAAAAAGGGGAAAAAAAACCCCCCGGGGGGAAAAAAAAGGGGGGGTTTTTTTAAAAAAAGGGGGTTTTTTTAAATACCCCCAAAGGGCCCTTTAAAGGCCCCCCCAAAAAAAAAACCCGGGCCCCCCAAAGGGCCCCCCAAGGGGGTATTTAAAAATTTTGGGGGGGGAAAGGGAAAAACCCCCCTGGGGGAAAAAACCCCCCAAAAAGGGGGGGGCCCCCCCCCCCGGGGGGTTTTAAAAAAAGGGGGGGTTTGGGGGTTTTGGGAAAAGGGGTTTAAAATTGGGGGGGAAAAAAAGGGGCCCCAAGGGGGGGGAAAACCCCGGGGGGGGGAAAGAATGAGGAAAAACCCCGGGGGGGGGGGAAAAATTTAAAAAAAAAGGGGGGGGGGGGAAAAAACCCCCCAAAAAAAAAGGGGGGGGGGGGAAATTTCCCCGGGGGGAAAAAGGGGGGAAAAAGGGAAAAAAGGAAAAAAAACCCCGGGGGGGGGAAAAAAAAAGGGGAAAAACCCCTAGGGAAAAGGGCCAAAGGGGGTTTCAAAGGGGGGGAAAAAAAAAAAAAAGGGTTTCCGGGTTTAAAAAAATTTTTTTAAAAAAGGGGGGAAAAATTGGGAACCCGGTGGAAAAAAAATTTTTTTTAAAAAAAAACAGGGGGGGGGGAAAAAAAAGGGAAACCCCCTTTTAACCCGGAAAAAAAAAGGGGGAAAAAAAAAATTTTTTGGAAACCCGGGGGTTTTAAAGGGGGGGGAAAAAAAAAAAAAACCCCCGGGGGAAAAGGGGGGAAAAAAAAAACCCAAGGGAAAAGGGGGGGAAAAAAAAAAAAAAAGGGGGGTTAGGGAAAAAAAAAGGGTTTTTTTTTTTTCCTTAAAAAAACCCCAAAGGGAAAAAGGGGAAAAAGGGGGGGTTTAAAAAGGGGGGGGGTTTTTTTTAAAAAACCCCCCCGGGAAAGGGGGGGGGAAAAGGGGGGGGGGTTTTTTTGGAAAAGGGGGGGGAAAAAAAAGGGGGGGGCCGGGGGGGGAAAAAAAAAAGGGGGGGGGGGGAAAAAAAGGGGGGGGGAGGGGGGGAAAAAACCCGGGGGGAAAGGGGAAAAGGGGGGGGGAAAAAAAAAAAAAACCAAAAGGGGGGGCCCTTTTTTCCGGGGGAAAAAAAGGGGGGGTTGGGAAATTTTTAATTTTTGGGGGAAAAAAGGGGGGGGGGGAAAAAAGGGAATTGGGGGGGGGGGGAAAAGGGGGGGGAACCGGGGGGGAAAAAAAAACCCGGGGGGGAAAGGGGAGGAAACCCCCGGGGGGGGGGGGGGGGGGGAATT
This sequence comes from Cherax quadricarinatus, assembly GCF_026875155.1. Lineage (NCBI taxonomy): Eukaryota > Metazoa > Arthropoda > Malacostraca > Decapoda > Parastacidae > Cherax > Cherax quadricarinatus. The sequence continues at coordinate 17,842,846 of NC_069486.1, read as the reverse complement.
TAAAAGGGGGGGGGGAAAAAGGGGAAAAACCGGGGGGGGGAAAAGGGGGGGGGGGGGAGGGTTTTTCCCCCCAAATTTTTTTAAAATTGGGGGGGGGGTTAAAAAGGGGGGGGGGAAAAGGGGGGGGGAAAAAGACCTTTTTTCAAGGGGCCCCCCCCGGGGGGGGGAAAACCCTTTTTTGGGGGGGGGGAAAAAAAAAAAGGGGGGGGGGGGAAAAAAGGGGGGGAAAAGGCCCAAAAAAAAGGGGGGGTTTTTTTAAAAAAAGGGGGGGAAAAAACCCGGGGGGGGCCCCCCCCCCAAAAAAAATTGGGGGGGGGGGGGGAAACCCCCCCTTTTTTAAAAAGGGGGGAAGACGGAAAAAAAAATTGGGGAAAATTTTAAAGGGGGGAAAAACTTTTTTGGGGGGGGAAAAAGCCCCTTTTTTTTTTGGGCCCACCTTTAAAGGGAAAAAAAAAAAGGGGGGGTTTTTTTGGGGGGAAAAAAATTTTGGGGGTTTTTTAAAAAAAAAGTTTTTAAAAAAGGGGGGGGTTTGGGGGCCCTTTTTTTAAAAAAAAGGGGGCCCCCAAATTTTTTTTGGGGGGGGGGGGGGTTTTGGGGGGAAAAGGGTTTTAAAGGGAAAAAAAATTGGGAAAAAAAAAGTTAGGGGGGGAAAAAAAAAAAAAAAAAAAACCCCCTAAAAAAGGGTTTTTTCCAAAGGGGGAGGAAAAAAAATTTGGGGGGAAAAAAAAGGGGTTTTAAAAAGGGGGAAAAAAAAAAAGGGGCCCCGGGGGGGGGTTTGGGGCGGGCCCTTTTGGGCCCTTTTTTTTTTTAAAAAAAAAGAAAAAAAAAATTTTTTAAAAAAAAAAAAAGGGGGGGGGGGGGGCAAGGGGGGGGGCCAAAAGGGGGAAAAAAAAGGGGGGGGAAAACGGAAAAAAAAAGGGGGGGGCCCCCCCCCCAAAAAAAACCCCAAAACAACCCCCGGGGGGGGTGGCCAAAAAAAGGGGGGGGGGGAAAAAAAAAACCCCAAAAAGGGCCCCCCCCAAAAACCCGGGTTTTTAAAAACCCCCTTTTTTGGGAAAAAAAAAAAGGGGGGAAAAAAAAAAAAAAAAAAAAAAAGGGGGGGGAAAAGGGGGGAAAACCCCCCCCCCGGGGCCCCGGGGGAAAACCCCAAAAAAAAAAAGGGGGGGGAAAAAGGGGGGAAAAAAAAGGAAAAGGGGGAAAAAAGGGGGGGGGGGGGGGTTTTAAAAAAAGGGGGAAAAAAGGGGGGCCTTTCCCCCCCCCAAAAAACCCCCCCACCCCAAAAAAAACCCCCCTTTTAAACCCCCCCAAAAAACCCCCCGGAAACCCAAAAAAACCCCAAAAAATCCAAAAAAATACCCCCCCCCCCAAAAAAAATGGGGGGAACCTTTTCCCCCCTTTAAAAACCCCCTTTTAAATTTTTTTTAAAAAAAAAAAAAAAAGGGGGGGGGGGAAAGGAAAAAATTTTTTTTTAAAAAAAAAAAAAAATTGGCCGGGCTTTCCCCCCTTTTAAAAAAAAAATTTTTCCCCCCCCCCTTTTTTTTTTTAAAAAAACCCCCAAAGGGTTTTTTCCCCCCCCAAAAATTTTTAAAAAAAAAAAAAAGGTGGGAAAAAGGGGGGTTAAAAAAAACCCCCGGGGGGGGGTTTTTCCCGGGGGGCCTTTAAAATTTCCCCTTTTTTTTTTGGTTTTAAAAAAAAAAAAAAAAAAAGGGGAAAAAAAATTTTTAAAAAAGGGAAAAAAACCCTTTTAAAACCCCCCCCGGGGGGAAAAAACCCCCGTTGGAATTGCATTTAAACCAAATTAACCCCTTTCCTTTTTAAAAAAAAAAACCCCCCTTTTCCCCCCTTTTTAAAAAAATTTTTGGAAACCCCAAAAGTTTTCCCCTTTTCCCCCCGGTTTTTAAAAAACCCCCCCCCCCCCCCCCCCAAAGCCTTTGGGGCCCCAAAAGGAAAACCCCCCGGGCCCTTTCCCCCAAAAAACCAAACCCCCCAAAAATTTTAACCCCAACCCCCCTTTTTTTTTAAAAAGGGGGGGGAAAAAAAAAAAAAAAAAAAAAAAATGGGGAGGAAAAAAAAAAAATGGGGAAAGGAAAAAAGGGGGGAAAAGGGGTTTTTTTGGGGGGGGGTTAAATTTAAAAAAAAAATTTAAATTTTTTTTTTTTTTTTTTTTTTCCCCCAAAAGGGGGTTTTTTTTTTTTAAAAACCCCTTTTTTTTAAAAATTTCCCAAATTTCCCTTTTTAAAAAAAAATTTTTTTTTAAATTTTTTAAAAAATGGTTTTTTTTTCCCCCCCCTTTTTTAAAAATTTTTAAAAATTTTCCAAGAGCCTCTTCACCACGCCAAGGAGCCCCCCTTGAATTATTATTATAATCAAAAAAGAAGCGCTAAGCCACAAGGGCTGCCCCCCTTGAAGAGGAGGAGTGTCCAAAGAATGGCCAAAAAATGAAGCAAGGTCAGAACGGGATGCGGTAACAGTAAGAGGCCCGGGGATAGCAGGTTCATGGACTAGGGCTTCCATGGTTAGGTTACTTCTTTCTTTTTGCTTTTAAGAAAAAAAGAAAGAAAAGAAAAAGAAAAAAAGAATAAAAATGGGGGGACGGTGATGAATAGTTCCTAGGAGGAATGAAAGGGCCGGAATTTACCCTCCGTGCCCAAGAGAACCTCAACACCGCAAGTAGTGCAGATGCGGCATGGAAACCATGTCATACCCTACTCTTCATGCCAGTAAACCAGCAATCCAGGAAAGCAACCTCGCATTTGCCAAGCTACCTCGGTGGACAAAAGAGAGGGTGGCTGGATATCCACCACAAAGCATACCTCCTTTGGCCACAATCCCCGGAATCTGAAAGGCGACCTCCAGAGATACACTCATCACCCGAAAGACACCCAAAGCCATACCCCGGGAGACCAGATAAGAAACGGGACATCCCCAGGCGATCCAGATTCCACCAGCAAACTACACAACCACCAAGAACCTCATGGAATGGGATTGACCCCGGAACCCTTGCCCCTACCTATGAACCAGTAGGCCTGTGGGAAGAATCCCAAAGGCCAAAAAGACGAAGGAAATAAGGGGGGATGGGGGAAGGAGAGGAAAGGAAAAAGGGAGGATAGGATAGGGAAGGGAAATTGGGGGGTAATTAGGTTTGGTCTGAGGAAGGAGACAACTGGTCTAATTCCTCAGACCAAGAGCCTTTTCACCATGCCAAGGATTTTCCAAATAGATATTGTTTATACTGTATATTAGCTCTCATGCCATACACAAGAGTGCGCTTTTTATAAAATATGCAAGATTTCTGAAGATTAATACAACTTATCTCCACTATGAACTTATATGATTTATATGACTGCATTTCATTAACATATTTCACTCCTCAACACTGTTATGGTATATCCCTTTTATATATCTTTGAGTTTATAACTAAAATATTCCTGAAACATTAAACACTAACAATGTTTATCCCCTGAATGCACTTGTGTATGTCTCACAAGACTGCTTTTAGATTAAAGCATTTCAGACACTCAGAGCACTAATGGGGTTTATCTCCTGTATGTACTCTCATATGTGTCACAAGACTATCTTTTCTACTAAAACATTTCGACACTCTGAACATTGAATGGTTTATCTCCTGTATGTACTCTATTGTAGCACAAGACTTTTCCTTTCAGTAAAACATTTCAGACACTCAGAACATTGATATGGTTTATCCCTGTATGTACTTCATATGTGTCACAAGACTGCTTTTACACTAAAACATTTCAGACACTCTGAACATTGATATGGAGTATCTCCAGTATGTACTCTCATATGTGTCACAAGACTGCTTTTTATACTAAAACATTTAAGACACTCTGAACATTGATATGGTTTCTCCACGTATGTACTCTCATATGTGTCACAAGACTGCCTTTATACTAAAACATTTAAGGCACTCTGAACAATGATATGGTTTATCTCCAGTATGTGCTCTCATATGTAACACAAGATTGAATTTTTGACTAAAACATTTCAGACACTCTGAACATTTATATGGTTTATCTCCAGTATGTACTCTCATATGTGTCACAAGACTGCCTTTTATACTAAAACATTTCAGACACTCTGAACATTTATATGGTTTATCTCCAGTATGTACTCTCATATGTGTCACAAGACTGCCTTTTATACTAAAACATTTAAGACACTCTGAACATTGATATGGTTTATCTCCAGTATGTAGTCTCATATGTGTCACAAGACTGCCTTTCATACCAAAACATTTCAGACACTCTGAACATTGATATGGGTTATCTCCAGTATGTACTCTCATATGTGTCACAAGACTGCCTTTTATACTAAAACATTTCAGACACTCAGAACATTGATATGGTTTATCTCCAGTATGTACTCTCATATGTGTCACAAGACTGCCTTTTATACTAAAACATTTAAGACACTCTGAACATTGATATGGTTTATCTCTAGTATGTACTCTCATATGTGACACAAGATGGGTTTTTTGACTAAAACATTTAAGACACTCTGAACATTGATGGGGTTTATCTCCTGTATGTAATTTCATATGTGTCACAAGACTATCTTTTCTACTGAAACATTTCAGACACTCTGAACATTGATATGGTTTATCTCCTGTATGCAATTTCATATGTGTCACAAGATTACCTTTTCTACTGAAACATTTCAGACACTCTGAACATTGATATGGTTATCTCCTGTATGTAATTTCATATGTTTCACAAGATTTCTTTTTTCAGTAAAACATTTCAGACACTCTGAACATTGATATGGTTTATGTTCTTTATGTTTCTCCATAATTTTTAAAAGAAGGTATTTCATTTAAAATATTTCAGTCATACAACAGTGGTATAGTTAATCTTACTTATGTACTCATATGTCTATTTCAAGATTTTTTTTAACTATTTAGAACACTGAACACACAGTTTTTCTCATGAACATATTCCCATGTTAAAATTTATTCAGACAAAACTTTTCCTACTTATGAATACTAACAGCATTTATATTGTGTTAAAAGACTATCATAATTTTTATTTTGTGTTAAAAGATTAATATATGTACTAGAACACAGTAGATACACTCAACAACATTTTTTTTTATTATTTTCTCTTCTGTTTATTAAATAGATTTTTTCTGAAAATTATTAATTACAGTTTTACTAACTTGTGTTTTTGTATTAACTGACATGGATATTTAGATAGAATTTCTAATATCATAAAAAAAAGTTGTTTAATTAGCAACACTTAGCAAGTTAAAAATTCACAAAAATAACAGGTGTTGCCTTTCTTGAAGTACTGAAGATATAGTGTCTGGCAAGACACAACCTGCAGTTGTTATTCAAGACACTTACACTGGTGCTTCTTGAAGTACTGAAGATACAGTGTCTGGCAAGACACAACCTGGTAGTCTTCCACAAAATATTTCTGCAATATCAGTTGCTGTTCAAGACACTTACACTGGTGCTTCTTGAAGTACTGAAGATATAGTGTCTGGCAAGACACAACCTGGTAGTCTTCCACAAAATACTTCTGAAATAGAAACATGAGTCAGTATAGTACAATATTCCACAATTACCTACACATTTTTCACTAAATAAAATTGTCACTTTTAAACTTATCTGTAAATATCTTCCAGAAAATCACAGTTTGATATAATAATTATGTTATAATAACTGAGTAACAATATGACTTACACAACATCTTTAATTCTAATATATTCTTTAGAGTATAATCATTAATACAGCTTCATCTCCTAAGTATATACTGTGGACCCCCGCCAACAGACGGCAATCAAGTAACGGCAAATTCGTTCTAACGGCACATCTTTATGTAAAAAATTGGCTCTACTAACAACGAAAAATCATCTATGCTGCGCCTGAGTGGGCCAGGCACTCCAAGACATGTATAGCCAGTGTGCCAATGCTTACAAGCTGTTGTGGTCGATTCCAAGTGTACCTGTGATATATTTTGCTTGTAACTGCTAAATAAGCCACAATGGCCATAAGAAAGCTCCTAAGTGCTAATCAAGGGTGAGACAATACTCTCGAATACTGTTGTTACACGTCAGCTGTGCTGCATTACTGTTCACTGTTGCTGCACACCATCAGCTGCTGCAGTATGCCAGTCAAAGCTGCTGCTGCACTAACCATCAGCTGTTGCTGCAACACCATCTGCTGCTGCTGCTGTACTACCATAAGCTGTTGCTGCACCACCATCAGCTGCTGAAGTACCACAGTCAGCTGCTGCTGCACTACAATCAGCTGTTGCTGAAACACCATCAGCTGCTACTGCTGCTGCTGTACTACCATAAGCTGTTGCTGCACCACCATCAGCTGCTGCAGTACCACAGTCAGCTGCTGCTGCACTACCATCAGCTGTTGCTGCAACACCATCAGCTGCTGCTGCTGCTGTACTACCGTAAGCTGTTGCTGCACCACCGTCAGCTGCTGCTGTACCACAGTCAGCTGCTGCTGCACTACCATCAGTTGTTGCTGCACCACTGTCAGCTGCTGCTGCTGTGCCACAGTCAGCTATACTACTCGAAGATGTAGAGAGACTATTGCTGGTGTGGCTTATTGAGAATACCGAGAAACAATTAATTCCAGAGGGTTAGCCACCAAGGATAACCCAAGAAAGTCAGTGTGTCATCGAGGACCGACTAACTTATTTCCTTTGGGTTCCTTAATCTTGTCCCACACGATGCGACCCACATCAGTCGACTAACACCCAGATGAACAGGAAAAATGCCTGGAACTAGTGCTCATATTGGTGAATTTATGGTAAGCAAAGGTTGGTTTGAGAGATTTAAGAATAGTAGTGGCATACACAGTGTGATAAAGCATGGTGAAGCTGAAAAATTCCAACCCAAACAAGTGTTCAATTGTGACGAAACAGGCCTGTTCTGGAAGAAAATGCCAAACAGGACCTACATCACTGAGAAGGAAAAGGCACTCCCAGGACACAAGCCTATGAAAGACAGGCTAACTTTCTTGTTTGTTGTAATTCTAGTGGGGATTGCAAAGTGAAGCCTTTACTCGTGTATCACTCTGAGAATTCCAGTGTTCAAGAAAAACAGTGTCTCATCACTCAACAATACTCTTCAATAAAGGTGTCATTTTAGTATTTATTTATGTATGTATTGTGCATGTCTAATTGTTTTCTGTGTAGGGAAATGTACATTTCATGAAGAAAAAAATTATTCTTTTAATACTTTTGGCTGTCAAGAATGAATTAATTGAATTTCCATTATTTTTTATTGGGGAAAATTAATTCAACCAATGGAAAATTCGACTAATGGCTACCTCTCTGGATCGGATTAATGCCGTTGGTGGAAGGTCCACTGTATGTACTTGTTTACCGATGCCTCAGACTTATGATGGGCTCTCTGACCAGTGTGCATACATAAATAATGTAAATTAGAGCTGATTTCCTCTATTCTGTTTATTACAATATACATCCTCTCCTCACTTACTGATGTACTCTTTACCGACAACTTGGAGCTATGGCGGGATCTCTGATGAGTTGGTATTTTACACTATATGAGAACTTGGATCATGAACGTGGAGTGAAGCATCTCAGTGTCAAGCATCTCAATCTCCTCCCTATAACCACTGAGTACACTTGCTTTGACAGTCTCCAAGACTACATATGTGTAAAAATTTGTACTTTATTGTGCACCATGATACAGTACCCATGCCGCCATGTTCTTTCATGTTTTTCATGGTCTCTCTTGCGTACTAGAACTCTAAACTGTGCCAGTGAACTTATAAGATATAACCCTCCAATGCTTGGAACTAATCTTGCAGAAAATAATATCTATTGAGTCTAAAAAGGAGAATAAGTGTACAATAACAAAGCATAACCATACTCTCTTAGGGAAACTTGAGGCCTAGAGTGCAGGTGAAAATAATATTAGAACTTTTTTGTCAGAGGAAAGAGAGTCTCCCTGATAATAGTGTGTTATACATAGTGTTGTAGTGTTTACCACAATGGTACCCTAGCATACTATTAATAAATGATAAGGTGAAATTTAAAACTGAAGTATTAGGCCCAAAGAGGCAGGTTCATGTTGTAAACAGTTGCCAGCAGTCATCAGAACTCTTTCCTGCAGGTCTGCTAGTGTACCTGGCCTATAATTAGTGATTCCAGGGAGTAAAACATTCCTGTTAAAATACGAAGAGGTGCAAAATCTTGAGGAAATGCGAAAAGTGAACAGTTTTGTAGAAACATGATAAACAGTGCATAGTTGTTAGTACTTATTGTGATGGAGTGACGTATACAGTTTGTGGTAAACCTGCAGTTAGCAGTGGTTTCAATATACACAACGAAAATCATTATTCCTCCAGTAATCTCCATGTACTGAAGCCATTGGCTGAAGCCATGGGCACCCAAACACACAAGTTATACTTTTTGTATCAAACTGAACACATATTACTCTGTGTAATTTTTTCCCAGTAGTCCTTTTCATGAGCTAGTCCAAAATAACCCAGTGAGCCTAATCTGGATCTGCGAAGATTTATCCAATGACCGGATTCAAACGGATTTGTTAATAACAATGCATCCAATGATTGGTTTCACTAACTGATGGGACTCTACACTCCCTATCAAACACTCAAATAGTAACTACAATAAATAGTAACAATACAGACAAACAGATCTACTGTTAAGGTGCTTATTAGGAAAAAGATATACAGTAGGGCCCTGCTTTACGGCGTTTCACTTTATGGCGTTCCGCTAATCCGGTCATTTCAAATTATGACCAAGACTCGCTATACGGCTCCCCCCACCTGACTTTCTAATATGGTCACCGTGCCCCACCTGGTTTGTTTACGTCCTCTGTGAAATCCGTAAGCACTAAGTCTCTCCATTATGTCTGGAAACTCCAAAATTTTAAGTGTTTTTAAAAGTTATTTCATATTTTATATATACTCTGATAATTATACTTATTTATACCTGTACTTAAAAGAACTTACATACTGTGCTAGCATGCAGGTACACATTAAAATCAGTAAGAATGTTCTTTGTCTCCAGACGTCATATTAGTAATAATAATAATCACCGTGTCTCATTTAAATGTCGTATATTACGTTAATATACACATTTTCATTAATCAATCTCTGATATTTTTTCAAAATTATATAATAAACACGATACATAACATATAAATATGATAAATACACCCCACAGTAGAATAAATAAACATATACAGAGGACCCTCGCATAGCACTATTAATCCGTTCCTGAGAGCTCAATGTTATGCGAAATTATCGTTATGCGAATTAATTTTCCCCATAAGAAATAATGGAAATCAAATTAATCCGTGCAAGACACCCAAAAGTATGAAAAAAAAATTTTTACCACGTGAAATATTAATTTTAATACAAACAAACTGAAGAAGACATGCACAGTTACATGACACTTACCTTTATTGAAGATCTGGTGATGACTGATGGGATGGGAAGAGGGGAGAGTGAGGATGGTCTTAGTGTTTAGAAGGGGAATCCCCTTCCATTAGGACTTGAGGTGTCAAGTCCTTTTCCGGGGTTACTTCCTTTCTTCTTTTAATGCCACTAGGACCAGCTTGAGAGTCACTGGACCTCTGTCGCACAACATATCTGTCCAGAGAGGCCTGTACCTCTCGTTCCTTTATGACTTTCCTAAAGTGTTTCACAACATTGTCAGTGTAATAGTCACCAGCACAGCTTGCAATAGCTGTGTGAGGGTGATTATCATCCATAAAGGTTTGCACTTTAAGCCACATTGCACACATTTCCTTAATCTTTGAAGTAGGCAACTTCCTCAATTTCTCTCCCCCTCCTCCGGAGCAGTTTCCTCAGGTCTGGCCTCTTGCTGTTGAAAATGATCTAGCAGCTCATCAGTGGTTAGTTTTTCACTGTCCTCCTCCACCAACTCTTCCACATCCTCCCCACTAACCTCACCAATATGAGCAATAGTTCCAGGCATTTTTTCCTGTTCACCTGGGTGTTAGTTGACTGTTGTGGGTTGCATCCTGGGGGACAAGATTAAGGACCACAATGGAAATAAGTTAGACAGTCCTCGATGATGCACTGACTTTCTTGGGATATCCTGGGGGGCAAACCTTCCGGGGTTAATCGTTTCTCGGTAATTGTTTCACGTTAAGCCACACCAACAACACTCTCTCCACATATTTGAGTAATACAGCTGATGGTGGTGCAGCAACAACAACAGCTGACTGTGGTGCAGCAACAGCTGACCATGGTGCAGCAGCAGATGTGGTGCAACAACAGCTGACCATGGTGCAGCAGCAGCTGTGGTGCAGCAACAGCTGACCATAGTGCAGCAGCAGCTGTGGTGCAGCAACAGCTGACCATGGTGCAGCAGCAGCTGTGGTGCAGCAACAGCTGACCATGGTGCAGCAACAGCTGACCATGGTGCAGCAACAGCTGACCATGGTGCAGCAGCAGCTGTGGTGCAGCAACAGCTGACTGGTCCAATAACAGCTGACCATGGTGCAGCATCAGCTGACTGGTCCAATAACAGCTGACCGTGGTGCAGCAACAGCTGACTGGTCCAATAACAACTGACTGGTCCAATAACAGCTGACTGGTCCAATAACAGCTGACCGTGGTGCAGCAGCAGCTGACTGTGGTACGATAGTATTTATCGCCCTTTTTACCACAGGGTTGGCACTAGAAGCTTTCTTTGGGCCCATGGTGGCTTATTTAGCAGTTACAAGCACTATAAATAATGGAATAATACAAAATGCATCGAATGTATGCATGCAACCAGCCACCCTGGCTTGTAAACAATGACAGCAAGGCAGGCGTTCAGGCTGGACGGACAGTTTTGGGACAGATTCGGGACGAGTCATGTTCAGAAACAGCTGATGGTGGTGCAACAGCAGCTGACTGTGGTGCAGCAGCAACTGACTGATCCAGCAACAGCTGACTGGTCCAGCAACAGCTGACTGGTCCAGCAACAGCTGACTGGTCCAGCAACAGCTGACTGGTCCAGCAACAGCTGAACGTGGTGCAGCAGCAGCTTACTGATCCAGCAACAGCTGACTGGTCCAGCAACAGCGGATCATGGTGCAGCAGCAATTGACTGATCTAGCAACAGCTGACCAGTCCAGCAACAGCTGATAGTGGTGCAGCAGCAGCTGACTGTGGTACGATAGTATTTATCGCCCTTTTTGCCACAGGGTTGGCACTAGAAGCTTTCTTTGGGCCCATGGTGGCTTATTTAGCAGTTACAAGCACTATAAATAATGGAATAATACAAAATGCATCGAATGTATGCATGCAACCAGCCACCCTGGCTTGTAAACAATGACAGAAAGGCAGGCATTCAGGCTGGACGGACAGGTTCGGGACAGATTCGGGACGAGTCATGTTCAGAAACAGCTGATGGTGGTGCAACAGCAGCTGGCTGTGGTGCAGCAGCAGCTGACTGATCCAGCAACAGCTGACTGGTCCAGTAACAGCTGACTGGTCCAGCAACAGCTGACTGGTCCAGCAACTGCTGACTGGCCCAGCAACAGCTGGCTGGTCCAGCAACAGCTGACTAGTCCAGCAACAGCTGAACATGGTGCAGCAACAGCTGACTGGTCAGCAACAGCTGAAATGGTCCCCAGCAAAAAGCTGGGCTGGTCCAGCAACAGCTGAATGTGGGTGCAGCAGCAGCTGATGATCCAAACAAACAGCTGGGCTGGTCCAGCAACAGCTGATCATGGTGCAGCAGCAACTGACTGATCCAGCAACAGCTGACTTGGTCCAGCAACAGCTGATCATGGTGTAGCAGCAGCTGACTGATCCAGCAACAGCTGACTGGTTAAAAAACAGTGATCGTGGGGTTGCAGTAGCAGCTGACTGATCCAGCACAGCTGACGGTCCCGCAACAGCTGATCGTGGTGCAGCAGCAGCTGACTGATCCAGCAACGCTGACTGATCCAGCAACAGCTGGGCTTTGGTCCGCAACAGCTAAACGTGGTGCAGCAGCAGCTGACTGATCCAGCAACAGCTGACTGGTCCAGCAACAGCTGATCGTGGGGCCAGCAGCTCTGTCCCGCAACAGCTGATGGTCCCGAATAGTGATCGTGGTGAGCAGCAGCTGATGAAACCCCGAACGATGACTGGTCCAGCAAAAGCTGATCTGGTCAGCGCAGTGCGTCCAAACAGCTGTCGGGTGCAGCGCAACTGACTGCCAGCAAAAACTGATCGTGGGCAGCAGCGCGATGATCCGAAAGGACTGGTCCAGCAACAGTGATCAGGTGGCAGCAGCTGCTGATCCAGCAACGCGACTGTTCCAGCAACAGCTGATCATGGGCAGGGAGCAGCAGGGGTGACTGGCCGCAACGTGATCGGTGCAGCAGCGCTGACGATCCCCAAAAAGCCCCCAAAATGGCCACAACAGCTAAACATGGGGGCAGCAAAAACCTAAAGATCCAGAAACCCGGGTAAATGGGTCCAGCAACAGCTGACCTGGTGGCACCCAGCAACCCGGATTTGTGCGAAAATGATGTATTTCTCAACCCTTTTAAAACGGGGTTACATTGAAAACCCCTTTTTTTTGGGGCCCATGGATTTTTTTTCCAAAAATGACAACCCAAAAAAATTTTGATTTAGAACAGAAATTTTGGATGCGGGGAGGGCGGGTTTGTTAAAAAACCCCACTGGCCGGGGAACGTAAAGGTGGCCAGGCCGCCCAAAACTGCTGGGTTCCAAAAATAGCGTGAGGGGTTTTTAGCGGTATGAAACCCAAAAAGTGATTAAAAGTACCCGGTTAGAGAAATTTTGTGATCCCAACGGTAATCGGGGGGCCAAAAACTGATATGAAGGATGTGGACCCAAGCAGCAAAATGACGATTTAGAAAAATAATAATAAATATAATAACCCCACCGGAATCTCAAAGGTTTCCTTTTTCCGAAATCATTTTTCCCTTTAACCCGGCCCTTTTATATTTTTTCAAAACTATTAAAAACTGATCCCCAAACATATAAAGGGGATGAAAAATTTCCCCCACAAGGGAATTAAATAAAACATAAAAGAAAATGTGGAAACCCAAGTTTTTAACCCCCTTTTTCCCAAGGGGTTAGCCAAAATTTTTAAATTTTTCAATTTAAACCAAAAAAGTGGGGGTAAAAATAGGAAAGTTAGGCAATTTACCCGGGGGGAAAGGGGGGTTTTGCCTTAAACATTACTTCCCATGAAAACAAAATTAGGCAAACCATTAAACAAAAACATTAATCAATTTTTCCCCCCCTTAAAAATCTCCTTGATTTTCAAAGCCCCTCACCCAAGGAAGAATTCATTTCCCCTGGGTTTTTTAAAATTTTAAAAAACTAATCCCCGGCCCCTAAAACGGGAATTTAAAATTTACCTTAAAATATAAAAAACATTACCGTTTTTAAAAATTTCGCCTATTTCGTTTTCCACTAAAACCCAAAAAATGAGGGAAAAGTTTTTGGAATAAAAATTTTCCTAACTTTTCCAAAAATTTTAAAAACCAAAAACCAAACTTCTTTTTTTTTTCCTTTTAAATTTCAAAAAAAATTTCTACGGGGGTTTTTGTAAAATTCCCCCCCTTTGTTTATGTAATTTTTTAAATTTAATTTTTACACAAATTCCATTTTACACAATTTAATAAAAGCCACCCCAAAAGTGAAAGGCATAATAACCCTTTGGCAACGGTTTACTTATTTTTTTTTCCCCTTCGAGTGTAAAATTTTTTCTAAAAAAATAATGCCCCCGGGGAAAAGGAGGGGCTTTTTTTAACTCCAAAAAATGTAAGGACAAACCTGAACCAAGTTTTTGGGGTTAACAAAATTTTATTTTGGTTAAAAATTATTCGGTTGGTTTTTTTTTAATAACTTGGGGGCCCTGTTTTTCAGAAAATTTCCCCTTTTTCCCCATTTAAAAATTTTTTTAAAAATTTTTTAAAAAATTACCGGACCTTTTAAAAAAGGTTAAAAACCGATAATTAACCCCATTTTTTAAACCGGGGCCGGGTTTTTTCAAAAATTTAATATATTAAAAAAAGAACAAAACTTGGAAAAAAAAACCCCCCCAAATTTTTTAAAAAAATAAAATAATTTAAAAACTTAAATTTTAAAAAATTAACCTTTTCCTTAAAAAAAAGAAAAAGGGGAAAAATAAAAATTGGAAATTTTTAATTCCGCAAGTTTTTAAAACTTGGGTTTTCTGGGTTGGTGGCAGGCGTGGTTGGAATGAATAGCCTTGCCAAAAGATCGGGGGGGGGCCCCCCTCGCGGGGGGTTTTTCCCCCCAAAAGGGTTTTCTTAAAAAGGAATTTTTTAACCTTCAAAAATCCGGCCAGAGGGACAAAAAATTTTTTCCATTTCAAGGGGGGGGGGGTTAAAAATTTCCTGCTACTTGCCATCCCACCAAAAACCATTTTGTGGCGAAATTTGGGAAAAAGTTCCAAACTTTTTATTTTCCTTCCTCCCTTCAATTTTACCTTTGATTTAAAAAAAAGGTCCCCTCTTGGTTTTAAACTTTTAAAAAATTTTTTGTTTTAAATGTTAAGAAATTTTTCTTCCAAATAATTTACAAAAAAACCAAAAAATGAATTGTGGAAAAACCAAGGATTTCCCGGTCAGGGGGTTGCTTTTTTCCTTTGGGCCCCTTCCCGGGTTTTCTCTTTTAGGTTCCTCAAAAGAGTGTTTTTTAAATTTTAAACAAACCGAAAACCCCCCTTAACCGGGAACAATTTGGGGGCAAAAAAAATTTTATCCCTTTTTTTCAAAAAAGGGTTTTTGTTTCAAAACCTGGGGGGTTTCGCCGGGGAATCACACCCTTTTTTCCCCCTTGGGGCCAAAAAATTATTTTTAAACTTTTTTTTCCCCAAGGTAAGAAATCTCCCTGTAAATTTGTTTTCCCGGGGTGCTTTGGAAATTAATTGGACTAGAAAAAAAAAAATGAAAAACCAAAAAATTTTTTAATTTGAAAAAAAAAAATTTTAAAAAGGGGAAATAGACTTTTTAAAAATTCCAAAAATGGAAAAAGAAAATTTAAACAAAATTAAACCTTTTTTTAAAATTTAATTTTAAAACCGTAGGGGTTGGGGGGTTTTGTGAAGGGGAAATGCGTGGGGTTAAAATAAAATAACCTGATTATATTGGACCTTGGGGGGTTTTGGATGCCCAAATTAGTTTCTTTTTTTTTAAAATTTTCCAAAACCTATACAGGAAATTTTTTAACCTTGGGGGTTTTTTTCACCGGTTTTGAAATAAACAAACAAGAAGTTTTTAATTACAAAAGAAAAAACTTTTCCTTTCCCCCTTAAAAATTTTCCACCGGTTAAAACCCCTTTGTAAAAATAAGCTTTTAAAGGGTGGAAACCCAAAAAAATTTTTAAAAAAGGGAAAAATAAAAAAGGGGTTTGGGGAAAAAAAGGGGGTTTTTGGGGCCTGGGCCCGTTATTTTTTGTGGAAGCGCCGGCAATTAAGGGTTCGGGAAAAAAGGGCCAATTATACTTTTTGGTAACCAATCAAACAAACATTATTACTGGAAAAAGGAAATTAAGTGTCCTTCAGGATTTTTACCCCCAAAATCCCCGGTTTTGTTGGTTTTAAAAAAATTTTTAATAAACTTTTCGTAAAGGAAAACGGGTTTCCCCCAATAACTTGGTGAACCCCTTGAATGGTATCCAACCCTTACTGGTTTAAAGGGATTGTTGGATTGGAAAAAATTTTTAAAAGAAGTGAAAAAGGGATGGGGTTTTTGAGGCGCCAAAACCCCAAACAATAAAAAAAATTTCCGGCCTCGGGTAAAGCTGCCCAATTAAAACCAAGTAATTTTAGAAAAAAAATAAAAATTTGTAGAGCCATTTTAAGGATTTAATAACCCTTTTTTTTTCGCCAAAAAAACCTTGTACATCAAACCGAAAAGGGGGTTTTTACAATATACCAAAAAAATTTAAAAAGGCCCTTCCCCCAAATTCCCCTCGAAACAAGGGAAAAAATTGGGCCTTTTTTGTGGGAAAAGGGCGGTTGGGGTATTTACATGGGAAAAAAATTTGGGCCCCGTTTCATTGTGGGTTGCCAAAATGGGGTACCAAAAATGCCAATTTACGGTTAAAAATTCCTTTTAACTCCGGGGGAAAAAATTTGGGACCTTTTGTTCCCAAAATGCCCAGTTTTTTAAAATAAAGTGCCCCATTGAAGTTAGGTTTCCCAACCCCCTGGTAAAATTTTGACGGGCCAAGGCCCCCTTTATTTTTTAAAAGGGGGAAAACCCCGGAAAAATAAAACCCTTTACTTGGGGGGTTGGGCCGTTTTTTTCCTTCTTTAAAAACCAAAAAAAAAATCAAAGAAGGGAAATTTCCAATTTCCCCAAACCCCCGGGGAAAAAACCCCAAATGTGACCCTTTATTAAGGGGAAAGGTTAAATAAAAACCTTTCTTTCCTTGCCAAGAAATTTAAGGAGGGGAGAAAGGCAAAAGGGGGCAAAAGGAAAAGGGGAAAAGGGGGAAGGGGGAAGGAGGGGGAAGGGGAAAGGGAGGGGTGGGGGGAGGGAAAAAAGGAGGAAGGGGAGGGGAAGAAAGGGGTAAAGGGGGGAAGGAGGGGGAAGGGGGAAGGGGGAGGAATGGGAAGGGGAAGGGGGAAAGGGAAAAGAGGAAAGGAAAGGGAAAAAGGAGAAAAAGGGGGAGGAGGAAAAGAGGAAAGGGAAAGGAGGAAAAAAAGAAACCCCAATTAAAAATTACTTTTTTTAATTTTTTAAAATCAAAAAAATTTTTTTAAAAACCCAAAAATAATTAATTTATGTAATAATAAATGTTTAATGAAAAAACCCTTTAAACCCCAAGTAAGGGGGGGAAAAATTTGAAAGAGGAGGCTTGAGAGGGAAAGAGGGGAAGGAAAAAAAGGAAGAGGAAAGGGGGCGGAATAAAGAAGGGAGTTGAGGCAGGATTTTTTGGGAAACCCAAAAAAAATCGTAATTAAAATTTTTTTAAAAAATTTTCAAAAAAATAAGGTTTTTCTAATTTTTTTTTAAAAAATCCAAAAATTAATTAAATATGTATTTTTCATAACTTTTTGGTGCCCTCCCGTGGGGAAGGGGGGGATAACAGAAAGGATTTAGATAAAGGGGAAGGTTAAAAAGATTAAAAAATGAGGGGGGTTAAAATAAATAGAATTAGGGGGGAAAGCCCCCGCCCATTTGTTTTCCCCAGGGAGGGAAAAGGGGGAATTTTACTAATTTTAACAAAAAGCACTTTGCGGCGGGGCCCGTTTTTTCCTGGATAATTTTTTTTATGGGGAATGGAAAAGGGAAAGGAAGACCGAAAAAGGGAAGAAAAAAAAATTAAAAGGGGAAAAAAAAGGAAGGGGGGGAAAGGAGGAGGGGAGGAAAGGGGGGAGAGAGGGGAAAGAGGAAAAGAAAAGAAGGGAGGAATTTTGGGAAAGGAGGGAATAGTAGGAGGGAAGTTTAGGGGAAAAAGGGGAGGGAAAAGGAAAAAGGGAGGAGGGGAGGGGAAAGGAGGGGGAAAGAAAGGGGAAAGGGGAAAAAGGGAAAAAAGGAAAAGGGAAAGGGAAGGGGTAGGAGGAAAAAAGGGGGAAAAAGGGGGAAAGGGGGAAAAGGGGAGGAGGGGAAGAGGAAGAGTAGGAGGAAGGGGGAAGGAAGGGGAAAGGAGGGGGAAAGGAGGGGAAAAAGGGAGGAAGAGGAAAAGGATGGGGAAGGAGGAAGGATTAGGGGGGAAAAGGGGGAGGAGGAAAGGGGAGGGGGAGTAGGGGGAAAAAAAAAGGAAGGGGGAAAAGATTAGGGGGAAAGGGGGAAAGAGGAAAGAAGGGGGGGAAGGGGGAAAAAAGGAGGGGGAAAAGAGGGGGAAAGAAGGAAAGGGAGAGGGGGGAAGGGGAGGGGGAAAGGAGGAAAGAGGAGGGGGGGAAAGGGGAAGAGAAAGGGGGAAAAGGAAAAAGGGGGGAAGGAGGGAAAAAGGGGGGGGAAAAGGGGAAGAAGGGGAAAGAAGAGGGATGAAATAATTTTTTTCCCCCTTGAAGAAAGGAAAAAAAAAAATCCCCCCCGACAGTGAAAAGATAAGGGGAGAAAAAACATCGGGATAAGAGATGATTTTTGATGAGCAAAAAACAAATTTTTGGAAAATGTTTAAAAAAAATTAGGGGAAACATCCCCCCCCTTTGTTTTGCGGGTACACTAATTTTTCGTCTGTTTTTTCTGTTGTAAAGGGCCCCCTTGTCTACCCTGTCTAGTCCTGTCTCAGAGACCACAAGACTGGTCATCCTTTTACTCACATTTTTCAAGCGGAGTAACAGCCTTTTGTCGGGTTTTTTTGGGGTTTTTTCCTAGGTAATTTATACTAGGAAAAACTTGTATTTATGTGTACCTGTGAACAGAGTTTTGACAGACAGAAAGAGAAAAGCCCGATTAAAGAGATAGAATGAGGGAAAAAGGGAAAAAACCCCAAATTGTTATGACCCCAAAATTTTTTTCAGAGTTCCACAAGCTGCAAAACAAATTTGGAATAGCCATGCCTGTATTTGGTAAAAATTATTATAAACCCAATTTTTAGTAAAAAACCCAATTTTTTTGTTTTTTTTGTTTTTTGAAAAACCAATTTTTGTAAAAAATAAATTGAAAATTTAATTTTGGGTGTGCTTATTGTTTTTTGTAACAAGGGTTTGTATATATTTACATTGAAACCTTATTTTGGTCTCATGGGCCACATAAGTTATGTAAAAAAAATAAAATAGTGAAAAAAAAAAAACAAACCTTCAAATACAAGGGAAAAACCAAATTTTAACCGGGTGAGGGGCCCGTCATTGCTGTTGCCAAAAACGGGGCTCTTTTTCCTGCAAATTTTTAGCCTCCTTATTTTCCGAAAAAAAATTGGGAGGGTTTAAAATTTTTTGTTTACCCTATAATTTTTTAAAAAAAAAAACCTATTTTTTCATAATAAAAAAAATTTTTTTTTTTTTTTTTAAATTTGGCCGACCCTAAAGAAAATTTTTCTGAGAGGGCCTGCAACCCTAAAAGGGGTTTAATAAGTATTAAAGAGGGTTTGCTAGTAGAATTACGGGTAAATAAAACCTTTGGGAAATCATTATAAAGCTCTGTGTAGCCCTGGAAAATCAAAAAAAAAACGATTTTGACATGGAAAATTGTCTTTTTTTGGGAAATTGGGTCAGGGCCCCTTGTGAAGATATCCAAGAACTAGCAAAAGGGCCAAAATAAAAACAGGGAAGGTTTTGGGAGCCCAAATAAATTAAAATTCTGGGGAACAAAATCAAAAAGGAATTAAAAGAGGATAACACCCAAAAGCTGCTTTCAAAAAAAACCCGGGAAAGGCTTTCTCCCAAAAGATGGGAACTTTAAAAAGTCTGGGGGGGAATGGTACTGGCCCTTGACACGGCCATGTATCAGAAATTTTAAGGGCCCGGGGAGGTATTTTCCTGGTAGTCAGAAGGGGGGGCCGAAGTGCTGTCCGGGGGAGACGAAATTTGGTGAAGCTGGGAGGTGTGCCCCGGGAGACAAAATGGTGAAGCTGGGAGGTGCGCCCGGGGAGACATTTAATGGTGAAGCTGGAGATTTTGTCGGTTTCGGGAATTATCACGGGAAAGGGAAATACATAAAAAATAAACCTCAAAAGGGGCCCAGGAAGCCGTAGGGGGGAAACAAGGTAGTCAAAGATAAATAAAATCTTTTAATTGCAAACTAGAAATACCGGGGAAAATAGCAAACAAGATGGACCCCCCACTAGCAATAGTGGGGGATAAACAGTGGTCCCCTTTTTTTCAAAATTAATCCTTTCCCCTGGGGCATTACAATAAACGAAATTTACGAATTCAAATTTCATTTTTCCCTAAATAAGAAAAAATGAAAAAATAAAATTAAAACCATTCCGGGAAAACCCAAAAGTATTAAAACAAAATTTTTTTTTACATGAAATCCCAAATAAAAAAAACTTTAAACAATACAATGGAAATAAATGAATAAAAACATTAACAGCATAACACTTACCTTTATTGGAGTTTTCTTCTTAAGGGATGGGGGGAGGAGGAGGAGAGAAAATTGGGATTGTTACGTTGGAAGGGGAATCCCCTTAAACCAACACCTGGGTTACCAATTGCTTCTCTGGGGGGCTTTCTTCCTGTTTTTAATCCCAAAGGGACCATCTTGGGGAGTCACTCTGGGTCCTGTCTCGCAAAGAAAACTTGGAAGAGCTCGGGTTTTTGGCGTCTTTAACATTTCCCCCAAAAAAGGGCCCCAAGACTTTGTCACGGAATATTTTCACCTTCTTTACCACAGGCTTGGCACTGAAGCTTTTTTTGGGGAGCCATGGAAGCTTTTTTTAGAAATTTTGCAACCCCAAAAAGAGGGGAAAATATTATGAAATATTTAGTGGGAACCCCTTTTGGGAAGGGGGACCTTCACTCACGGGAAAACAATGAAAAGATTTGGTTGGGTAGGGACGCCGCCCCCCACCCTCACACCCCGGGGTTAAGTGCCCCAAAAGAACTACTTTTCGGAGCAACCTATGAAAAGCAAAGTCCATTTTTAAAATACGAAAAACCCCCTTTGTTTTGGCGAAATTTATGATTCCCCGGGAGAACTAAAAAAAGCGAGGGAAAACTGAATTACCAAAAACAACTGGGGGCGCTCCATTGTTGGAGCTAGGGAGGTGGGAATAAAAACGGGGAAAACAGCACCAACGGGGAAATTACAGTCAAAAACCCCAAAAGGGCAAAACAAAAACCAACCTTTGCACATACTATGCATTTGGTATTCCCAGACAGGGGGAAAAATTTCGGGGAAAAAACGGGAGGGGGACATGAACTATGACCACCCTAGAAAATGCCGTCCCCAAATATGACAACAGGAAAATGAAAAACCCTTCCCTTTGTAAGTTTTTTTAAAAACCCCCAAAAAGTTTTCCCTTTTTCAGTACAGGAAAGAATGTGCTAAAATTAAATTGCCAGGCACCCCATCAAAAAGGGGGAAAAAAAAGAAAACAAAACATCCGGGCCTTGGGAAAAAAACCTGGGTGGGCCACAGCCACTCAAGAGGGAGAGGTTTTTTAGTGCCGGGAAAGGGAAAAAAAAACTGGCGGGAAATTTGGCGGGAAATCGTACACCAAATCCCCGTCATTTCCCGGAGGGGAACCCCAGTCGATGGCCTCCCCCTCCAAACCCAAAAGATAAAAGATTCTAATGCCGGAAAAAAAAAACCCCCACCAGTACCAAAAAAATACCACCAGGCCCAAGATTTTTTCTTTGCAAAAATTAAAAGGGCTAAAGCCAGAAACCAAAAAAAAAAAATACCCTTTTACCCTAGGGTTGCAGAGGCCCAAAAGGGAATGTTCCCCGGCTTTCACTGAGACCCACATAAAGGGTCACTTGGCCCAAGAAATATTTGGAAACCCAGGGTTTCCCAACCCTTTTAAAATGTTTACAGAGTGAAAAGGGGAAAAAAGGGGGGGGGGGTTGGCCTGTACATTGCAGGGGTATTGTTTTCACAGAAATGCTTTTTTGCCCCAAATGATTTTAGTGGAAAATTTTAGCAGTAAAAGGGCGAGAATCAAACCCTTTGTCCTTTGGTAGGCTACAAGGGCCCCGGAAAGCCCCAAAAACCCACAATTCCCCGGAAAAAGTGTTAAAAATTAACCACTGTCTGGAAAAAACTTTCCCGGGTCCCGCAACCCAAAAATCTTTCTCCTGGGGGATTTCCCCCCCTTAAAGGGACCTAAAAAGGGGGAATATAGCAAAAAATACTGTTGCAGAAATTTAACCCCCAAGGGGGCAGCTCTGATTTCAACTCACACCAAAACGAGCTTTTAAATCTCGCACCCAAAAATTTAAAATTTTAAAACCGCAAATAATAGAGCCCACTAGACGGAAATACACAACCTCCCTTTTTCCCTAACAAGATAGATCAAAAAGGAAAAGCACCATATCAAAAACAAAATTTCTCAAAATCACAAAAATTAAATGAGGTTCAACTTTTATGCGGGGGAGCCCCAGGGCCGACTAATGAGATTTTGTCACGAGGGGGCATTTACCCAAAATTCCAAAAACAATTAAAATAACAAAAAATTTAAAATGGGGGCCAAGTTTAAACCCAAAAACCCTAAAACCCATATAAGTGGGAAGAAAACTAAACAACACAACCCCCAAATTTTTGCCAAAAACAGATTAAAATTTTTGGTTTGGGACCGATGAAAGCACAAAGGGTTATTCCTCCCAAAAAAACCCGGAGGAGTTTGATGTAAAATAGAAAGAGACAGGCGGTTTTCCCTTTTCAGGCAACGGGGAAAAAAAAAAACAGAGCACAAAAAAGGTTTAAATATATTCCCGAAATGCGTAGGGAACCCCTGGTTCCAAAAAAATTAAACAAGCATCGAACTTAAGCTAAAGGAATCTTTTAAAAGGGGTCAGGGAAACGGGGGGAAGAACTAAAAAACCATTTAAAGAAAACGAAAGAAACCCCCAAAAAATTTTTTCTCCTATGCCCCAAACAAAGTCGGAACAACGTCCAGTATTGGGACCCCCACTTAGAGGGTCCCCACACAGATGACAGCAAGGAAAGAGGGGAGCTACTTAAGTCCCCAAATGACTCCGTTTTTAAAAAAAAAGGGGCTAAAACCCGACTAAAGTCGAAGATCAAAAAAGAAATTTTTTTATGAGAAGCCCCAGAATTTGGTTAAAACCCAAACCTTTCCAAAGTTTTTTCTGAGCCAAAAGACTTTGAAAATGCGATAAAAAAGAAATGCCCATCACCCCCCTTGCCCCCGGGTAGACTCGTGGAAAATTCCCCAAATTCATCAAAAACTGAAAAAGCCTCTTTTCACGAGCCTTTTCCCTCCAATGGAGAGGAGCATGGACACAGGGGGACCCACGTTACTAAAAAAAACCAAAAAAGCCCCAAATCCCCCAAAAGGGGGGAGTAAAGGGAAAAAGGGAAAAAAACTACAGACCCATAGCCCAAAAATCCAAAAACATTTAAAAAACTTTGAAAAGGGGCCCAAAAGCAAGTCACCCCCCCCATCTAAGAAACCCATCAGTTACACAACCCCCGGGCCCAAATTGGGGGGTTTTGAACAAATCCTCCCGTCTGTCCAACTATTTGGTTTATTTCGACAAGGTCCTAGGGGTGCACAAAAAGAAAAAAGAATTTCAGATGTAAAAATATCAGACTTTGCAAAAGCCCCTTTTCCCAAATGTGAACCCCTGGCGTAAAAGCGACAAAATGCTTTCTAAAAGGGAAAAACAGGAAAAGTCGGGGCAATGGATCTATAATTTCCTCACTAACCCGAACACAGAGGGGTAAATCATAAACAGAGTAAAGTCCGAGGCAAACTAAAAGGTGAAAAGCCTGTTCACAAGGGCACAGTAAAACCCCCGCTTCCCCATCTTGTTTTCCCCAATCCCCCATAAAACCGACATGAAAGGATGTTCCCCCCCCCACACCTGTCTTCCTTTGCAGATGGAACCCCCCGAAAAAGCCAAAGGGCCCGTGTCTTTCCCTTGCAACATTGCAAGGCTCCAGGGGGACATCAACCCAAAACTTTCAGTGGGGTGCCCGAAAAAAAAATAAAGAAGTTCAATTGATGAAAAAATTTCCCAAAACTCAGATATGGTTAAAAAAACGAGGGAAATTAAATCTTCAAACGGGGGTAAAAAACAAATTTTGGGCCCCAAAACAGAGCGAAACACCCAAAGTCAAAGCTTAGAGGGATCATTTGGAGGATCTCAACTTCACGGGCCCTAAAAATTGTATCAAACGCACTGCTAAAAAAATTGGGCAGGTGGATAATGAAAAAACCTTCCCAAAAATAGGGGAGGCCAAGGCCTTTATGGGCACTCTTCAGGTCACTTGTTTTATCTAGGCTGGAAATTCGCACACTAACAGCACCTTTCAAAGGCAGGTAAATTGCTGACCCAGAAAATGAAAAGAGAACCTTCCCCGGCGCGCAAAAAACGGGAAAAACACCCCCAATTACTGGGGGGCGCTTGAGGTTTTTAAAAAAAGTATTCCCTGGAAAGCAGGTGGGAGAAGGGTACATAATTTTAAAACACCAGGGAAAAACCTAAGGGACTATACCGAAAATTGCACACGAAAATCACTCACTACGGGGAAAACCCAAAAAACTTTGGGAGACGTGCAAATCCCCCCCCCAAAGAAAAACGGGGTGTTTTTTAGCAAATTAAGGGGGCCATACAATTTAAATGTTTAGGGGCCCGAGACAGTTCAATGCCTCCCAGATAAATAAAGGGGAAATTTCCAACAGAAACCCCCGGGAGTCTTCAAGCTTGCACTTTAAAAAGCACCTAAAATCGGTTTTTCCGGGCCAGCCCGGGGTTTTTGGCTCGTTTCGTTGGTTTGTGTGCAGCCAGCAGGGAAAAAGCCAGGTTGATCAGGCTTGATCCACCCCAGGCCTTTTTTCCCCAGCCGGGCACACCGGGGGGGGTTGACCCCCCGGGAAAACCCCTCCAGGAAAAAAATCCAGGTTTTCAAGACGAAAAAGGCCAAGTTTTAAATTTTGGGGCAAAAGTGAAGCTTTCAACCAAAAAAGTCCAAATAAAAAAGATCAAGCGTTCTTTTCTTACAGTAGTGTTGGGAGCTGTGGGAATCGAGTGATTTACTGTTTGGAACCCCGGAAGGGCCCCAAAACGTCACCTTTTTGGGGGGAAAGGGGGAAGGGGGCGGGAAGGGATTCGGGAGCTTGAAATGGGCCCTTTCTTAAAAGAAACCAGCAATCAAAAATATCACTGTTTGGGGGGGGGGAAAAAAAGGGGGGGGGGAAAAATGGGAGCTGGACTTACCCTACATTAAAAAGTAGCCGGCAATGAAAAAATTTTCTATAAACCCCTTTGTACTCCATCTATTGAAAATTTTCCCTCACACCCCCTTTAAACCCAAACTTATAAATCAAGGGGGTATAAGGAAAAAAAGGCGAGGAAAAAGTTTTAACATGGGAAAAACGCGTAAGGCCAAAAAAATTTCTACTGACTTTTCAAGGCTTAACCATTAGAGAAATTTAAATTTGGGTGAACCAATTTTATAACACAATAGGAACTTAAAACCTGGAGTGCCAATTTTCCACCTCAAAAGGCGACTGTTGGGTTTTCCCCCAAAAATTTTTTAGGGATATCAAAGGTTTGTGGTTTTTTCTAAAATAAAAAATATTTCCCAACAAATAAAATTTTTAAATTTTTAGATACCCCCAAACCCAAAAGGGGCCCAAACATTTTTTTTTTTCTATGGTAAGAATTTTAATTTTTTGCGGGAAAAGGTTTTTCCGGGGTTAGGAAGATTATGGAAGGGGAAATACCAACTGGTATTGGGAGTAAAAAACCGCACCTAAACCAGTATTGGAGGGATCAGTTTTCTTAAAAAAAAATGTTTTTTTTAATATCTGGAATTTAAGTAAGGGTCCCCTTTCGAAAAAGGGTACTTTTTAAAATTTATTAAAATTTTCCCGAGCTACCCTCGGGAAAGGGTTTAAAAAGGTTTCCTTCACAGACTTTTTAAGGGAAATTGGAAAGAGCCTGTAAGACTTAAGGGTTTTTGGGGAAAACCCTGCCCTAAAAATTTTTCAGAAACCCAAAAAAGGTAAAACATGGCTTCCCTTTGGGTTTTTGGGGGAATTTTTAAATTTTAAATAAAGCCCCTTTTATCTTATGGGGGGAAACCCGCAAGAGTTATTAGAAAGTAAACACCAAGATAATTAAAAATTTTTTTACCCAAGGAAGCCAAATTTTTTTTCGGGTTGGCAGTGAGGGCCCTTTAGGGGTGTAAACCCACCCCAAAAAATGATGTTAATTTTTTGGGGTTTTGGGTCGCCCCCCGTGGGGTCCCTTAAGTAAATTTTATCAAAAAACTGAAACATTGGCATATTACCCAAGACCTTTCTATCCCGTCTCACGTAGGTTTGCACAGGCAGTTACCAAACCCAAGGGCATAAATTCTATACTGCATCTTTCCTGGTGTGTAGGAAAAGTTTGGGGTTTCTGCTTAGAAAAAGGATCTAACATTACTTTATTTATAGCCTGGCAAATCAAACTCTGAAAAGAAGGGAAAAGTCATTTAAAAATTTGGGGTTTGATTTGCTATCTATTTAAGGGAAAAGGCTCAGCAATCCAACCCCAGTTTTTAGCATTAACCTCCCGATTTAATAGCAAGTCTATATTAAATTATCCTCCTTCTTAACCAGAACTGGTGAGCAATATGCAAATAAATGAAAGGGTTTAAAAGAACTTTAGCTTTAAAAAATCTGTTACCTTTTCGGGGGCAAATGCATCCCTTTAAAGGTTTAACTGGAACTGGGGATAAAATTTTTTTTTGAAGGATTGTCAAACACTAAGGGCAAAACTTATGGGCTACCGGGAGGAACACCCGGAAAAATCAGGGAAAAACCGAAAAGTTACTCACACATTTAAGTAGGTTTATGTCCCCTTAATTTGGGCACCAAAGATTCATTAATATTAAAAGTTGGGTTTTGCCCGAGAGGTCAAGAAACCAAACCCAAATCTGTAGTTCTTCTTTAAAGTCTAAAGTTTGAGATGTCAATTACGCACCCCCTTACATTCTTTAATTGTTTTTATCAAGTTATGTGGGAAAAACTAAGTCAAAGTTTTTTTAAGGGGGAGTTTAAAAACCCAATTTCTTCGGGAAAATTTCTTAAGGTTTTTTATATGATAAACCCTTTGGTTTCCCCTTGACTTCTTGAGGTAGTTTTAAATTTCCCAAAAAATTTTTAATACTATATATGGGCCCTTTTAATGGTTTCAAAAAATTTTTTTTGACTGAAAGGGAAAAAATACCAGAACTTCATTTTCCTACTTTAAAACTTCTCCTTGACCCTTTTTTTAACCCAAAAAAAGGTTTTGTTTCTTTGGTTCCCTTGACAAGCTTAATTTTTCGAAAAAATTGTCAGAGGTCTCCCCCCCTGTTTGGGTCAAAAGGGCAAGGAGAAACTGATAAAGACGGGGAAACCCCACCTTTTTTGTCCTCATTAGTCCCTAAATCATGGAAAGGGTGGCAATGGGGCTTTTGGGCCCTTTTTAAACCCTAGAGAAGTTTTAAAAGGGAAAAAACCCCAAAGGGGTCACTGGGAACTTCCCTCAAAGGCAAAAACAAAAAAAAAAAGGGTAGGAAGATGCCCTCCTTAGGTTTTTTAAAGGGGCAAAAATTTCTTAAAAAATGGAAATTTAGAATCGAATGGGTGGGGGTTTAATTTTCCCCCCTTAAAAGGGTGGGATGATAGGGTTGGGGAAGAGGGGGCTTTTACTCCCAGAAGTTTTGGGATGATGTTCATTAAGTCAATGTGAGTTATGTCCCCTGGTCAACCCAAAAATTTTCTAGGGATGCCCACTCGGGAAGATGGACAAAAGGGCTTCAGCCACCTTTTTAGCAGTTTTGGTCTTTAAAAGGGGAAGGCTTCCGGGAAAATCGGGGAAACATAATCAACTAATATTAATTTTATTTTCGTCCCCCAGATGGAAAAATGGAGATAAAGGGGGCCAACGTTGGGTCCAATAAAACCCACTCCCTTTTAAATGTAAACCCTAAAGAAATGGCTTTTTTACCCTAGGTACTTCCCCCTCCTGGTGTTTGGGAGGATTACCGTTGGCCCAAAATTTTACCAAAAGATCTAAAATTGGTATGACATCTGAGGAAAATTTTTGGGGGCCCAAAAAATATTTTTCCCCAAAATTTTATTTTAAGGTTTTAAGGATGCCCAGAAATTTTTTAACCGGGGACTGGCAGGTCAAAGAGCCATTTTAAGAACAGTTCCCCTGCATTGACTTGGAACAAATAAGGGTGGAATAGTCATTGATCTTAAAATTTTAAATTTTAAAACGACTTGTAAAAGGTACCTTTTTTATATTCAAATTTATATGGGAAAAAATTTTTTCCCTTTGGGTTTAAATTTATTTTGTTTAGGGGGCATTAAGGCAAATTTTGAAAAGAAGGGGGAATTTCTTTTGTAAAATTTACAAAAGGGTCCTTTTTATTAAACTAAAGGGTTAAAGTCAGGGGGCAAAATCAAAGGGATGGACAGTAGGGGGAAACCTGGGCTTTGGTCTGGCCCCAGTCAAAACATTTATGGGATTGGGGGTTAAATCTTCACTTTCATCTAACAAAGTGAACCGGTGATCCCACTTCCTCACTTTCGAGAGTAGCATCACTGGTTTTTTAAACCCCATGAATTTTTTTTAGAAAATTGGCCACAACCCCAGGGGTTCTCCGCCTCCCGGGAAAAGGAAACCCAAAAAAACCCTTAATGTTTTTGTATGGAAAGGGTTTTAAAAACCCCAAAAAGGGGAATTTTTTACCCTTTTACCTTTTACCTTTAAAAACAGCAAGAATGATTAAACTTAGGTTTTTTCCTTTTTTAAAACCTTGACCTTTTTTTTTCCTAATTTTAAAAGGGGAAGGGGAAAAAAATTTCCCCCGTAAGGGGCCCCCGGGGTCTTTAAATAAAATAGGGAAATGGGAAATTTTTTAAAATTTGGGAAAAAAAATTTTTTAAAAATGGGCCCTTTAAAAGTGCAATTAAATGCTCCAAAAATGGTAGAAAAATTAAAAAAATTTCCGCCCCCGGAAAAAAGGGAAAGGGGTTGGTTTCAGTTTTAAAAAATTTAAACTTTTTGGACCCTTTTAAAAAAGGGAAGGGGGGCGTTTTAAAAGTCCCTTTTTAAAAAAAAGAAAAAGGGAATTTAAAAAATTTAAAATTTTTTTTAAAAAAAGGTTTTTATTTTTTAAAGGGGTTAAAAACCCTTTTTCCCTTTGGGGGGTCGAAAGGGGGGGGTTTTAATTTTTGGAATTTGGGGCCCTTTCAAAAAAAAAGTTAGGGGCCCCAAAGCAAATTCCCCCAGCTTTTTGGAGGGGGGGGTTTATTAAGTTTTAATTTGGGGGAAAGGTTTTAAAAAAATGGGGCCCATTTAATTTGAAAAAAAGGGGGTTAAGTTAATTAATTCCTAATTTTAAAAAAAAGGGAAAATGTTACCGTAATTGGGGGAAATTTCAGGTTGTTAAGGTGGATTTTGAAATTTTTCCCGTTAAAAATTTGGTGGGTTTTTTTGATAAAAAAATTTTAAGGGTCCTTTTTTTGTAGGTTTTAATAAAATAATTTTGGGGGAAAGGGATAGAAAATTTAAAAAAAGGGGGTGGGTTTTAAAAAAGAAAAATAAAAATTAAAACCTGGTTAGGGAAAAGGGGGTTTAGGCCCCAATTTTAAAAGGGGTTTGGGGATTTTTAAAAATGATTTTAAAAATGTTTTACCAAAATTTTTGGGGAAAGGAAATTGGGGGGGTTTGGGAAGAGGGCCATTGTGGGGTGATGTTAAAAATTTTAATGGGGTTTTGTAAGAGAATTTTTACTTAATTCCCAAAGGGGAAAATTTTTGGGGGGCGGAAATTTTTTTCAAATTTAAAAGAGGCTTAAAAATTTTTATGTTTCCAATTTTTCCTAAAAATTTTTAGTTTTTCCCCCGTTAAAAATAAAAACCTTTTTCCTCAATTTTAAAGGGGGTTTTTTCAATTTTAATTTTGGGGTTTTTAGGTTTTTAAAATTTAAAAAATGTTTTTCTGATCAAGGGGCCTTCCCCCCCCTTAAGTTATAAGGCCCTTTTTTCTTTCCTTTTTCGTCCTTTAATTTTTTTTTTTAAAACCTTTTTTTTTTTTTTTCAAATTTTTTTATTTCCTTCCTTTTATTTTCCTTTTTTCTTCTTTTTTTCCCCTTTTGTCCCTTTCTTTTTAAATTTTTCCTTTTAAACTTTCTTAAATTTAGCAATGAAAAGGGGGTTTAAAAATTTTTCCCTGTTTTTTTAAAACTTAAGGCAATTTAAAAACTAAAATTTTTCCAAATTTCAAGGAAAAAAAACTATCGGGGGAAAGGGGGAACGGTATTTAAATGAAAAAGGGGGGGGGTTTTAAATTTTTCCCCCCAAACAAAGAAATTTTTTTTGAGGGCTTGAGGGTTTAATTAAAATATTTTAAAAAAGAAAGGGTTTTTTGTAAAAATGGCCAAACAAATAAGGAGGAAAGGGTTTTAATAATTTTTTACAAAAATAAAGGGGGGTCCCTTTGGAAGGCCCCGAAAAATTTAAAGGGGTAAGAAAACAAAAGTTGGGGGGTTTTTCCCGGTCCTTTTTTGGGCAAACCTTTTTCTCTTAATTTTTCCCTAAAAAACAAGGGGGGGGGGGGGAAATTAAATTTGGGAATTGCCGGAAAAAAATTACAAAATTAAATTAGATATAACAAAAAAATTTTTAAATTGTACGATTTCCCTGGGGAAGATTTATAGGGGTTTTAACCGTTATTTTTGGGTTGCGGGGGGTTTAAAGAAATGGTAAAAAATTGAAGGGAAAAAAGGGGTTGAACTTGGGGTTTAGCAAAAAATTTTTCCTTTGGGAAAAAGGGGGAATTGTGAAGGTTTTAGTTTTTCCCAACCCCTTTTTTTGGGGGTTAAAAGGTGGGTTTTTCAGGAAAATTTTTAATGGGGAAAAGAAAAAAACAAAAACTGCAAAATAAAAACCGAATTTTTTGGGAAAAATAATAAAAAAAAACCTTTAAAATGAAATTTTAATTTTACCTTAAAGAAAATGGGGAAAAAGAATAAATAAATGATATTTTGAAAAAGGGGGGGTAAGGGGGGGAAAAATATAAAAGGGGGGGGGGTTTTGGTTTTGGCAGGGGTGGGAAATTTTCCCCGGGCCAAAATGGGGGGGGGGTGAATGTTAGACAAAGGGTTTTCTTACGGATTTTTTCAGCCGCAAAATTTAGAAGGGGCAGGGGAAAGGGGGGTTTCCCTTCCACCCGCAATGAAAAAGGGGGGGTTTTTTTGCAATTTAAAAAAAAAGGTTAAAGTTTTGGAAGAAATTGGGTGAAGTTAAATGTTTTAGGGCCCCCCCCTTTTAATTTTTCCCTTTAAAAAAAAAAAAAGGTGGAAAGCCCCTCTGCCCTTTCAAGGGCCCCGGTTAAAGGGAAAGGAACCAAAAACCTTTAAGACCCCTTTTTTTATGAAAAGGGCAAACCTTAAAAGGGGGAATTATTAAAAACCCCTTTTAAAATACAAGAATGAAAAAGGGGCTAAATTTTTTAGGCCCAAAATTTAACCTTTTAAAACCCAAAAGTCCATTTAAAAATGATAAGGGTGTCTTAAAAAGGGAAAATTTTCCCTTTTGGGGTTAGGGGGAACCCGCTTACCCCCCAAAAACTTACTTTTTGCAACGGTCCTCCCCTTTTCTTTCTCTTCCTGAGCTTTTGGGCTTACCTCTTTAAAACCTAATTTTTGGGTTTCTTAAAACTTACTTTCTGTCCCTTTCACGCCCTGACAAACCAGAATAAAAAATCCTTTTAAATCCCTGGGATTCTTGGTCCCCAAAACCCCTTCCCAGGGTGACCCCTTTGGGCCCTTTTTTGTACCCTCGGAAACCAAATTTTTGCCCCCTTGCAACCCCCAGCTTTAATTTGGGTTTTCATTCTCCCCGGAAATTTTTCTGGTTAGGGAGTTTAGGAAAATTACCAACCTTTCCTTTTAAAATTCCCTTGACTCCCGGGGGTTTTCCTTGAAAAAACCGGATTTCCCTTTCTTGAGGGTTTTAAAGGGTTGGGCCCCCGGCGGTGGGCATTAAAATTCCCGTAAGGGAAAAATTTAAAAGGTTTTTTAATCTTAAGGGTTTCCTTATTAAAGGTTTTAAACCTTTTTCCTTTTGGTTTTCCAGGTTTCCCCCATGTCCGGAAAAAATTTTTTTGGTGCCCAGGGGCTCTGGGATTCACCCCAAAGGGGCTTTTCCCTGATAAAAACTGGGTTTTCCCTTTTTCCACCCCCTTAAAAAATTTTTTTTAATCATGCTGCAGTTTTTTCCCCCTTTCCCCCAATTTTGACTGGTCCACAACGCTGTTTCGTGGTGCAGCGCACTGACTGTCCACAACAGCGATCGTGGTGCAGCAGCAACTGACTGATCCAGCAACAGCTGATCGTGGTGCAGCAAGCAGCTGACAGGGATCCAGCAACAGCTGACTGGTCCAGCAACAGCTGATCATGGTGCAGCAGCAGCTGACTGATCCAGCAACAGCTGACTGTTCCAGCAACAGCTGATCATGGTGCAGCAGCAGCAGCAGCTGACTGGTCCAGCAACAGCTGATCATGGTGCAGCAGCAGCTGACTGATCCAGCAACAGCCGAATGGTCCAGCAACAGCTGATCATGGTGCAGCAGCAGCTGACTGATCCAGCAACAGCTGACTGGTCCAGCAACAGCTGACCGTGGTGCAGCAGCAACTGACTGTGGTATGATAGTATTTCTCACCCTTTTTACCACAGGGTTAGCACTAGAAGCTTTCTTGGGGCCCATGGTCACTTATTTTGCAGATGAAATCACCAAAAATGCTGTAATAATACGAAATGTTCCGATTGTATGCTTGGATGTTACCGCGGAGGCTGGCTTGTAAACAATGCCACTGGCGGAACATGTGAGGCTGGCTCAGGCCGCACATTAAACTCGTCTCGGACGAATAGCGTTGAGCGAGTTTTTTAGCGGTATGAGAGGCAAAATTTTAGTGATAAAATGTATCGGTATGCGGATTTAACGTTATGTGATGCCAACGGTATGCGAGGGTCCACTGTATATGAGATGTGGTAGCAGACGACTTGCACAAGTGACGCCATATTAGAAATAATAATAATAATAATAATAATCACCGAGTCTCATTAAATGTCATATATTACGTTAATATACACATTTTCATTAATCCAGCCATGATATTTTTTTCAAAATTATATAATAAACATGATACATAACATATAAAGATGATAAATACACCCCACAATGGAATAAATAAACATAAATATGAGATGTGGTAGCCAGATAACTTGTACAAGTGATGCCAAAAGTAACATTTTCTCTAATCTAACACAAGAGAAAATGTGGTAGGTAAGACACATAGGCAACAGTTAGGCAACTTTATTCCGAAACGTTTTGCCTACACAGTAGGCTTCTTCAGTCGAATACAGAAAGTAGGCAGGAACAGTAGACAAGACGATGTAATCAATCCATCACCCTTGAAGTCGTAGAACTTGACGTTGTCAGTCCCTCAGCCTGGAGAAGTTCAGTTCCATAGGAAGTTCAGTTCAATAGGAACTGAACTTCTCCAGGCTGAGGGACTGACAACCTCAAATTCTACGACTTCAAGGGTGATGGACTGATTACATCGTCTTCTCTACTGTTCCTGCCTACTTTCTGTATTCGACTGAAGAAGCCTACTGTGTAGGCGAAAAGTTTCGGAATAAAGTTGCCTAACTGTTGCCTATGTGTCTTACCTACCAAACTGTCGGTATTGTATACCATTTTGATGTTCAAGAGAAAATGTGCTACTGGGGGTAACTGTAGAAAATTATTCCTTTCGTATGTATGTAAGTAAGTTTATTCAGGTATACACAAATACAGTTACACAGATTATCATACATAGCAGCATATGTGTAGAGAACATAGGATAACCCAAAAAAGTCAGACAGGTTGACTTATTTCCATTGCCTTCACTCAGAGTGTCATTTCATCTCAAAATGATGTTACATGAGAATAAGAGTGTTCTTTATTTAATCTACCGTATGTAGAGACAACTGTACAAAATGAAAAATTGTACAAAAACCAGATGTTTTCACTTTGTTTAAAAAACAAACCTCCCTTTGGTTTTTGTTTCCCATAACTCTGCCCCTGTTTCTTCATGCACTCACTAAATTCTCTCTCTCATTTATTTTTTTTTAAATTCATTTATTTTATCCTGCCCCTACTGTAAAGGTTACTCAGCCCTTTTTAAAAATTTTCAGACAGTTTTACAGGCTGGTCCCCTCGGGAAAAATTAATGAATAGAAAAAGAAAAAAAATGAAAAAAACAAAAACACTTTATTTTTTTAGAAAATTAAATATAAAACCCCTTAAAATGAAATATTAACCCTACCTTGGGGGAAAATGAAAAAATAAAAAAATATAAATGATATCTAAAATTCAACGCAAAGGTATATATAAAAAAATTTGGGGTTTTGGTTGTGTTGGGTTTGGGCACTGGGGTTTTTGGGAATTTTAAATTCCCCGTTGCCGATGATGGGGGGGGGGGGCCAGGGTTGATGAAAACCCCCACCGGCTCGTTTTTCACGGGATTCTTTGGGCCGCCCAATAATTCCGTCAGAGGCCCGGAAAGGGGTTTTTTTTTTTCCACTGCAATGATGGGGGGGTTTTTTCCTCCCTCTTGCATACAAAAACGGGTTTAAGGGGATCAAAAATTTTGGGACGTCTCAAAAACGTTTTGGTCCGTTCCCCTTAATTTTTACTGGTTGATTTGCGGTGCCCCTCTCTGCCCTTTTCAAGCTTTTTAAAGGGGAAAACAGTTTTTCCACTGCTTAAGTTTTTCCCTCTCCATGGATAAGTACAAAAATTTAAAAGATGTGGAGACAGGAGGTTTCGGCTTTGTCAGCGGGGCTCGTTGGGGCCCCCGGGGTTTTCTCGTGTTTTCCCCGGTCGCCCCTTACGAGCTAGAATTTTTAATTTGTGCCAAATCCTATACGTTACACCCCTAACGCCTGGGGAAAAAATCTTGGGCGGGAAAAACATTATTTATGAGTAAAAAAAAAGGAAAATTAGTGTGCAACAAACCTAGCAGATTTTTACTCCCCGGGAGGGGAACCCACGGCCTTTGTTCGTGTGCAAAATAATTTTAAATGGGAAACTTTTCTTTGTAAGAGGAAAGAAAGTCTCCCTGATAACTTTTTGTGTATACATAGTGTATAGTGTATACTCAGTGGCTAAATTAGTATATAGATGAAAAAAGGGTTTTAAAGTGATTTGAAAACGGGTGAATTTAAAAATTGAAGGGGTAACCCTTATAGAGGCAGGGGGCCAGAAGTCAAAAACCAAACTTACCAGAGGTCAGCTGTTTTAATAATTTTCCGGGCCCCTGCTAGTTTTACTCGATTTAACCCTTGGGGATCCCGTAAAAATAGCAGAATACAGTTTTTGTAGTAGCAAAAAACCCTTTTATTCTTTTTTTGGTACTTAGTGGAGGGGGAGGGACTTCTTTTGTTTTTTTTTTTCTTGAAAAAACCGGGTTTTTTTCTATGAATCTCATAAAACCCTGAAATTTAACCAGCGGGTGAAAAATTTACAAAACGAGAAGAAATTTTTTTACTACAAAAAAAGCGCCCTTCCCCCAAAATTTCCCCAGTCAAATAGTGATAATATAGATTTATTGTGGGGGAAAGACAAAAAAAAAACTAGAAAAAAGTTTGATCCCAGCGTTTGATAAAAAAAGGGTTGAGGCCGCCCGTTCACCCTTAAAAGTGTGGGGAATGGCCAGCAATCACGGTTTCTTAAAACACGAAAATTTTTTATCTTTTGTAAAAATAAAAATCAATATTACTCGAATAGATAATTTAAAGGGTAGACCCTTCATGTTTTTTCCCCAAATTTCCCCGCCCGTATGTTTTAAATAAGGGGAACCCATGATCAGATAAGACGGGTTTCCCAAACCCCTTTCAACTGGGCCCGAACCCTTGATGGTCCGAACCCTTGACGGGTTTTCCCAAATGGATTCTTTTGGGACTTTTAAAGCAGACGGGTAAAGGAAAATTGGGGTTGTAGGCCCCCTTAAAAAAATCCCCAAAAACCCAATTTAAATATAAATCAGGAACGTACAGGGTTTAAGCTGCCCAATATACAATTTCTTTTTAAAAATAGAAATACAAATAGTTTGGGAGTTTTCATTTAGGAGGTTTTTAAAACCCTTTGGGGGTTTTTCCGCCATACTAGTAAATCTTTAAAGCGTAGGGGGTTTTTTTTGACGTTTAGTACGCAAAAATTTTTGCCCGTAAAATCTCGCAAAAAAAAGGTTTTGATGGGGGCCTAGATGTGAGAGAAGGGGTTTCCTGTGGGGTTTGGGTTTTGTGGCGTGGGAAAAAAATTGGGACCCAGGGGTTTTGATTGGGGGAATGCCATCATAGTACACAATGCACAATGCCTAGGGGGGTAAAAAAGAATTTCCCTCACTCCTCGGGGGGAATTGGGACACTTTTTTTTCCCCAGTGCAGTTTTTAATACGATGGAAGTGACAGTGAAGATGAGTTTCAAAATTCTTGGTGAGGTTTTGACTGAAAAATAAAGGGGCCATAATTTTTGGGGGAAAAGTGAGGAAACCCGACAAACCCCCCGCCCTTTCCCCCTTTGGGGCTGGGGCCCCCTCTTTTTTTTTTTTCCCCGTTCAGTTTTTAACCGAAACAAAAAGGAAAAATTCCAAATTTTTCCCAAAACCAGACTCCCGATGTGAGCATTTGGTGATGTTAGTGATAGTGATTATGACTTCAGGTCTTCAAATTGTTAAGAATGGAGGGGGAGGAGGAAAAGGGGGGAGGCGAGGGGAAGGAGGGGGGAGGAGGAGGAGGAGGAGGGGAGGAGGAGGAGAGGAGGAAAAGGGGGAGGAGGGAGGGGGGGAAAGGGGAAGGGAGGAAGGGAAGGGGGAGGAGGAGGAGGAGGGAGGGGGGGAGGAGGGGGAGGAGGAAAAGGAGGAGGAAAATGAAAAGGGGGGGGGAGGGAGGAGGAGGAGGAGGAGGAGGAGGAGGAGGGGAGGAGGAAAGGGGGGAGGAAAGAAGAGGAGGAAGAGGAGGGAAAAAGGGAAAAAAGGGGGGAGGGGAAGAAGAGGGGGAGGGGGAAGAAGAGGAGGAGGAAGGAAAAAGGAAAAGTTTAAAAAAACAATTTAAAACTAATTAAAAAATAAATATTTAAAAATACATAATAATTTAAAAATTTAAAAATAAAACCAAAAAAATAATAATATTTTGTAAAAATAAATTTTTCACCCATGACAGTAAAAAAGATAAGGGGAGATAAACTTTGATAAGTGCGACGTTTTTATGAGGGGGAAAAGGGGTTTTAAGCTGATACCAAAAAAAATTAGATGAACATTTGCTCTCCCCTTTTTTTTTGCTGGTATACTAACCCTTTCTGTTTTATTTGTTCCCGTCTGTCAAGCTCCCTGTCTATTGTCCCATTCGTCTAGCTCTCTGTCTCAAAAGGGGCCACAAGACTGCCTTAAACAATTTATTCCCCTTTTTTCAAGCGGGGAGGAAAATTTCAGCACTTGTCTGGGGTTTTTTGGGTTATCCTAGGTAATTTACACATGTATCTTTAATTTTTTGTTTTACCTGTTGAGACAGGAAAAGACCCGGAAAAATTGAAAAAAAAGACAGTTTTAAAAATTTTAGAATGAGGGGGGGGAAGAAAGTAATTAGATAGAATGGAGGGGGGAAGCAGCATCCGGGCCCCCTTTTTTTTGCCCCCCGGGAGGGGGGTGACTAAGAGAAAATATGTCAATTTTTACGCTGCGACTTCCCGGTAAAATTTTCACTGGAGGAGGAAGGGGGGGGGAAGGAAAGGGGGAAAAGGAAGAGTAGGGGAAGAGTAGAGG
This sequence comes from Cherax quadricarinatus, assembly GCF_026875155.1. Taxonomy (NCBI): domain Eukaryota; kingdom Metazoa; phylum Arthropoda; class Malacostraca; order Decapoda; family Parastacidae; genus Cherax; species Cherax quadricarinatus. The sequence goes on along the minus strand of NC_069486.1, from coordinate 17,805,423 downwards.
GAAGAAAAGGGGGGGAAAGGGGGGGAGGGGGGAAGGGGAAGAGGGAAAGAGTAGGAGGAAGAGGAAGAAGAGGGGGAAAAAGGAGGAAGGGGGAAAAAGGAAATTTGTAAAAGGAAGATTAGGGGGGGAAAAGGGGGAAGAGGAAAAAGGAGGGGGAGGAGGAGGAGGAGGGAGGAGGGGGAAAAGGTAGGAGGAAAGAGTAGGAAAGGGGAGGAGGGAAAGGGGGAGGAGGAGGAAAAAAAAGGAGGGGGAGGAAAAAGGGGAAAATGGAAAGGAAATGAGGAAGGGGAGGAGGGGGAGGAGGAAGAGGAGAGGAAAGTAGGTGGGAAAGATTTGGGGGAAGAGGAGGAAGAGGAAAAGGAGGGGGGAAAGGGAGGGGAAAAGGGGAAAAGTAGGGGGGGGAAAAGGAGGGGGAGGAAGAGGGGAGGGGAGCAAGGGGGAGGGGAGGGAGGGGGTAAAAAGAGGAAGAGGGAGAGTAGGAGGGAAGAGGGGAAAGGAGGAGGAGGGGGAAGAGTGGGGGGAAAAGGGAAAAAGAGGAGAAGGATGAGGAAGGGGGAGGGGAGGAAAAAGAGGAAGAAGATGTTGGGGTAAAATTTTTCCCTTGGAAACAAGGAAAAAAAAAAAATCCCCCCATGGGCAGTGGAAAAGATAAAAGGGGGGGATAACATTGGAAAAAGAATGACTTTTTTATGAGCGGGAAACGAGGGGGGAAAAAATAAAAAAACATTTGATGAACATCGCCCTCCCTTTTTTTCTGCTGGTACACTAACCTTTCTGTCTGTTTTTTGTCTGGGCTGTCAAGCTTTACTGTCTATCTGTCTAGCTTCTGTCTCAAAAAGCACAAGACTGGTAAAAACTTTTACTAAAATCTTTTAAGCGGGGGGGGGGGGTACAGCATTTTGTCTGGTTTTTTGGGTTGTTTTAGGTAATTTATACTATGTTTAAATTGGGATTTTTTTGTTTCCTGTGAGGGCAGAGATAGACCCGACAGAAAGAGAGAGGGCAGATTTTAAAGAGATTGAATGAGGGGGAAAGATAAAACCCATTTTTGTATTTAACCCTTTTCAGAGTTCCCAAGTGCAGAAAAAAATAGGGAAAATGTTATTTATGTATATTGGGTATAATTTTTATTGAAAAATTTGTAAAAAACAATGTTTTGGTTTTTGTTTGTTTTTTGTTAAAAAAAGTTTTTGTAAAAAAATATATTGTAAATTTTGTTTGGGGTGCATTTTTTTTTTTGTTTTTTTCAAAAAAAAGTGTTAAAATGTACATTGCACCTTATTTGGTCCTATAGGCCCCATAAGTTATGTTTAAAAAAAATTAAAAAAGTGAAAAAAAAAACAAAACCCAAATACAAGTTAAACCCCAAAATTTACCGGTGGAGCGGGGCAGTCATTTTCGTTGCCCTACGTGGCTCTTTTTTCCCGCAAATTTTTTGCCCCCATATCTCCGTAAATTTTTGATGGTTAAAAAATTTTTTTGTTTTTCCTTAAGGGTTTAAAAAAAAAAAAACTCTATTTTTTTTATAAGAAAAAAAAATATTTTTTTTTTTTTTTTTAAATTTGGCCCACCTGGGGAAAAAAGTTTTTTGAAAAGGGGCCCCGTCAACCCTAAAAGGGGGGTTTAATTGGGATTTCAAGGGGGTTTGCTTGTAGAATTACGTAAAACATCCATTTTTAAAACTTATGAAGCTCTTGTTTGTCTTTCAAAAAAAATTTAAAAGGCCTTTGGGGCTGGATAAATTTTTCTTTTTTTGTTTTGGGAAAAATTTGGGGGGTTTATTTCCCCCTTTTGCAGGGTATCCAAGAAAATAGCTACAAAAAAGTTTTTAAAAACAGGGAAGGTTTTTGGGTATGCCCAAAAGAGATAAAACTTGGACCCAAAAATAAAAAAGGTATTAAAAGGGATAACATCAAAACGGGTTTCATAAAAAACCTGGAAACCCTTTTTACAAAAGTTGGGAAAATAAAAAATCTGGGGGGAATGGGACTGCCTTGGGCATGGCCCTTTTAGTCAGGGAAAAAAATAAGGTGGGGGGGTGATGTCCTTTTTGGGAGTCAGTAAATGTGGGGCCCATAGTGCTGTCCGGGGGGCAGTAATGGTGAAAACTGGAAAGGGGCTGGGCCTGGGAGACAGTAATGGTGGGAAAATGGAGGTGTGTTTCCCGGGAGACAGTTTAAAGGTTTTATGGGTGGAGATTTTGTCCCCGGTAGTCGGGAATTTTTGGGACGGAAGGAATACATATAAATGACCTATTTGGGGCAAGGGGCCGGTTTTGTGGGGGAAAAAGTGTTGTCAAAAAATAAGAAAAAAAATCAATTAAATTTCCCCAAAATAGAAATACCCCAGGAAAAAGCAAAAAAGAGGACTCCAATAGCTTGTGAGGATTTTACAGTGGTCCCTCGTTTTTTTTAATTTAATTTCCCTTCCGGGGGGCCCTTACTAAAAAAACGAAAAATTTTCGAATTTTCGAATCAAATTTTTTTTCCCAAAAAGAAATTTTAATGTAAATACAATTAATCCATTCCTGACACCCAGAAGTATTAAAAACAAAATTTTTTTTACATGAAATACAAATATAGTACATAAAAAATACAATGGAAATGATGAATGAACATTAACAGCATAACACTTACCTTTATTGGAGATTCTTCTTAATGTATGGGAGACTGGAGGAGGAGAGAGTTTGGGATTGTTTACAGTTGGAAGGGGAATCCCTTCCCAGCAAAAACCTCAGGTACCAATTGCTTTCTGGGGTTTGCTTCTCTTCTCTGTTTCTTAATGCCACTAGGGACCATCTTGAGAGTCTCTTAGTCCTGTCTCCCCAAAGTAACTGTGGAGAGAGCTCTGTTTCTGGCGTCTTTAACACTTCCCGAAAATGGCCCAAGACTTTGTCACTGTACATATTTCTCACCTTCTTTACCACAGGCTTGGCACTAGAAGCTTTCTTTGGAGCCATGGTAGCTTATTTAGTAATTGCAAGCACTAAAATGAGTGGAATATTATGAAATATTTAGTAGGAGCACTTGAGGGGACCTTCACTCACTGGTAAACAATGCCAGACTGGCTGGGTAGGGACGCCGCCCCAGCTCACACCGTGCGTATGTGTCCCAGACGAACTACTATTCGCGAGTCAACCTATGAAAAGCGAGTCCATGTTTATACGAAAATACCCCTATGAATGGCGAAATTTATGATTACCGAGAACTACAAAAAGCGAGGGACCACTGAATTACCAAAAACAACTGGAGGGAGCTCCATTGTTGGTGCTAGGGAGGATAGGAATAAGACAGGAAAACATGCACCAACAGGGAATACAGTCACAGAAACCCAAGGCAAACAGAAACCAAGCCTGTGCACATACTATGCACTTGGTATCTGCAGACATGGGAAATCTGGAAAAACAGACGGGACATGCAACTATGACCACCCTAGAAAATGCCGTGCCCATATGACAACAGGAAAATGCAAATTCCCTTCCTGTAAGCTTTTTCACCCCGAAAAGTGTACCTCTTCAGTACAGGAAAGAATGTGCTATAACTTAAATTGCCAGGCACACCATCTAAAGGGGACAAAAAGATACAAAACATCCAGGCATTGGAAAACCTGGGTAGCCACAGCCACTCAAGAGGGAGAGGTTTTTTAGTGCCAGGAAGGAAAAAAAAACTGGCAGGAAATGGCAGAAATCGTACACCAAATCCAGTCATTCCTGGAGTGGAACCACAGTCGATGGCCTCCACTCCAAACCAACAGATACAGATACTAATGCCGGAAAAAAAATCCCCACCCAGTACCAACAATACCACCAGTCCGATGACATTCTTCTTTGCAAATATACAGGGTCTAAAGCCAGCAACAAACAACAAAATACCTTTCATCCGTGGACTGCTTGCAGAGGCAAAGGCAATGTTCGCGGCTTTCACTGAGACCCACATAAAGGATCACTTGGACAATGAAATATGGATCCCAGGTTACAACCTATACAGATGTGACAGAGTGAACAGGCAAAAGGAGGGGGGGGGGGGATTGGCCTGTACATTGCAGAGTCACTTGTTTGCACAGAACTGCTTAATGCCTCAAATGATGTAGTGGAAGTTTTAGCAGTAAAGGTCGAGAATCAAACCCTAGTCATTGTGGTAGTCTACAAGCCTCCGGATGCAACATCCCAGCAATTCCAGGAACAGCTGTTAAAAATTAACCACTGTCTGGAAAATCTTCCGGCTCCTGCACCCAACATCTTGCTCCTGGGGGATTTCAACTTAAGGCACCTAAAATGGAGGAATATAGCAAATAATACTGTTGCAGTAATAACACCAGGAGGCAGCTCTGATGACAACTCACACTCACACGAGCTTTTAAATCTCTGCACAAAATTCAATTTAAACCAGCAAATAATAGAGCCTACTAGACTGGAGAATACACTAGACCTCATCTTCACTAACAATGATGATCTGATAAGAAATGTCACCATATCAAAAACAATATACTCAGATCACAACATAACTGAGGTTCAGACATGTATGCGCGGAGCCCCAGACTGACATAATGAGATTAGTCACGAGGGAGCATTCACCAAATTCAACTTCAATAACAAAAACATAAAGTGGGACCAAGTAAACCAAGTCCTAACCGATATAAGCTGGGAAGATATACTAAACAACACAGACCCCAACTTATGCCTAGAACAGATTAACTTGGTGGCACTCAATGTATGCACAAGGCTTATTCCTCTAAGAAACAGGAGGAGTAGATGTAAAATAGAAAGAGACAGGCGCTCCCTTTACAGGCAACGGAAAAGAATAACAGAGCAGCTAAAAGAGGTCAATATATCCGAAATGGGGTGGGAGACCTGGTCAGAGAAATAGCAAGCATCGAACTTAAGCTAAAGGAATAAATATAGGGTCATGAATCGCGGGAAGAACTAAAAGCCATAAATGAAATCGAAAGAAACCCAAAATATTTCTTCTCCTATGCCAAATCAAAGTCGAGAACAACGTCCAGTATTGGGCCCCTACTTAGATGGGTCCTACACAGATGACAGCAAGGAAATGAGTGAGCTACTTAAGTCCCAATATGACTCAGTTTTTTAGCAAGCCGCTAACCAGATGAGGTCGAAGATCAAAATGAATTTTTTTATGAGAGAGCCACAGAATTTGGTTAACACAAGCCTTTCCGATGTTATTCTGATGCCAAATGACTTCGAACAGGCGATAAATGACATGCCCATGCACTCTGCCCCAGGGCTAGACTCGTGGAACTCCGAGTTCATCAAGAACTGAAAGAAGCCTCTATCACGAGCCTTTTCCATCCAATGGAGACGGAGCATGGACACAGGGGTCGACCCACAGTTACTAAAAACAACAGACATAGCCCCACTCCACAAAGGGGGCAGTAAAGCAACAGGAAAGAACTACAGACCGATAGCACTAATATCCCATAACATAAAAATCTTTGAAAGGGTCCTAAGAAGCAAGATCACCACCCATCTAGAAACCCATCAGTTACACAACCCAGGGCAACTTGGGTTTAGAACAGGTCGCTCCCGTCTGTCTCAACTATTGGTCACTACGACAAGGTCCCCAGATGCACTAGAAGAAAAAAGAATGCCCGATGTAATATATACAGACTTTGCAAAAGCCTTCGACAAGTGTGACCCTGCGTAATAGCGCACAAAATGCGTGCTAAAGGAATAACAGGAAAAAATCGGTCAATGGATCTATAATTTCCTCACTAACAGAACACAGAGAGTAGTCATCAACAGAGTAAAGTCCGAGGCAGCTACGGTGATAAAAACTCTGTTCGACAAGGCACAGTATCGCTCCCATCTTGTTCCTCATCCTCATATCGACATAGAGAAGGATGTCAGCCACAGCACCGTGTTTTTTCCTTTGCAGATGACACCCGAAACTGCCCCCGACAGTGTCTTCCATTGCAGACATTGCAAGGCTCCAGGTGGACATCAACCAAATCTTTTTAGTGGGCTGCAGAAAACAATATGAAGTTCAATGATGAGAAATTTCAATTACTCAATATGGTAAACACGGGAAATTAAAACTTCATCGGAGTATAAAACAAATTTTTGGGCCCAAAACAGAGCGAACACCAACGTCAAAGACCTGAGAGTGATCATGTTGGAGGATTTTCAACTTCACGGACCATAAAAATTGTATCAATCGCATCTGCTAGAAAAATGACAGGATGGATAATGAGAACCTTCAAAACTAGGGAGGCCAAGGCCATGATGACACTCTTCAGGTCACTTGTTCTATCTAGGCTGGAATATTGCTGCACACTAACAGCACCTTTCAAGGCAGGTGAAATTGCTGACCTAGAAAATGTAGAGAACCTTCACGGCGCGCATAACGGAGATAAAAAACACCTCAATTACTGGGAGCGCTTGAGGTTCCTAAACCTGTATTCCCTGGAATGCAGGTGGGAGAGATACATGATTATATACACCAGGAAAATCCTAGAGGGACTAGTACCGAACTTGCACACGAAAATCACTCACTACGAAAACAAAAGACTTGGCAGACGATGCAACATCCCCCCAATGAAAAGCAGGGGTGTTTACTAGCACGTTAAGAGACCATACAATAAGTGTCAGGGGCCCGAGACAGTTCAACTGCCTCCCAGCATACATAAGGGGGATTACCAACAGACCCTGGCAGTCTTCAAGCTTGCACTTGACAAGCACCTAAAGTCGGTTCCGGACCAGCCGGGCTGTGGCTCGTACGTTGGTTTGTGTGCAGCCAGCAGAAACAGCCAGGTTGATCAGGCTCTGATCCACCACCAGGCCTGGTCACAGTCCGGGCCACGGGGGCATCGACCCCCGGAACACTCTCCAGGTAAACTCCAGGTATCAAGACTGAAAGGACTAAGTTAATTATTGGTCAAAAGTGAAGCTTTCAACCAATAAGTCCACTAAAATATGATCAAGCGTGTACTTACAGTAGTGTTGGGAGCTGTGAATCGAGTGATTTACTGTTTGACCGGAGCCCCACACGTCACCTTTTGGGGGGAGGGAGAAGGGACGGGAAGGGATAGCAGGAGCTAGACTGACCCTACATTAACAAGTAGCCAGCAATCAAACTATCACTGTTGGGGAGGGGGAAAAAGGGGGGGGGAATAGTGGGAGCTGGACTTACCCTACATTAACAAGTAGCCGGCAATGAAACTATTACTATATACTCCCTCGCTACTCCTATCTATTGAACTTTTCCCTCACACTCCCCTATACCAAGACTTATAGTCAAGGAGTATAAGGAAAATAGGCGAGGAAAAAGTTCTAACATGTGGAAGTCGCGTAAGGCAACAAATCTTCTACTGACTGTCACGACTTAACCAGTCAGAGAAATAATTGGATGAACCATTGATATACACAATATGGAACTTAAAAGCCTGGAGTGCCAATGTCCACCTCAAGAGGCGACTGTTGGTTCCCTTAAAAGTTTCTAGGTATATCAAAGGTTTGTGGTCCGTTTCTAAAATAAATTCTATACCCAGCAAATAAAATTTAAGTTTGGAGATACCCCACACAAGAGCCAAGCATTTCTTTTCTATGGTGAAGTATCTCATTTCTGCGGGAAGGAGTTTCCGGCTTAGGAAGCATATATGGAAGGGAGTACCATCATGGTATTGTAGTAACACCGCACCTAAGCCAGTATTGGAGGCATCAGTTCTTAAACAAAATGTTTTATTAATATCTGGAATCTTAAGTATAGGGTCTTACGAAAAGATACTTTTAATCTCATTAAACTTTCCCGAGCTACGTCGGAAAGTTCAAGAGGTTCCTTCACAGACTTTTTAAGGAAGTTGGATAAGATGCCTGTAAGATCTGTAAGGTTTGGGATAAACCATGCATAAAAATTTACAGAACCAAGAAAGCTACACATGTGCTTCTTGGTTTTGGGGAATTTAAATTCTAATAAAGCTTTGATCTTACTGGGGAGAGGCTGCAGAGAGTTATTAGAAAGTATCAGTCCAAGATATCTAATCTTGTTATACCCAAGGAAGCATTTCTTCGGCTTGGCAGTGAGGCCATGAGAGTGTAACCTACGTAAAACTGATGTTAATGTTTGGATATGCTCGCCCCACGTGGATGTCATTACGTAAATGTTATCAAAATAAACTGAAACATTTGGCATATTACCCAAGACCTTTCTCATCAGTCTCACGTAGGTAGCACAGGCAGTTACCAAACCGAAGGGCATAGTTCTATACTGCATCAGTCCGTGGTGTGTAGGAAAAGTGGTGTACTGCTTAGAAGAAGGATCTAACATTACTTGATGATATGCCTGCGCAATATCAATCTCTGAAAAGAAGGAAGAGTCATAAAATTTGTGTAGATCGCTATCTATTAAGGGCATAGGCTCAGCATCCAACCGAGTTATAGCATTAAGGCCTCTGAAGTCAATAGCAAGTCTATATAAATTATCCTCCTTCTTAACCATGACTACTGGTGAGCAATATGCAAATACTGAAGGTTCAATGATCTTTAGCTTTAATAATCTGTCTACCTCTCGGTCAAATGCATCCCTAAGGTGAACTGGAACTGGGTATAATTTTCGTTTGATAGGATTGTCTATCACTAAGTCAATCTTATGGACTACCGTGGAGGTAACACCTGGAATATCAGTAAAGACGTCTGAAAAGTTACTCACACATTGAAGTAGTTCATGTCTCTTATGGTCATCCAAAGATTCATTAATATTAATGTTGGTTGTGCCCGAGTGGTCAAGAGTCACCAAGTCGTGTAGTTCTTCATCATAGTCTAAGTTAGAGATGTCAATTACGCACACCTTACATTCTTCAGTTGTTTTATCAAGTTCATGTGGAAAAACTAAGTCAAAGTTATTAAGGCAGTTAACCGAATTTCTTCGGTAATATTTCTTAAGGATGTTGATATGATAAAGCTTAGGTTTCCCCTTGACTTCTATGATGTAGTTAACTTTCCCACAAATTTTTAATACTATATATGGACCTTTCCATGGTACTAATAATTTATTTGACTTGATAGGCAAAAGTACCAGAACTTCATCTCCTACTTTAAAACTTCTCCTCTGACTTTTGGAATCAAAAATAGGTTTTGTACTGGTCCATTGACAAGCTTAAGTTTTTCGAAACTATGTCAGAGGTCTCCTCATGTTTGGATCTAAGGTCAAGGAGAAACTGATAAAAGACTGAACCTCAGCCTTTATGTCCTCATTAGTCCCTAAGTCATGAAGGATGGACAATGGGCTTCTGGCCTTTCTACCATAGAGAAGTTCAAAAGGTGAAAACCCCAAAGAGTCACTGGGAACTTCCCTCATGGCAAACAAAGCACAGGGTAGGTAACGATGCCACTCCTTAGGTTTAAGGGAGCAAAGTTTCTTAAAAATGGACTTGAGAATCGAATGCTGGCGCTCAATCCTCCCATTACAGCTGGGATGATAGGGTGTGGTGAAGAGAGGCTTCACTCCCAGAAGTTGGTATAGATGTTGCATTAAGTCAGATGTGAGTTATGTCCCACGGTCAGACAAAATTTCTCTAGGGATGCCCACTCTGGAGAAGATGGACAAAAGGGCTTCAGCCACCTCTGTAGCAGTTATGGTCTTTAAGGGAACGGCTTCAGGGAAACTCGAAGCAAAATCAACTAATATTAATATATATCTGTCCCCCAGATGAAAGTGGAGATAAAGGACTAACGATGTCAATAGCTACTCTTTCAAATGGTACCGTAAAGACTGGCATTTTGACCATAGGTACTCGCCTGGTGCCTCGGGAGGATGACAGTTGGCAAATTTTACACGATCTACAATAGGTAGTGACATCTGAGGACATTTTTGGCCAAAAATAGGTTTCCCTAATTTTATTTAAGGTTTTACGATGCGAGAAATGTCCGGCCACTGGCAGGTCATGAGCCATTTTAAGAACAGTCTCTCTGCATTGACTTGGAACAACTAAGATGGAATAGTCTATCTCATCTGAATTTAATTTGAATACTGACTTGTACAAGATACCTTTTATATATTCAAATTTATATGAAAAGTTTTTTCTTTGGATAACTTGATTTTGTTTAGCGGCATTATGGCAATTCTGAAGAGAAGGGCAATTACGTTGTAAATTGACAAAGGAGTCCTTCGATATATCTAAAGGCTTAAAGTCAGGGAAAATCAAAGGATGGACAGTAGGGGAAGCCCGGGCTTTGGTCTGAGCCCTAGTCAAGACATTTATGGTATCGGAGGTGATATCTTCACTTTCATCTAACAAGTGAACCGGTGATCCTACTTCCTCACTTTCGAGAGTAGCACCACTGGTTTTTAATCCCACATGAATCTCGTGAGACATTGTCTCATCTGAACTTTCGAGGGGCTTCTCTGACTCTACAGGAAGAGGATCTGAAACACTTATGTCCATCTTTGGTGATGAAAGGTCAACCTCAGAAGGAAGAATGGCACCTTTTACATTACCTATTAGTACGGAGCAAGAAGTGATGGGAGCTAGTACGGCTTCAGACCAACCTGTGAACCATTTAGACCTAATGTAACAACGGATGGTAGGAAAAGTGTCTGTACGGCCCAAGTAGTCTGAAATATAGTAGAGGAATGAGTTTCTTTAAGGTTAGGGAACAGCTTATCAGAAATGACTATACATGTGCATCCAGTGTCTCCTAAAATGGTAGATACATTAAGTACATTAACTGTTCCTGAACAGAAGGGTGCTTGGTCATTACAGTCTTTAAAACATCTTCCAACTTTTTGGACCTTCTTAGAAGGACAATCTGGACGTTTATGTCCCTTAACACCACACAAATGACAAACAGGAATAAAAGAAGTCATTTTACTTTCCACTAGAGGTTTTGATTTCTTAAGGTCTGATGAACCCTTGCCCTTAGGGCTCGATCCCTTTAGGTCTTTATAGGAATTGTGAGCCTCAGCATTCCAAGTCAGCAGCCTCAGCAACTTCCTCAGCTTTAATCAGGTTACGTTCTCTGATGTATGTTCGTATCTGGTGAGGAAGAGCTGTCAGGAACTGGTCAGCAACCATGAAGTCTTGAAAAGATTCCTAACTGTGATCAATTCCTGAACTCTCTATCCAAAAGTCGAACAAACGAAAGAGTGTTACCTGTAACTGCTGAAAGGTCTGGCCAGGCTGTAAGGTGGCATACCTGAAATCTTTCCTGTAAGAATTTGTGGTTTTTTGATATGCTTTAAGGACTGCCTTCTTCAGTAGGTTATAATTACATATATCCTGTGATAAAGTTGCATAGATATTCAAGGATGTACCAGAAAATAACATTCCTAACCTGGTAGCCCAGGTCTCTGCAGGCCATTCACAGAGGGTTGCGGTATTTTCAAACCTGATGTATGAAGTAATGTCTTCACCCTCTGTGAAGGGAGGTAAATTAGGTGTTGGAATATGTGCACTAGCTGCATGATGTTCAATTACTCCTTCCTCTAATTGTTGTTGTGTAAGAGTTAACTTTTTATTCTCTAATTCAAGGCGAGCTTTTTCGAGCTCGCGATCATTTTCTCTCTCTATTAACTCGAGTTCTCTAGCTTTTTCCTCATGTTCTCTAGCTTTTTCCTCACGTTCTCTAGCTTTTTCCTCACGTTCTCTAGCTTTTTCCTCAACTTCTCTATCCTTTGCTCTTTCCTCAACTTCTCTATCCTTTGCTCTTTCCTCAAGTTCTCTTAATTTAACTTGTTCTTCATGTACTCTAGCTCTCTCCTCACGATCAAGTCTATCATGCTCCTTTTTGTCTTCTCTCTCTCTTTCTGTCTTTCTTGGATTTCTCTCTCAATTCTCTCTCTCTCCTTTTTCCCTTCTCTTTCGATTCTCTCTCTCTCCATTTTCTCTTCTCTTTTGATTCCTCTCTCTCCTTTTCTTCTTCTCTTTCCCTTTCTGTCTTTCTTCTCTCTCAATTCTCTCTCTTTCAAGTCTTTCCTAGATCTTAGCACTAATGAAAGATTCTAAGTTTTTCCCTGTTATTCCTAACTTACTTCCAGCATTCATCCAAAACTGGTATTCCTCCATACTTGCAAGAATAACTTAAACTATCAGGGGAAATGAAACAGGTATTAAAGAAAATGGAGGGTTCAATTCCTGCTCCGCTCAAACTGTAAATAAACCAGAGGGCTCGATCCCTGCTTCATTTAAACAATATATATTAATTAAAACGAAGGGTTCTATGCCGGCTCCGAGCAAACAGTAAGTAGAATGGGGTCCCTTGACCATCCAATCTTCTTACCAACAAATCAAGAGTGTCCTATGACAGTTCCCTTGATAAAATAAAGGGCTCAATGAAACAAATTGTCACTGGAAAATCTCGGGTCCCTAGAGTCTAATCCTCTAAAGTGTTTCAAGCTCAAACAAAAAGGTGGCAGAATTAAATATTGTATCCTGCCTGACTTGACTTACAGTAAATTGAGACTATAACAATCACCAAATCTTTTAAATACCTGTACTGTAGTCCTACCATAGAGAATGATTACTCATGGCTGGTGGTAACCGTATGTGGTATGCGGCGTTGAAGTTCCAATGGTAGATTCGAGACGGAGTTGAATCTTGATTCAGTCAAGTTGATCCTGGCAAGGTCGCCACTTGTGAAGGCTTACTCAGCCCTGTAACAACTTCAGACAGTACTACCAAGGCTGGCTCCTCCTCAGGAAAATTAATGAATAGAAAAAGAACAAAAACTGACAAACATAAACACTTTATTATTTAGAAAATATAAAATATAAAACACTTAAATATGAAATATTAATCCTACCTTAAAGAAAATGAAAAATGAAAAATATAAATGATATCTGAATTCAACGCTAAGATATATATATAAAACTTGGGTGTCTGGTGTTGGTGACACTGCATGTTGTTGAAATTGTAGCCACTGCCGATGATGGGGGGGGGGTCGCAGGTGTTGATGACAACCCACCGGCTCATTCTTCACAGATTTTCTAGCCGTCAATAATCATTCCAGATGACAGGAAAGCAGGTTTTCTTCCACTGCAATGATGAGGGGTTATATCCTGCTACTTGCATACACAAACAGGTAAGTGGATCAGAAATTTGGGACGTCTCAGAACGTTAGCCCGTCTCCTTCAATTTCTACTCATTGATAAGCAGGTGACCCTCTCTGTCCTTTCAAGCTGTAAAGAGAGACAGATTACCCACTGCTTAAGAAATCCCTCTCCATGATAAGTACAATACCTAAAAGATGTGGTGATTATTAAAACATTTTAACCTATCAAGACTGAAAGGACTAAGTTAATTATTGGTCAAAAGTGAAGCTTTCAACCAATAAGTCCACTAAAATATGATAAGGCGTGTACTTACAGTAGTACTCACCTAATTGTGGTTGCAGGGGTCGAGACTCAGCTCCTGGCCCCGCCTCTTCACTGATCGCTACTGGATCCTCTCTCTCTCTCTCTGCTTCCTGAGCTTTGTCATACCTCTTCTTAAAACTATGTATGGTTCCTGCCTCCACTACTTCACTTGCTAGGCTATTCCACTTGCTGACAACTCTATGACTGAAGAAATACTTCCTAACATCCCTGTGACTCGTCTGAGTCTTCAGCTTCCAGTTGTGACCCCTTGTCCCTGTGTCCCCTCTCTGGAACATCCTATCTCTGTCCACCTTGTCTATTCCCCGCAGTATCTTGTATGTCGTTATCATGTCTCCCCTGACCCTTCTGTCCTCCAGTGTCGTCAGTCCGATTTCCCTTAACCTTTCCTCGTACGACATTCCCTTGAGCTCTGGGACTAGCCTTCTTGCAAACCTTTGTACTTTCACTAACTTCTTGACGTGCTTGACCAGGTGTGGGTTCCAGACTGGTGCTGCATACTCCAGTATGGGCCTAACATACAGAGTGTACAGTGTCTTGAACGATTCCTTATTAAGGTATCGGAACGCTATTCTCAGGTTTGCCAGGTGCCCGTATGCTGCAGCGGTTATTTGGTTGATGTGTGCTTCCGGTGATGTGCTCGGTGTTATGGTCACCCCAAGGTCTTTCTCCCTGAGTGAGGTCTGTAGTCTTTGTCCACCTAGCCTATACTCTGTCTGCAGTCTTCTTTGCCCCTCTCCAATCTTCATGACTTTGCATTTGGCTGGATTGAATTCGAGAAGCCAGTTGCTGGACCACATGTCCAGCCTGTCCAGGTCTCTTTGCAGTCCTGCCTCATCCTCGTCCGATTTAATTCTTCTCATCAACTTCACATCATCTGCGAACAGGGACACTTCAGAGTCTATTCCTTCCATCATGTCGTTCACATATATCAAAAATAGCACTGGTCCTAGAACTGACCCCTGTGGGACCCCTGTGGGAGCTGTGAGTCGAGTGATTTACTGTTTGACCGGAGCCCCACATGTCACATTTCGGGGGGGGGGAGAAGGGAGGGGAAGGGATAGCGGGAGCTAGACTGACCCTACCTTAACAAGCAGCCGGCAATCAAACTATCACTTTCGGGGAAGGGGAAAAAGGGGGGGGGGGAATAGCGGGAGCTGGACTTACCCTACCTTAACAAGTAGCCGGCAATGAAACTATTGTTACTATATACTCCCTCGCTACTCCTATCTACTGAACTTTTCCCTCACACCTACATTAAGACAACAAATATTTTAAGGTAAGTAATGAGTGAACTGTATATACATTTTATTGTTCTGGGATGCTTAAATATCATAGAATATATGTGTGGGTGGGGTGGCCTGGTAAGGTAGCCCGGCTGACTACCATACATACCACACTTGATTTCTTACAATAAATACTACTTGTCTCACCCTAGATTAAGACTATAAATATTTTAGTTTAAGTAATGAGTGCACTATGTGTGTATTGTACTTTTTATTGTTTTTTGATGCCTAGTTCTATTGTTAACTTAATATATGTTAGTGTAAGCTTGTTATCTAGTATTTGTATGCATTTATAAGTGGAAAAAAAAGGGTGTTCCACTTTACGGCGATTTCCGCTTTACGGCAGTAGCCTGGAACCTAACCTGCCGTATAAGTGGGGCCCTACTGTACTCTTCCAGTTTTGCTGGATTTGGGAGGATTTAAATGGATTTAGCTGGATTCAGGTGGATTCAAATACTTTTTGTTGGAAATAAAGCCGGATTCGGGTGGATTCAAACAGTTTCATTGGCAATAAAGCCAAATTAGAAGAACTGTTACAAAAAAAAAATTAAATACATCAGGGAATTATATACTAGATAAATAGGAGAATTGCCAAGTATTGTAAGATGAACACCACCATGAAGACCTGTGTAGTCTGCAGAAAAGGTAAGGGACAAAGACAGGCCTGGATTGTTTGCCATCTGTGTGGTTAGTGGTCCCATAGTATATGCAGGGATTTTAAACTAGTGACCACACCTGACATAAACCAGAGAGATGTTTCTGGGTCTACCAAGATGAGTTACACCTGTATGAGGAAATGACATCTATATTAAAAGTCAAGAACACCAATAAAACCTCCTCCTTGAAAGACATGTCAGCATGGTATGACAGTTTGGAAAAAAAAGATGGGTGGTAGGGATGGGGGTGTCTTGGACAGTGCTCCTGAGGGGGCTAGTGCTGTCCTGGAGGACAGTGCTGAGGGTGCTAGTGCTGTCCTGGAGGAAAGTGTTCCTGAGGGTGCTAGTGCTGTCCTGGAGGACAGTGCTGAGGATGCTAGTGTTGTCTTGGAGGAAAGTGCTCCAGAGGGTCCTAGAAGATAGCGCTTGTGAGGGTACTAGTGTTGCCCTGGAGGACACTGATGACAACGTTATTCAGTCCACAGAGTTTCAAAATAGAGAAACTGTTTGAGATGGACCAAAATTGGATGATGCCTCAGGTAATAGCGTCGATACACTAGCAGCAAAACCTGGTGGAAGCACTGATGTCCATACAGGGGTAAAATATATTGAGGAAACAGGAAAAATAAATGCACCAGCAGTGAATGCAGCTACAATAAATCCTAGCAAACTGAAGCACAATCTATGTAAATACTATGCCTTGGGTATCTGCAGGCATGGTATATATGGTAAAACAGGCGGAACATGCACCTTTAACCATCCCAAAAAATGCCACACCCACATAACAACAGAAAGTGCAACTTCACTTCTTGCAACTTATTTCACTCAGAAATGTGTCACTCATCAATCCACGAAAGAAAATGCCACAATGCATACTGCCAGGCACATCATCTAAAGGTGACTAGAAGACACATACCAGCCAGATTATGGGAACAAAAGAGAGGAGCCACAACCTCTAGGGACAGAGATTTTTAGGGCCAAAAGGGACAAAAGACTAACAAGAAATGACAATAATCCTACACCACCTCAGAACACTTCTGGAGCAGAGGCACAGACATTGGTCTATACCCCAGAACAACAGATATTAGAGCCAGCAAATAAAACCCCCCTAAATTCCACCAATATGACATTTGTCTATGCAAACATACAGGGTCTAAAGCTGTCAAAAAAACAACAAAATTCCTTACATCAAGGGACTGCTCACAGATTCAAATGCAATGTTTGCAGCATTCACAGAGACCCACATAAAGGATCATTATGACAACAAAATATGGATCCCAGGTTATAACCTATTCCGATGTGACAGACTAAACAGGCAACAAGTGGGGGATGGGGTTGGCCTGTATGTCACAGAGTTACTCATTTGCACACAACTACTAATGATGTAGTTAATGTTTTGGAGGTAAAGATTGAAAACCAAAACCTTGTCATTGTGGTAGTATACAAGCCTCCAGATGCACCTTCCAGGCAATTCCTGGAGCAGCGTGAGAAAACTGACCACTGTCTGGAACATCTCCGAACTTCTACCCCAAACATCTTACTACTAGCAGATTTCAACCTGAGACACCTAAAATGGAGGAGTATAGCAAACAGGTATTAGGTTGGTAGACAGCAACCACCCAGGGAAGTACTACCGCCCTGAAAGATGGCTGTGAAACAGAAACCTGTAACTGTTTTACATGATGGTAGGATTGCTGGTGTCTTTTTGTCTCATAAACATGCTAGATAACAGGGATATCTTGCTACCCCTACTTACACTTTGGTCACACTTCACAGACACGCACATGCATATATATATATATATATATATATATATATATATATATATATATATATATATATTATTATAATATATATAATATATATATACATACATACATCTAGGTTTTTCTCCTTTTTCTAAATAGCTCCTGTTCTTCTTTATTTCTTCTATTGTCCATTGGGAAGTGGAAAAGAATCTTTCCTCCATAAGCCATGCGTGTCGTATGAGGCGACTAAAATGCCAGGAGCAATGGGCTAGTAACCCCTTCTCCAGTAAACATTTACTAAAAAAGAGAAGAAAAACTTTATAACTGGGATGCTTAAATGTGCATGGATGTAGTGCGGATGACAAGAAACTGATGTTATGAATGAAAAGAAGTTGGATGTCCTGGCCCTAAGCGAAACAAAGCTGAAGGGGGTAGGGGAGTTTCGGTGGGGAGAAATAAATGGGATTAAATCTGGAATATCTGAGAGAGTTAGAGCTAAGGAAGGGGTAGCAATAATGTTGAAGGATCAGTTATGGAAGGAGAAAAGAGAATATGTGTAAATTCAAGGATTATGTGGATTAAAGTAAAGATTGGATGCAAAAAGTGGGTCATAATAAGCATGTATGCACCTGGAGAAGAGAGGAATGTAGAGGAGAGAGAGATTTTGGGAGATGTTAAGTGAATGTATAGGAACCTTTGAACCAAGTGAGAGAGTAATTGTGGTAGGGGACCTGAATGCTAAAGTAGGAGAAACTTTTAGAGAGGGTGTGGTAGGTAAGTTTGGGGTGCCAGGTGTAAATGATAATGGGAGACCTTTGATTGAACTTTGTATAGAAAGGGGTTTAGCTATAGGTAATACTTATTTTAAGAAAAAGAGGATAAATAAGTATACAAGATATGATGTAGGGTGAAATGACAGTAGTTTGTTGGATTATGTATTGGTAGATAAAAGACTGTTGAGTAGACTTCAGGATGTATATGTTTATAGAGGGGCCACAGATATATCAGATAACATTTTAGTTGTAGCTACACTGAGAGTAAAAGGTAGATGGGATACAAGGAGAATAGAAGCATCAGGGAAGAGAGAGGTGAAGGTCTATAAACTAAAAGAGGAGGCAGTTAGGGTAAGATATAAACAGCTATTGGAGGATAGATGGGCTAAAGGGAGCATAGGCAATGGGGTCGAAGAGGTATGGAGTAGGTTTAAAAATGTAGTGTTCGAGTGTTCAGAAGAAATTTGTGGTTACAAGAAAGTGGATGCAGGAGGGAAGAGGAGCGATTGGTGGAATAATGAAGTAAAGAGAGTAGTAAGGGAGAAAAAGTTAGCATATGAGAAGTTTTCACAAAGTAGAAGTGATGCAAGGAGGGAAGAGTATATGGAGAAAAAGAGAGAGGTTAAGAGGGCGGTGAAGCCATGTAAAAAGAGAGCAAATGAGAGAGTGGGTTAGATGTTATCAACAAATTTTGTTGAAAATAAGAAAAAGTTTTGGAGTGTGATTAATAAGTTAAGGAAACCTAGAGAACCAATGGATTTGTCAGTTAAAAATATGAGAGGAGAGTTATTAAATGGTGAGTTAGAAGTATTGGGAAGACAGAGGGAATATTTTGAGGAATTGTTAAATGTTGATGAAGATAGGAAAGCTGTGATTTCGAGTATAGGGCAAGGAGGAATAACATCTTGTAGGAGTGAGGAAGAGCCAGTTGTGAGTGTGGGGGAAGTTCATGAGGCAGTAGGTAAAATGAAAGGGGGTAAAGCACCTGGGATTGATGGGATAAAGATACAAATGTTAAAAGCAGGTAGGGATATAGTTTTGGAGTGGTTGGTGCTATTATTTAATAAATGTATGGAAGAGGGTAAGGTACCTAGGGATTGGCAGAGAGCATGCATAGTTCCTTTGTATGAAAGCAAAGGGGACAAAAAAGAGTGCAAAAATTATAGGGGGATAAGTCTGTTGAGTATACCTGGTAAAGTGTATGGTAGAGAGTTATTATTGAAAGAATTAAGAATAAGACGGAGAACAGGATAGCAGATGAACAAGGAGGCTTCAGGAAAGGTAGGGGATGTGTGGACCAGGTGTTTACAGTGAAACATATAATTGAACAGTATTTAGATAAGGCTAAAGAGGTTTTTGTGGCATTTATGGATTTGGAAAAGGCATATGACAGGGTGGATAGGGGGGCAATGCAGCAGATGTTACAGGTGTATGGTATAGGAGGTAGGTTACTGAAAGCAGTGAAGAGTTTTTATGAGGATAGTGAGGCTCAAGTTAGAGTATGTAGGAAAGAGGGAGATTATTTCCCAGTAAAAGTAGGCCTTAGACAAGGATGTGTGATGTCACTGTGGTTGTTTAATATATTTATAGATGGGGTTGTAATAGAAGTAAATGCAAGGGTCTTGGCAAGAGGTGTGGAGTTAAAAGATAAAGAATCACACACAAAGTGGGAGTTGTCACAGTTGCTCTTTGGTGATGACACTGTGCTCTTGGGAGATTCTGAAGAAAAGTTGCAGAGGTTGGTGGATGAATTTGGTAGGGTATGTAAAAGAAGAAAATTAAAAGTGAATACAGTGGACCCTCTCCTAACGAACGCATCACATAACGTTAAATCCGCATTTTAACGCAAAAATTTTGCCTCGTCTAGTGCTAACAAACTCGCTCAATGCGATTCGTTCGAGACGCGTGCACGTGTGGCCTGAGCCAGCCTCAGTTGTTCCATGGGTGGTAGTGTTTACAAGCCAGCGACCGCGGTCATCACATCCACGCATACAATCGGAACATTTCATATTATCACAGTGTTTTTAGTGATTTCACCTGCAAAATAAGTGACCATGGGCCCCAAGAAAGCTTCTAGTGCCAAACTCTACAGCAAAAAGGGTGAGAATTACTATGGATATGAAGAAAGAGATCGTTGCTAAGTATGAAAGTGGAGTGCGTGTCTCCGAGCTGGCCAGGTTATACACAAAACCCCAATCAACCATCACTACTATTGTGGGCAAGAAAACGGCACTCAAGGAAGCTGTTCTTGCCAAAGATGCAACTTTGTTTTCAAAACAGAGATCGCAAGTGATAGAAGATGTTGAGAGACTGTTATTGGTGAGGATAAACAAAAAACAAATAGCAGGAGATAGCATCTCTCAAGCGATCATATGTGAAAAGTGGGGAGGATGTGGAGAGGATGTGGAAGAGTTGGAGGAGGAGGATAATGAAGAACTAACCATTGATGAGCTGCTAGATTATCTTCAACAGCAAGAGGCCACACCTGAGGAAACTGCTTCAGAGGAGGGGAGAGAGAAATTGAAGAAGTTGCCTACTCCAAAGATTAAGGAAATGTGTGCAATGTGGCTTGAAGTGCAAACCTTTTGTGATGAAAATCACCTTGACACAGCTATTGCAAGCTGTGCTGGTGACTGTTACACTGACAATGTTGTGAAACACTTTAGGAAAGTCATAAAGGAACAAGAGGTACAGGCCTCAATGGACAGATATGTTGTGCGACAAAGGTCCAGTGACTCTCAAGCTGGCCCTAGTGGCATTAAAAGAAGAAGGGAAGTAACCCCGGAAAAGGACTTGCTACTTCAAGTCCTAATGGAAGGTGATTCACCTTCTAAACACTAACACCATCAACACTCTCCCCTCCTCCCATCCCATCAATCTCCAGATATTCAATAAAGGTAAGTGTCATGTAATTGTACATCTCTTCTTCAGTTTGTGTGTATTAAAATTAATATTTCATGTGGTAAAAATTTTTTTTTTTCAGACTTTGGGGTGTCAGGAATGGATTAATTTGATTTCCATTATTTCTTAAGGGGAAAATTAATTCAGCTAACGATAATTTTGCCTAACGTTGAGCTCTCAGGAATGGATTAATATCATTATGCGAGGGTCCACTGTACAGGAAAGAGTAAGGTTATGAGGATAACAAAAAGATTAGGTGATGAAAGATTGGATATCAGATTGGAGGGAGAGAGAATGGAGGAGGTGAATGTATTCAGATATTTGGGAGTGGACCTGTCAGCGGATGGATCTATGAAAGATGGGGTGAATCATAGAACTGATGAGGGGAAAAGGGTGAGAGGAGCACTTAGGAGTCTGTGGAGACAAAGAACTTTGTCCTTGGAAGCAAAGAGGGGAATGTATAAGAGTATAGTTTTACCAACACTCTTATATGGGTGTGAAGCATGGGTGATGAATGTTGCAGCGAGGAGAAGGCTGGGGGCAGTGGAGATGTCATGTCTGAGGGCAATGTGTGGTGTGAATATAATGCAGAGAATTCGTAGTTTGGAAGTTAGGAGGAGGTGTGGGATTACAAAAACTGTTGTCCAGAGGGCTGAGGAAGGGTTGTTGAGGTGATTCGAACATGTAGAGAGAATGGAGCGAAACAGAATGACTTCAAGAGTATATCAGTCTGTAGCAGAAGGAAGGCGGGGTAGGGGTCAGCCTAGGAAAGGTTGGAGGGAGGGGGTAAAGGAGGTTTTGTGTGTGAGGGACTTGGACTTCCAGCAGGAATGCGTGAGTGTGTTTGATAGAAGTGAATGGAGAGAAATGGTTTTTAATACTTGATGTGCTGTTGGAGTGTGCTCAAAGTAACATTTATGAAGGGGTTTAGGGAAACCGGCAGGCCGGACTTGAGTCCTGGAGATGGGAAGAACAGTGCCTGCACTCTGAAGGAGGGGTGTTAATGTTGCAGTTTAAAAACTGTAGTGTAAAACATCCTTCTGGCACGACAGTGATGGAGTGAATGATGGTGAAAATTTTTCTTTTTTGGGCCACCCTGCCTTGGTGGGAATTGGCCAGTGTGTTAAAAAAAATAAAATATAGCAAACAATGTTTTAGCAGAGACCACCCTAGGAGGCAGCTCAGATGAAAATTCGCATACACACGAACTATTAAATCTCTGCAACAAATTCACCTTCATTTATTTTATTTATTTATTATTAATTTGAACATGATACAGAGAAGTACAAGGAATACAATTTTTAAAGTGAAGCATGCCAAAGCCCCTTGTATGCAGAGCATTATGGGCAGGCTTAAAATTAACTTAAGATTAACTAAGCAATGATATATTTAGTGGTACAAAAATTATTGTAAACAGATAACAATTTAGTACAAATGAGTATTACAAAGACAGGTCATATAGTCATTTACTGTGCTGCTGTTCATTCAGTAGAATGGAGTAATCTGTTAGGTAATAAAACAAAGTTTGATTTGGTCACAGGTTGACATTTATGAGATACAATAATGAGAAACATTTATGAGATACAATTTATGAGATACAATTATTCAGTATTTATTTAGTTGTGGATGAGTAAGTGATTTTTGAGAAGAGACTTGAATTTATAAACAGTGTTTCTTTTATATTCACAGGTAATGAATTCCAGATTTTAGGGCCTTTTATGTGCATTGAGTTTTTGCATAGCATGAGATAGACATGAGGAACATCAGAGTGATCCGTGCCTTGTGTTATGGTCATGTGTTCTGTTGAGGTTGGTAAGATGTTTGAGGGGAGGGTTAATATCAGAGTTAAGTGTTCTATGTATGTAGTAGGTGCAGTAATAAGTATGGATGTTTTGTATGGTGAGTTGGTTTAGAGTTTTGAATATTGGTGGAGTGTGCTGCCTCTAGTGGGAATTTGTTATCAGTCTGACAGCAGCCTTTTGTTGGGTAATTAGTGGTCTGAGATGGTTAATTGTTGTTGAGCCCCATGCACAAATTCCATAGGTGAGATAGGGGTAAATAAATGAGTGATATAGGGCCAGGAGGGCTGACTGTGGAACATAGTACCGTATCTTCGATAATATGCCTACGGTCTTGGAATTTTTTTTGGAAATTTGTTGTATATTTGTTTGAAATTTGAGTCTGTTATCAAGGTGGATTCCTAAGAATTTTCCCTCTGTGAGTGTTGTGACAGGTGATCCGTTTATCATTATGCTAAGAGACACATCTGTAGCTCTGTTACTAAACTGAATGAAGTAGGCTTTGTCAATGTTTAGAGTAAGTTTGTTGGTCCTCATCCAGGTATATATTTTAAACCAGCAAATAGTAGAGCCTACAAGACAAGAAAATATGCTGCACCTCATTGTCACTAACAATGATGATCTGATATGTAACATAACTGTATCAAAGACAATTCACTCGGATCACAACATAATAGAAGTACAGACATGTATGTACAGGGCTCTGGTCCAGCAAAATGTGAGCAGTCATGAAGTTCTCTTCACAAAATTAAATTTCAATAACAAAAACATACAATGGGATCAAGTAAACCATGTCCTAAGTGGAAACAAGCTGAGAAATTATCCTAAACAACATGGATCCTAAAATTTGCATTGAAAAAATGAATTCTGTGGTTCTTGAGATCTGCTCAAGACACATTTCATTAAGAAAAAGAATGAGAAGATGTAAACTGGAAAGAGAGAGACGTTCCCTATACAGATGAAAGCGAAGAGGCACAGAACTGCTGAGTGGGGTCAATATATCTGAAATACGAAGGGAAGCTCTAGTCAATGAAATTGCAAATATCGAACTCAAGCTGAAGGAATCTTATAGGAGACAAGAATCACAGGAAGAACTAAAAGCTATAAAGGAAATTGAAAAAAAACTCAATATACTTATTCAGATCTCCAGATAAACTTATGCCAAATCTAAGGGAAAAACAACATCTAATACTGGGCCCCTGCATAGGCGGGATGGCACATACACAGACGATAGCCAAGAAATGAGTGAGATACTAAAGTCCCAATATGACTCAGTGTTCAGCGATCCACTGCCCACTCTAAGGGTTGACAACCCAAATGAACTCTTTATAAACAAAGCCCAAAATTTGGTCATCCCAAAACTCTCGGATATTAGTCTAACTCCACAAGATTTTGCAGAGGCAATTAACGACATGCCAATGCGCTCTGCCCAAGGCCCAGACTCATCAAACTCCATGTTCATCAAGAATTGCAAGAAGTCCCTATCGCATGCCTTCACCATTTTATGGAGAGTAAGCATGGACACAGGAGTCATCCCACACACATTATAAACAACAGACATAGCCCTACTGCACAAAGGTGGCAGTAAAGCAATTGCAAAGAACTACAGACTGATAGCACTAACATCCCATATCATAAAAATATATGAGAGGGTTCTAAGAAGCAACCACCTAGATACCCATCAATTACACAACCCAGGGCAACACAAGTTTAGAGCAGGTTGCTCCTGCCTGTCCCAGCTACTGGACCACTATGGCAAGGTCCTGGATGCTGTAGAAGATAAACAAAATAAAGATGTAGTATACACAAACTTTGCAAAAGCTTTTGACAAGTGTGACCATGGTGTAATAGCATACAAAATGCAGGATAAAGGAATAACGGGAAAAGTCGGTAGATGGATCTACAACTTCCTGACAAATAGAACACAAAGAGTAATAGTAAACAGAGTAAAGACCCAGGCAGCCATTGTAAAAAGCTCTGTTCCACAAGGCACAGTACTTGCTCCCATTCTATTCCTCATCCTCACTTCTGACATAGACAGAGATTTAAGCCATAGCTCCGTGTCTTCGTTTGCGGGTGACACCCGGATCACCACAGCAGTGACCTCCATCAAAGACACTGCGAGGCTTCAAGCGGTCATCAACCAAATCTTTGAATGGGCCACTCAAAACAATATGAAGTTCAACAAGGAGAAATTTTAACTACTCAGATATGGAAAATTTGAAGAAATTAAAAATGTGTCACGATATATCACAAATTCTAACCATAAAATAGAGCGGAAAAGTAACGTGATGGACCTGGGAGTGATGATGTTATAGAATCTCACCTTTAAAGACCACAACAATGTATCTACCTCATCTGCTTGGAAAATGATAGGATAGATAATGAGAACCTTCAAAACTAGGGATGCCAAGCCCATGATAATTCTCTTCAAATTGCTTGTGCTCTCTAGGCTGGGATACTGCTGTACACTAATGGCCCCCTTCAAGGCTGGCGACATTGCAGACCTGGAGAGGGTACAAAGAACTTTCGCGGCACACATAAGTGCGATAAGGCCTCTAAACTACTGGGAACAGTTGAAGGTCCTTGATCTGTATTCCCTCAAATGCAGGTGAGAGAGATACATGAAAATATACACTTGGAAGGTCCTGTAGGGATTGGTACCAAACCTGCACACGAAAATCACTCCACATGAAAGGGAAAGACTCGAGAGGAGATGCAACATTCCCCCGATGAAAAGCAGGGGTGCCACGAGTGCACTGAGAGACAACACATTAAGCGTCCGGGGTCCAAGACTGTTCAATTGCCTCTCAGCATACATAAGGGGGATTACCAATAGACACCTGGCTGTCTTCAAGAAGGCACTGGACAGGCACCTAAAGTCAGTACCTTACCAACCGGGCTGTGGTTTGTACATCAGCTTACGTGTGGCTAGCAGTAACAGCCTGGTTGATAAGACCCTGATCCATCATGAAGCCTGGTGTCAGACCAGGCTGTGGGGGCCCTGACCCAGAAACTCTCTCAAGGTAAACTCCAGGTAAACCCCATAGTACAAGATAGAATTAGAAATGCAGCAGCACTTGGAAGAGGAAAAACAAAAGGAAAATGGAAGTACAATGGACCCCGCCTAACGACATTAATCCGTTCCTTAGAGCTCATCATTAGCCGAATTAATTTTACCCATAAGAAATAATGGAAATCAAATTAATCCGTTCCTGACACCCCAAAGTATGAAAAAAAAAAAGTTTTACCACATGAAATATTAATTTTAATACACACAAACTGAAGAAGGCATGCACAATTACTACTCTACTAAGTTGCGAATACATGACACTTACCTTTATTGAGAATCGGGTGATGATTGATGGGATGGGAGGAGGGGAGATTGTGGAAGTTGTTATTGTTAAGAAGGGAAATCCCATTCTATTAGGACTTGAGGTAGCAAGTCCTTTTCTGGGGTTACTTCCCTTCTTCTTTTAATGGCCGTGACAAACTCTAGCTCAAGTCCCCTCAAAGCTGTCAACATGACTCACGAAATCGTAATGACACGATTGCAAACAAACCATACCACGGGTGGGGATAGAACCCGCGATCAGAGAGCCTCAAAACTCCAGACCATCACGTTAGCCACTGGCCCAGCTAGCCACAATAAAATTCATCCAACTAGGTATATTTCTACACCATAGGAAGGTTAGCATACTCACCACTGTGATCACAAAGGCAAGTTTTTACAGACGAATCTCCAGCTAGCATGGCCATGACAAGCTCTAGCTCAAGTACCCTCAAAGCCGTCAACATGACTCAATCGTGTCATTACAATTTTGTGAGTCATGTTGACGGCTTTGAGGGGACTTGAGCTAGAGTTCGTCACTGCCACAGTAGCTGGAGATTTGTCTGTAAAAACTTGCATTTGTGGTCACAGTGGTGCCTATGCTCACTTTTCAATGGCGTAGAAATATACCTAGTTGGACGAATCTTATTGTGGCTAGCTGGTCCAGTGTCTAATGCAATGGTCTGGAGTTTTGAGGCTCTGTGATAGCGGGTTTAATCCCCGCCCATGGTATGGTTTACTCAGAAGTAAGTTATTAATACTGTGTTCCTTTTTTTGCAAAAAGTATTAATAGGATTGTCATGATTTTTACACACACTATTGAGGAATGATAGTTCTACAAACAACCTGAGAGGATTTCCTGTACTGTTTACAACTTTGTTTTTAATGATTTTTTCTACACAAAAATAAAAAACAAAAAAAATCACTAACTTCAACATTTTTTTTATAGAATCTACTGATATTATCGGTGAATTAGAGCATTGAACATCTTTCCAGTTTTGTAGAAATAGTTAAGTTTTATGACCCATAAAATTGTGCATAATTTATTTTTTTTTATCTAACTTGAAGGCTAACAGTCACAAATAACACAGTGTATACATTTTTAAATGCTGCTTAAATTACTGTCAAAATCTCATTGAAGTTTGACAAAAAAAAAAAAAAATTGGTGATTTCATTTGTCCCTGCCTTAATAAACTCAGTGAACAAGTTATGTCGATGATAATTTATTTATTTTTTATTTATTTATTTGAACATGATACAGAGAAGTACAAAGGAATACAGTAGCAAAATTGCAACATGCCAAAGCCCCATGAATTCAGAGCATTATGGGCAGGCTTAAAATTAACTTAAGATTAACTAAGCAATGACATATTCAGTAGTAAAACATTATAGTTAACAGATAACAATTTAGCACAAATGAGTATTACAAAGACAGGTCATATAGTCATTTACTGTGTTGCTGTGCCTTCAGTAGAATAGAGTATTCTGTTAGGTAATGCAATTATAAAAATAACAAAGTTTGATTGGGTCAAAGGTTAAACATTTATGAGACACAATTATGAGAAACATTTATGAGATACAATTATTCAGTATTTATTTAGTTGTGGGTAAGTGATTTTTGAGAATAGAATTGAATTTATAAACAGACAGTGTTTCTTTTATATTCACAGATAATGAATTTCAGATTTTAGGGCCTTTTATGTGCACTGAGTTTTTGCATAGTGTGAGATGGACATGAGGAGCATCAAAGAATGATCTGTGCCTTGTGTTATGGTCATGTATTCTGTTGAGGCTGGTAAGGAGATGTCTGAGGGGAGGGTTTATATCAGAGTTAAGTGTTGTATGTATGTAGTAGGTGCAGTAATAAGTATGGATGTTTTGTATGGTGAGTATGTTTAGAGTTTTGAATATTGGTGGTGTGTGCTGCCTATAGTGGGAATTTGTTATCATTCTGACTGCAGCCTTTTGTTGGGTAATTAGTGGTCTGAGATGGTTTGTTGTTCTTGAGCCCCATGCACAAATTCCATAGGTGGGATAGGGGTAAATAAGTGAGTAATATAGGGCCAGGAGGGCTGACTGTGAAACATAGTACCATATCTTTGATAGTATGCCTATAGTCTTGGAATTTTTTTTGGAAATTTGTTGTATATGTGTTTGAAATTTGAGTCTATTATCAAGGTGGATTCCTAAGAATTTTCCCTCTGTGAGCTTTGTGATAGGTGATCTGTCTGTCATTATTTTAAGAGGGACATCTGTAGCTCTGTTATCAAACTGAATGAAGTAAATTTTGTCAATGTTTAGAGTAAGTTTGTTAGTCCTCATCCAGGTAGATATTTTCTGTAATTCGGTATTCACAGTATTGCTAGCATGACTGGGCTTTGGTGAGAGAAGACATATGTAGTGTCATCTGCAAACAGTGTGGGTTAGAGTAGCTACAATGCATTTGGTAGGTCATTTACGTATATGAGAAAGAGAAGAGGGCCAAGGACACTTCCATGTGGGACACCAACTGTAATTGGCTGTGCTGAAGAGTTTGCCCCATTTGTACACACATACTGGCTTCTGTTGCTGAGGTATGACTTTAGGTAGTTGAGGGAGTGCCCTCTTATACCATAGTGTGTTACAAAAAACGCATTTCTAAAAGCTTAGAGATCTCCAGTGAATACTAGAAAGGACTGCCCTTCTAGCATCCAGCCTGTTACTGGGTTTTCGTAACAATTAGTCAGTATCCTTGTCCAATTATCCATTAGAATTCAGTATGATTCAATAGTGCTTCAGGATTACAACTGGTAGGCTACTAACCAGAGAAATTAAAATTTAATAAATTTATTAAGTCTAGAGGTATATTATCAAATTAAATTAAATTAAATTAATCACAGTAATCAAAATAATATCACTTCTCTCGATTACAATATTATTGTGCTGAAGCACATATCACATTTATAATTCTTAATTACCGTCTGGTACATTAACATTTAATAAGATATTACAAATATGTACAAGTAAGTTTGTGTGTATGTGTGTAAGTGCTCTAAGTAGTTCGCTATGTCTCAAGACTCGACTAGACTTAAACAAGTGACTGACAAAGTCCTCACATAAACTAACTTCTTGACCAACTGGCAATCAGAACAGTCTGCTTGAACAACAACAAGCATGCTAAGCCCAATAGCAATATAACAAGCAACTGCGACACAGAATCAGGAACAAGGAGATAATATAATGACACTAAGTAGGGACCATCTGCAGATCCTCCACAAAAGTCATAAAACTCCCAGACTACTGAATCTAAGTTCAGCATAAGAAAATCCCCGACTGTGATAATACACAGATACCAGTACAAGTTAGGTCAGAAGCTACAGCTCAGGACCAGAGTTGTTTAGAGTGTCTATGCCACACACAACCTCAGTACAATGTCGAAAATCACTAAGTCTATACAATTCTGTGAACAGAGTTCTACAGAACTAACAAGAATAATGAGACAGACAATCTGTCCAACCACCAAGAGAGTCTAGACCAGACTGAATACTTCAGGTGAGGTGGGGACACCCCTCCCCCTCGATCACGTGACAGCTCCGTGGGTCGCTGCCCAGCAAGAAGCCGGCAGAATAACGAGCAAAGAGCGATAATTACAGTAGTTAGACAATCAAGACTTGAACTGAGCACATAATATGTAACATCCTACCTAACAACATAACTACATCAAATAATATTATAAAGCAATACATTTACGATTTAGCTATTATCGCAAATATAAGCAATATAAAATTATATGAAAAGATAATAATTATATATATACATAATAATCATTGCAAACCATTCAGGGGTTGCAACACCCCCCAACATGACAAACGGTCGCACTAGGAGTTGCGTTAATGTCTTTCACATTACTGATTACTCAGGTTACATTACTAATTAATATAAACATTAATCACTCTTGTGCCAAGCACTTCTATAATTTCACAGCGTCTGTACACTAAGATATGCCCCTAGTACTAGGGCAGTACACAGTATCGTATCTCTGCATACTCGTGGTTATGTACATCAGTGTAGAGACAGGATAACGTAGACAAGCAGGGCACTATGAGGCTCGATCATAATAAAGGAGAATGCATTCCACTCTTAAGTAGTGGTTGTGGAGTGCTATGCAGTATGGACATCTGAGTATGAAACAGCTTAAGGTGTGTAGTGAAGGGGGGGGGTCTGCGGCAGGACAGTGTTGCGTCACGCAGTACATCGCCCACACAACACTACCCACTCATCACTCAGCTTATGTCTCCTCCTCATACACATCACTACTGTGAATATATAAATATAATAATTAGACATGACATGAGTATACATAGTTAATATGGGCTGGCGGGATTAAGTTACTCTACTAAATTTGACATACCAAGTAACAAAAAGAATTTGGGCATAAAATTACGTAAATTTTAAATGGGGAAGTGCCCAAATACTCGTCAAAATGTTCCAAGGATACCACAAGAACTAGAGCTTCTTTCTCAATAGTAGCATAATTTTTCTGGTGTCGTTGAGCTTAAATGAATAGTAACATATAGGATGGAGAATATCAGTGGATGTTGACTGTTGGAGCAGCACAACACCCACTGCATAACTCGCATCTATATGTAAAAAGAAGGGAAGATTGAAATTAGGACTCAACACTGGAGCAGAGGAAAGCAGATGCCTCAACCTTTTGAATGAGTCTGAACAATCTCTAGTCCAGATGAACTGAACTTTGCTACTAGAGAACATAGTGAGAGGTGTAGGTGGAGGTGTGTGTGCTGGCTTGCCTGTCACTTGACACACGTGGCAACGTCGCACATGATCAGCTACTGTTTCCTTCATCTTTGGCCAAGTAAAATGTTTTGCCAGTTTACCGAGTGTCTTCTTGGCACCCAAATGTCCTCCAATGGGACTATTGTGAGCAAAATCAATGGCTTGTTCACGAAATGTAACTGGTAACACTACGAGAAGCTTGACTGTGGTGGAAACACTATCAGCTGACAACTTACATGTATTTTTCTCCATCAGTACACCATTACTATAATAGTAACAATTATCGAGATCCTTTGCTTCACTCTCAGTAACTGCTATAACTCTCAGTCTTTCCAGTGACTGATCAACAAACTTATCCTTGATTAAATCATCATGAGTAGGAAATTTAACGTCAGGTGTGTCCTGACTAGGTTGATGACCGGGGGGAGTCTATGTTAATGACCCTGGGCGCAGAGCGTCACTAAACAACATATTTAAGCCCAAATCACTGTCATCCACTAACTCAACAGGAGACAAGGATGGTTGTTGTATCTTCGACATAGCTCTAGTAATTGCACTGAGAGGAAATAAAATAGGCTTCTCTCCACAAGCTTCAATGGCATAATTATCATCAGTGTTATTATCAATCACAAGTGGTTCTTTACATATACCAGCATGAAGGATATCGTTCCCTATCAACAAGTCCACTGACCTGATGGGAAATACACCACTGGATATACCCACTGAAATATAAGCAGTATAATAGCTTGTTTCAATATAAACTTTGTGCAGAGGCACTTTTATAACAGCCCCTCCATAGGCTTCTAACAATACATCTATCTTGGTATAGGTATCGTCAGTTATGGTCAGTACATCTTTTCTTAATAACGTGAGATAACTGCCAGTGTCTCTGAAAGTAATTATCTCAGATGTGATTCATCAAATCCTACTTTACCTCTCGAAAAGTAAGGACTCATCGCTGAACGAATCTTTTCGTCAGACACACTTTCTGACGCTAGTCATCTATCCTGAGTAACATCTGAAGCAATAGAATCAGAGGTATTACTAGGATTTTGGTGCCTTTGTTGCTCGGAAGAGGATACGACTTGAGTTGGGGCGCCAGCCGCACGACTGTTTCTCGTATCTCTTTCTAACTTATAACAATACTCTCTAGCATGTCCTTTTCTGTTACAATAGGTACATTTAACTTTCTTCTTCTCGATATCAGATTTCTGTCTAGCCACAGAGACAGATTCAGGATTGTGAGTTGTCCTGGTAAAGGTATGAGAAGTTACAGTAGCAGGTACATCAGGCCGGCAATGAGCAGCTGATTTAGGTTGCCAACTTCTAGGACAATCTTTATTTACCTTGTTTCTCTGTGTTTTAGTACGTACAAGTTTGTGAGAAATCTCGTAATTGTCTGCTAATGCTGCAGTTTCCAGAATATCCGAGGTAGTATGATCGATCAGATATTCTTGTATGTCAGTAGACATACAGTTGTTAAACTCTTAGTGTAGTAACAACTGAACAAGACTGTCATAGTTGTTACACTTGGCAGACCTACACCACCTCTCAAATACAACTTTTTTCTCACGAGCAAACTCTACACAAGTGTGATCTTGTCGTCGTTGTAAAGTACGAAATGCACGTTGATAACTTACAGGCAACAAGTTAAATGTCTCTAGAATAGTTAGCTTGACAGCGTCATAACTAATGTACTGGGCAAATGGTAAAGCAGCAGTACAAGTTTGAGCTCTTCCTGTCAAAGCTGTGTGCAACAAGGTAGCCCAGTGCTTACGTGGCCAGTTCATAGCACATGCCTGGTTCTCAAACACATCAAAATAGGTGTCTAAGTCACTTTCAAAAAACTTAGGAACCATGGATGCAGCTTTCTGCACATTAAATGTGTCCTGTGATCTATCAGTCTGTTGTCTTCCAAGACAAACATTTTCTCTCTGGAAATCTTCTTCGTTCAATTTCCTCTGTGCCTCTATTTGTGCAGTCTGCAACATAATGAGGCGTTCAAACCTCTCAAACTGTTTCTGAGAGATAGGACCAATGGGTAATGGAGGAGTAGGGAAATTAACATGTCTTTCTGGACTGTCCTTAGGTCGGAAACTTTGTCCAGCCGTCCCTTGAGAGTTTAGATCTGGTCTAGGATAAGTAGATACAGGTGTAGCATACACAGTACTAGCGTGAGGCTTAGTCATACTACCAGCTATACTCTGTACTATTGTGTCAGTGAGGCGGGAAGGTGTGAGCAGAGGTTCACTAGGTTCAGACACTTCTGCCTTAGTTGCTCTTTCTTCTTCATCAAATAGAGTCATACTTCCTAATTGTGATACTAGGCTTTCTGAATCTGAATCATAATCAGACATCTCTGAATGAGCAGGAAACAATATATCTTTAATTAATGCTCTGACAGTTTCTGCGGTGTAATTCCTGTTATACATCACACCGAGATATTTGGCTACTTGCCAACACGTCTGAAGTTTTAATGTACCTAACTCAGACAAAGTCAGAGTATCAATTAACTGTTTCACTTTGGTATACATCATGAAAATAAATGTACTACGAGAGAGTGATTATGGGAAACTATAACCCTAATAGGAATTTTAGTGTTCGTCATCTTAAAGTTAGAGCTCATTAACAGTATTTCCATCTCCTTGGATCAAGAGACTCAGTCAAGTACATACATCCACCTCGTATGTTGTACAAGACTAAACTCAAAGTCTTCAGATTAGGAAAGTTCTCAAAGTGTTTGATCATAGAGTTACTAGTATGTCAAACTGGACACTTTTTCCAACACCTTGGATCAAGAGCCTCCCGGACAAGCCCCCATTTGTTACAAAAAATGTGATTCTAAAAGCTTAGAGATGTCCAGTGAATACTAGAAAGGACTGCCCTTCTAGCATCCAGCCTGTTACTGGGTTTTCGTAACAATTAGTCAGTATCCTTGTCCAATTATCCATTAGAATTCAGAATGATTCAATAGTGCTTCAGGATTACAACTGGTAGGCTACTAACCAGAGAAATTAAAATTTAATAAATTTATTAAGTCTAGAGGTATATTATCAAATTAAATTAAATTAAATTAATCACAGTAATCAAAATAATATCACTTCCCTCGAGTACAATATTATTGTGCTGAAGCACATATCACATTTATAATTCTTAATTACCGTCTGGTACATTAACATTTAATAAGATATTACAAATATGTACAAGTAAGTTTGTGTGTATGTGTGTAAGTGCTCTAAGTAGTTCGCTATGTCTCAAGACTCGACTAGACTTAAACAAGTGACTGACAAAGTCCTCACATAAACTAACTTCTTGACCAACTGGCAATCAGAACAGTCTGCTTGAACAACAACAAGAATGCTAAGCCCAATAGCAATATAACAAGCAACTGTGACACAGAATCAGGAACAAGGAGATAATATAACGACACTAAGTAGGGACCATCTGCAGATCCTCCACAAAAGTCATAATGAGATTAGTCACGAGGGAGCATTCACCAAATTCAACTTCAATAACAAAAACATAAAGTGGGACCAAGTAAACCAAGTCCTAACCGATATAAGCTGGGAAGATATACTAAGCAACACAGACCCCAACTTATGCCTAGAACAGATTAACTCGGTAGCACTCGATGTATGCACAAGGCTTATTCCTCTAAGAAAAAGGAGGAGTAGATGTAAAACAGAAAGAGACAGGCGCTCCCTTTACAGGCGACGGAAAAGAATAAGAGAGCGGCTAAAAGAGGTCAATATATCTGAAATGCGTAGGGAGACACTGGTCAGAGAAATAGCAAGCATCGAACTTAAGCTAAAAGAATCCTTTAGGAGTCAGGAATCGCGGGAAGAACTAAAAGCCATAAATGAAATCGAAAGAAACCCAAAGTATTTCTTCTCCTTTGCCAAATCAAAATCGAGAACAACGTCCAGTATTGGGCCCCTACTTAAACAAGATGGGTCCTACACAGATGACAACAAGGAAATGAGTGAGCTACTCAAGTCCCAATATGACTCAGTTTTAGCAAGCCGCTAACCAGACTGAGAGTCGAAGATCAAAATGAATTTTTTATGAGCCACAAAATTTGATTAACACAAGCCTATCCGATGTTATCCTGACGCCAAATGACTTCGAACAGGCGATAAATGACATGCCCATGCACTCTGCCCCAGGGCCAGACTCATGGAACTCTGTGTTCATCAAGAACTGTAAGAAGCCCCTGTCACGAGCCTTTTCCATCCTATGGAGAGGGAGCATGGACACGGGGGTCGTCCCACAGTTACTAAAAACAACAGACATAGCCCCACTCCACAAAGGGGGCAGTAAAGCAACAGCAAAGAACTACAGACCAATAGCACTAACATCCCATATCATAAAAATCTTTGAAAGGGTCCTAAGAAGCAAGATCACCACGCATCTAGAAACCCATCAGTTACACAACCCAGGGCAACATGGGTTTAGAACAGGTCGCTCCTGTCTGTCTCAACTATTGGACCACTACGACAAGGTCCTAAATGCACTAGAAGACAAAAAGAATGCAGATGTAATATATACAGACTTTGCAAAAGCCTTCGACAAGTGTGACCATGGCGTAATAGCGCACAAAATGCGTGCTAAAGGAATAACAGGAAAAGTCGGTCGATGGATCTATAATTTCCTCACTAACAGAACACAGAGAGTAGTCGTCAACAGAGTAAAGTCCGAGGCAGCTACGGTGAAAAGCTCTGTTCCACAAGGCACAGTACTCGCTCCCATCTTGTTCCTCATCCTTATATCTGACATAGACAAGGATGTCAGCCACAGCACCGTGTCTTCCTTTGCAGATGACACCCGAATCTGCATGACAGTGTCTTCCATTGCAGACACTGCAAAGCTCCAGGCAGACATCAACCAAATCTTTCAGTGGGCTGCAGAAAACAATATGAAGTTCAACGATGAGAAATTTCAATTACTCAGATATGGTAAACATGAGGAAATTAAATCTTCATCAGAGTACAAAACAAATTCTGGCCACAAAATAGGGGCGAAACACCAACGTCAAAGACTGGGAGTGATCATGTCGGAGGATCTCACCTTCAAGGACCATAACATTGTATCAATCGCATCTGCTAGAAAAATGACAGGATGGATAATGAGAACCTTCAAAACTAGGGAGGCCAAGCCCATGATGACACTCTTCAGGTCACTTGTTCTATCTAGGCTGGAATATTGCTGCACACTAACAGCACCTTTCAAGGCAGGTGAAATTGCCGACCAAGAAAATGTACAGAGAACTTTCACGGCGCGCATAACGGAGATAAAACACCTCAATTTTTGGGGAGCGCTTGAGGTTCCTAAACCTGTATTCCCTGGAACGCAGGAGGGAGAGATACATGATTATATACACCTGGAAAATCCTAGAGGGACTAGTACCGAACTTGCACACAAAAATCACCCACTACGAAAGCAAAAGACTTGGCAGACGATGCACCATCCCCCCAATGAAAAGCAGGGGTGTCACTAGCACGTTAAGAGACCATACAATAAGTGTCAGGGGCCCGAAACTGTTCAACTGCCTCCCAGCACACATAAGGGGGATTACCAACAGACCCCTGGCAGTCTTCAAGCTGGCACTGGACAAGCACCTAAAGTCAGTTCCGGATCAGCCGGGCTGTGGCTCGTATGTTGGTTTGCGTGCAGCCAGCAGCAACAGCCTGGTTGATCAGGCTCTGATCCACCAGGAGGCCTGGTCTCAGACTGGGTCGCGGGGGCGTTGACCCCCGGAACTCTCTCCAGGTAAACTCCAGGTAAACTCCCATACTACTGAATCTAAGTTCAGCATAAGAAAATCCCTGACTGTGATAATACACAGATACCAGTACAAGTTAGGTCAGAAGCTACAGCTCAGGACCAGAGTTGTTTAGAGTGTCTATGCCACACACAACCTCAGTACAACGTCGAAAATCACTAAGTCTATACAATTCTGTGAACAGAGTTCTACAGAACTAACAAGAATAATGAGACAGACAATCTGTCCAACCACCAAGAGAGTCTAGACCAGACTGAATACTTCAGGTGAGGTGGGGACACCCCCCCTCGATCACGTGACAGCTCCATGGGTCGCTGCCCAGCAAGAAGCCGGCAGAATAACGAGCAAAGAGCGATAATTACAGTAGTTAGACAATCAAGACTTGAACTGAGCACATTAACCCTTTCAGGGTCCGTCCCGTAGATCTACGGCTTTACGTTCAGGGTCCAAACCGTAGATCTACGCCATGAGCTCAGCTCACTCTGATAAACTGTGAGTGGTACATTTGGGCCTAGATATGAGAGAATACATCTATGTGGTATGTGTGCACCACATAAAACAGATCCTGCAGCACACTGTGTATAATGAGAGAAAAAAAATGAAATCATGATTTTTCGATTAAAACAGCAACTTGGCAGTGTTTTTTCGTATGTTTTTTATAGTTGTATTTGCGATTTCTTGGTCTCATTTGATAGAATGGAAGACATATTACAGAAATAGAGATGATTTTGATTGGTTTTAGCACTGGAAATGGCTTGAAACTGAGCTCAAAGTAGCAGAAATGTTAAATTTTTGCCGATATTCAAGAGTAAACAAACGACCTCATACGTCTAATACACGTCAGCTGGTGGGTCTAATATACATTCACAAATAGGGTGATGATATTTATACAATTATTACAGTATTGCATAACAGTAAATCTTCTATTTTTTGGTGTGAATAAAAATTCATTATGTGAATAAAAAATCAAAATGGAATTTATTTGTAAAGCCTCAAAACATAACTAATGAACAGAGGAAATGTTAGTTTAGTGCTAGGAATGCCTACATTGTTCATTCTGGACCCTATTTTGAAATTGGAATATTTTGAACTTTGTGTTAAATTGGCCAAATTAACAATTTGCGATCACTTTATTTTGTCGTTGAAACAGTTGACTTGGCGATTTCTTGTGCTCAATCGATAGAATAGAAGTAATACTAGTGAAATAGCTAAGAATTTGGTTGATTGGAATAATGTAATTGGCCTAAAATGGGAGTCAAAGTCGGCAAAATCGCCGATTCGTAAATATCGCTGACACATCAAAATTCGCGAGAGCATAATTTCGTCAATTTTCCACCAAATTTCGTACTTCTTGTTTTATTACCTTCACAAAAAGATTCTCTACGATTTCATAAGAAAAAATAACAAATTTTTTTTTTGAAAATTCTTGGACACTGGTGCGTGACTCCAGATTTGGGCCTTGGACCCTGAAAGGGTTAATATGTAACATCCTACCTAACAACATAACTACGTCAAATAATATTATAAAGCAATACATTTACGATTTAGCTAATGTAAATATAAGCAAATATAAGCAATATAAAATTATATGAAAAGATAATAATTATATATATACATAATCATTGCAAACCATTCAGGGGTTGCAACATAGTGCGACAATTTTATGTGGAGTAAGTCATGGTCAACTGTATCAAAAGCTTTATGTAAGTCAATGAAGATCCCCAGTGGGACTTCTTTTTTCTCTACTGCAGTGTATATATGTTCTAGCATATGTATAATAGCATCATTAGTAGTTTTATTAGGCCTGAACCCAAACTGACAGGGGTTCAGTATGTTGTGGGAGATGAGGTAGAAATAGATTCGCTATTAATTAATTTTTCAAAGATTTTAGAGAGAGGGTGTAAGTTGGATATTGGCCTATACTTATTCAAGTCTGTTTGGTCTCCTCCTTTATGGATTATTAATAATAAGAAGAATAAAAAAAATATTTTTTTAACACAGCCATTTCCCACCAAGTACAGGCGGCCCAAAAAAAGAAAAACATTCATCATCATTCACTCCATCCTTGTCTTGTCAGAGGCATACTTACACTACAGCTATAAAACTGCAACATTAACGCCCCTCCTTCAGAGTGCCATCACTTTACTTCCCATCTCCAAAAATCAAGTTCAGCCTGCCTGTTTCCTTGAATCCCTTCATAAATGTTACCTTGTTTACACCCCAACAGCAAGTCAAGCCCTAAAAACCATTTGTCTCTATTTGCTCCTATCTAACATGCTCACACATGCTTGAAGTCAAAGCTCCTCACCCACAAAACCTCCTTTACTCCCTCCCTCCAACCTTTCCTGGTCCGAACCCTACCCCGCCACTACAGATTTATACACTCTCAAAGTCATTTTATTTTGTTCCATCCTCTCTATATGTCTAAACCATCTCAACAACCCCTCCTCAGTCCTTTGGATAATAGTTTTAGTAATCCCACACCTCCTCCTAATCTCCTCACCATGGATTCTCTGCATTATATTCACACCACACATTGTCCTCAGAAATGAAAATCTCCATTCCCTCCAGCTTTCTCCTTGTTGCAACATTCACAACCCATGCCTCACACCCATACAAGAGCATTGGTATATACTCTCATATATTTTCCTCTTTGCTTACATGGATAAAGTTCTTTGTCTCCACAAACTCCTCAGTGCACAACTCACCTTTCCCCCCCTCATCAATTCTATGATTTACCTCATCTTTCATAGACCCATCTGCTGACACATCCACTCCCAAATATCTCAATACATTCACCTCCTCCATTCTCTCTCCCTCTAATCTGATATCCAATCTTCTGTTACCTAATTTTTTTATCCTCATCACCTTACTCTTTCCTGTACAGTGGAACCCCGGATTTCATGCTGAATCCTTAATTCTAAATCTGAAAAGTACAAAAACTGAAGTAATATTTCCCATAAGAAATAATGCAAATACAATTAATCTGTTCCAGACACCCAAAAAGGTTCACAAAAAAAAAAAAAATTTTAAGGAATAAGTATAGTTTCACATACAAAAAAAAAAAAATATAAATAAATATAAACATTACATACCTTTATTGAAGACTTGTTGGCATATTGAAAAAAAGTGAGGAGGGGAGAGAGAGAGTTGAGGTTATTGTTTGCAAGGGGAATCCCACCTCCATAAGGTCTTCAGGTATCAATGCATTGTCTGGGGTTACTTCCCTTCTTTGTCTTTTACTGGCACAGGACCCCTGTTGCACTATAAATCTGTCCAGAGAGCTCTGTTTCTTGAGTCTCTTTAACCCCTAAATGGTCCAAACGTATATATACATTCTTACGCCCCTAAATGTATATATATATACGTTTTAATTTTCCTGCCTCCAAATTTGGCATGATTTCCCTGAGATGCCTGGTCAGCATAGAATGGATCTTTACACTTGGTGTGCACAATATTAAAAAAAATCTGGGACCACTTAGTACCTTGTGGGAGCGCCAGTTAAACTGAGCGCCAGCTAGAGAACACAGTGCGGCAAACACCAAGGATTCACTGATGTAATGTCATATTACCACTCCTCTTTTAAAAGGAAAGTGGTGTTAACCCCAAGTTTAGGGTCTGTCTATCTCTGTATCTCTGTCTGTCTATCTCCATCTCTGTCTACCTCTGTCTATCTGTCTCTGTCTCTATCTGTCTCTCTATCTCTTTCAATCTCTCTCTTTCTATCTCTGTCTCACAGGTACACATAAATGCAAGTATACATAGTGTTAATTACCTAGGATAACCCAAAAAATCCAGACAAAGTGCTATACTCTGCTTGAAGATGTGAGTAAATGTGATGATTCAGTCTTGTGGCTCTCTCTGAGACAGGGAGCTAGACAGATAGACAGACATGGAGCTTGACAGACAAACAGACAGACAGACATGTTTGTGTACCAGCGAAAACAAAGCTAGGGCCAACGCTCATCAAATATCACCTCTAATCTTTTCTTATCAAGTGTTATCACTGCACCCTCACATATGCTCATCAAATATCAGTTCTTATCAAATGTTATCTCAACTTATCATGTCACTGTCAAGGGTGGACTTTGTTTTTCATGTTTCAAGGCAACTTATTATTACATATTATAATTATTACATATTCTTCTCTTTCTCCTCCCCCTGATAAGGTGCCTACTGCTCAAGTTTCAGGTCAAGCTACCCTAAGAGCAAGTACTTATCAGGACCCCTTTCTTGTTGTAACTATCTGTATTATTTCTCACTGTTCTCTATATTCTCATACCTTTTTCCACTCTGAATCTCTGCCTGAGGGAACAGACAATATGGTATCATCATCTGGCGTTTTGTCCACCCTAAGGTGGGACTGGTGGGCAAGCTGCGGCACTTCATTGCTGGCAGCGGTGGAATTATTTCTGTTGCTTGGCACTTCTAAAAATGGTTGGAATCAAACTGATGAAATGATAATAGACTTATACATGTTTCAAGAGGATGTGGTAAGAGATGGAAAGTGGGAAGATACATTTATTTATTTATTTATTTATTTTATGTCTTTGCAAATTACATTGAGATTTTGTATTTACAATAGTGGGTTGCAATACAAAGAGAGCCTCTATTATGGCTAGGCATTATGGGCCGACTTAACATTATTGGCTTACAGACTACTTAATACTAAGGAATTGTACCATAGTTGTACAGTAGGATTGTAATTATTTATATTTTTTTTATTATTAACATACTGCCCGATTCCCACCAAGGCAGGGTAGCTCGAAAAAGAAAAACTTTCACCATCATTTACTCTATCACTGTCTTGCCAGAAGGGTGCTTTACACAACAGTTTTTATACTGCAACATTAACACCCCTCCTTCAGAGTGCAGGCACTGTAATTCCCATCTCCAGGACTCAAGTCTGGTCTGCCGGTTTCCCTGAATCCCTTCATAAATGTTACTTTGCTCACACTCCAACAGCACGTCAAGTATTAAAAACCATTTGTCTCCATTCACTCCTACCAAACACGCTCACGCATGCACGCTGGAAGTCCAAGCCCCTTGCACACAAAACCTACTCCACCCCCTCCCTCCAACCTTTCCTAGGGCGACCCCTACCCCGCTTTCCTTCCACTACCGACTGATACACTCTTGAAGTCATTCTGTTTCACTCCATTCTCTCTACATGTCTGAACCACCTCAACAACTCTTCCTCAGCCCTCTGGACAACAGTTTTGGCAATCCCACACCTCCTCCTAACTTCAAAACTACGAATTCTCTGCATTACATTCACACAACACATTGCCTTCAGACATGACATCTCCACTGCCTCCAGCCTTCTCCTCACTGCAACATTCATCACCCATGCTTCACACCCATATAAGAGCATTGGTAAAACTATACTCTCATACATTCTCCTCTTTGCCTCAAAGGACAAAGTTCTTTGTCTCCACAGACTCCTAAGTGCACAGCTCACCCTTTTCCCCTCATCAATTCTATGATTCACCTCATCTTTCATAGACCCATCCATTCACACGTCCACTCCCAAATATCTGAATACATTCACCTCCTCCATACTCTCTCCCTCCAATCTGATATCCAATCTTCATCATCTAATCTTTTTGTTATTCTCATAACCTT